>JAMWYP010000202.1:600000-921885 GCA_025563575.1 Acacia pycnantha
TTCTTCATCATCTACCAATTCTACTTCACGTGTTATAGGTGGATTTGTTGAGAAAGGGAGTGTATCGTCAAGGTTCAGAGATTCTTCACCATACTTGTTTTTTACTTTGAAGCACAATAGACATTTTTTATGAGCGTGGTCTCTGTAACATAAAACACTTGCTTCGCCTGGCTTGCTAGAATGAATGGCTCATCTCTATGACCAAGTCGTTGAAGGTCAACTGAGACAAATCCAAATTTAGGATCTATGACAACAGCATTATTGCTAACCCACTTACATTTGAATAAAACAACTTTGAACTTGTTGTAGCTCATCTCCCATATTTCTTCAATAACTCCATAATAAGCCATTGATGCTAAAACCGGGTTTTTGTCTTTCGAGCTCGAAAAGTGCATGGATTCAACTTCAACCATCACCCCACTATTTTGCATAGAACTTCTGTCATCTTGGTCTTTTGTGTAGAAAGAATATCCGTTTATATCATAACCACTCCATGTGATGACCTGAAAAGAAGGCCCCCAGGCTAACCACTCAATTGTATCCGACACACCGGTCTCCTGCAATACCTTCTGCTGGAACCACTTTATGAATGTTTTCTTTTACTCATTAGCTATCTGCATGTCGTTCTTCCTTGGATTCATATTCTTCAAACTCTTTCTGTGTTCATCAATGTATGCTTGAACTACTTCCATATTATTCAGGATGTACAAGTGTGCTTGCAACACCTCTTCACGAGGCATATTCTTCAGTCTGATTCCTCGAGTTCCCTCACTTATCCCCTCGTCATGCTGAGATTGTATCGTCGCCCCTGATAGATAATCCTTGCAGAAGTCCATAGCCTCTTCAACTACATATCTCTCAACTATTGAGGCTTCCGGTCGATAATGATTTTTAGAATATCCTTTTAAGATCTTCATGTATCACTCGAAAGGCAGGTACATCCACCTTAGCTAAACTGGACCACAGAGCCTTACCTCCCTTACCAAGTGCACTATCAGATGCACCATTATATCAAAAAATGCAGGAGGAAAATGCATCTCCAGTTGGGACAAAATAATAGAACTCTCATTTTCCAATTCATCCAACTTTTCAATGTCAATGACTTTGTTACAGATAGCATTAAAGAAAATACTCAATCTTGTTATAGTGGTTCGCACTTCATCTTTCATAATGCCTCTAATTGCTACTGGTAATAGTTGTTGCATCAACACATGATAATCATGGGACTTCATTCCCACTAACTTCAAATCGTCCATTGAAACACACATTCTCAAATTAGAAGAATATCCTTGTGGAACCTTAATTTCATATAGACACCCACACAAACTTTTTTTTCTCCGCTTTTGATAGTGTATGAGTTGTTGGCTCCATGTATGCCCTCTTACCATCTTCCATTATTTGTGGATGCAACCGTTCTCTTATTCCCATATCAACCAGGTCTAGTCTCGCATTAATTCCATCCTTAGTCTTCCCTGGTATGTGCAAAAGAGTACTGACAAGGCTATCGCAAACATTTTTCTCCACATGCATCACATCGAGACTGTGTCTCACATCAAGACTACGCCAATATGGAAGATCAAAGAAAATTGATCTCTTCTTCCATATATTCTTCCGAGCCGCAATCCTTTGCTTCTTACCCAATATGACATTGATATGTTTCACCCGGCTATAAAATTCCTCTCCGGTCAATGCCTTTGGAGCCGTTCTATGATCCGGTAAGCCGTTAAAATGCTTTCTTAAGTTACGATATGGGTGGAACCGATGAAGAAACCTCTTGTGAACGAGGTAGACCATTTTTTTCCGTGCTTTAGTTGATGGACGTCCGTGTTTGCTTCACATATTGGACATGCTTTATGCACCTTCACACTGTACCCTGACAAATTTCCGTTTGCAAGAAAGTCGTTTATCGTGGTAAATATCATTGCACACAACTTCAAGGACTCCTTCTTATATTCATCAAACACATCTACGCCTTCCTCCCACAACTTCTTCAAATCCTCGATCAAAGGCACCAAGTACACATCGATATTATTCCCGGGCTGAATGAAAGACTTGGCTATCACCCAAGAGGGGGGTGAATTGGGTGTTTGATTAAAAACTTAGAACTTTAAGAAATTTTCTTAACTTGCTGGAAATAGTTTGAATGTCAATAATAATTTATAAAGTGATAAACAATCATTCAAACATATATGCTGGGAATGTAAGAGATAAGGGAAGAGAATATGCAAACGGTGATTTATACTGGTTCGGCCCGATCCTTGACCTACGTCCAGTCCCCAGCTCCACTTGAGAATTTCAATCCACTATCTTCTTTCAACTTGATTACACGTTCTGTAGTTGAAGTAAACCCCTCACTAGGATTGACTCCCTTACAAACCGTAATCAATACACTTGTTTGATTACACACTCTTCACTCAAGTAATCCTCTCACTAGGATTCACTCCCCTTACAAGCTGTAATCAACACAATGTGTTTCCCATTCAAGATCACCCAATCTTGAGTAACTCTAAGGTAGAATGATAGGATTTTACAATGATTCTTCTCTCACAGAAGTGTATGGATAAACACTGAAGTACAATACAAAACATTTCACTCTCTATGATATATAGACATTGAAAATCAGAGAGTAAATGATAAGCATATCATAGTAATAGCATGTTGAAGAGGTAGGCTTGTTTCTCTGCTTGTTGTCGTGTCTTTGAAGGTTTGTATGCAGCTCTATATATAGCGGCAAATCTTCATATGACCGTTGCTTCTCAATTCTGAATTCTCTCCATTCGAAATTCTAGCTGTTGTGGAATATAGCCGTTGGGTCATTATGTTTCCAAATATTCGGATGATTGCTCTGCATTGATGATCATTTAGTGCTTTTTATTTGTTTTGTGCAACAAATCATTCTGAGTAAAATTTGTAGCAATTGTTTCCAATTGAGGGAATTCATCATTTTGACTGATCCTCTGTTTGACGCGTGAGATTAATGCTTTTGATTCTTTCCAGGCTTTCATCGACTTGCTTTAATTGACTTTAAAGCAAATTCAAATCTGTCATAATAGAAACTTTGAATGATGAATCCGTTGAGGCTTCTATTTCATCGTCTGAATATTTGAATGTATTGGAGAACATCACAGACGAGCATTTGTTCAAGTTCCTCGTTGAAATCTGTCATCTTTCCCATTTCTGAAAATGTGCAGCAAAAATCATCTTCACACTTTTGATAGATCTTGATTTCTGTCAAGATTGATGTTCTGTCAAGCTTTAATAATCTGAAACATGTACACAAATGATATAAATAATGTTAAGAAGAGGTATAAGTCATTTGGGTAATCATGTGGATGTTCTTTGATGAGAAACGAGACTTTCGAACTGCTGATTTTCTGCATCTGGGACGTGAACTCGAGTTTGCTTAAGTAGGCTCGAGTTTCCCTTTGTTGTTGAAGGCTAAATTCTTCTCTGACTGAGCTGAACTCGAGGGTGTAACTTATAGGCTCGAGTTTGGATGATTTTCGCGACCTGGTAGCTCTCTGTAACCCGCAAACTCGAGTTCGCCAACTAACAGGCTCGAGTTTGCTTCTCTTTATAGCAAATTGTGCAACACCCAGAACAGACTGTCTACTTTCGGGGGCCATATCTCCCTGTTTTGAACTCCATTTTGGTTGGTTCAACTATCGATTGGAAATCCCTTTGAGTCTACTTTCCAATGCCACCGATTTCAGCTCAAATGGATTCTCCGTTTGTGAGATACACTCAAAAACATTGAAGGTTGGTCATTTGTGTGACGTGGATTTCACTGTCAACTTCATAAATTCATATCTCCTTCATCTTAACTCCTTTTGGCTTGAATTATATATCACAATGAAGCCTTGGGAGTCTAGTTTCATATGCCACTAGTTTCACCTCAATCCGATCTCGGGTTTAGGAGATATCATCAAATTACCAGACGTCGCCCAAGTGAAACGCTGAACAGAGTAGATGAAATGCTGAAGACCGCTGTAGGCTCGAGTTTGCCTTGTCCAGAGACGCCAGAAATGCTGAAAACATTACAGGCTCGAGTTTGCTAATGATAGGCTCGAGTTTGGAGTTCCAAACCTGAGGTTTGAGTATACAGGCTCGAGTTTGTCTTGTCCAGAGGCACCAGAGTTGCTGAAGACATTATAGGCTCGAGTTTGCAAGTTATGAACTCGAGTTTGCTCATCCTGGAACTGATTTTTGATGGTTTTAACTCTGAGTTGATCCGTTCCAACTTCCATATGATCTTGGAGACTTCTAGCATCAATATAAGAACTTGAATAAAGATGTTCCATTGCATTGCAAGTTCTTCCTTCTTCAATTTCTTCTCTCCTTCTAGATTATCCCCCAAAATCATTTGATAACTTCTTGCTTTATGATATTCCCATTATATTGTGCAAGAGCTTCTTTCTTCGATCTTGATTATTCTCCATAAAGACTTCCAACATCACATATATCAACATATAGTGCAGCTTCTTCTTTCTTTAGTCTCATTTCTTGATCATTCTCCATTATTAGACTTTGCATCTACATTAAATATAAGAATTAGTCAAAGTAGAAGATAAATGTAGTATGCAACCTTTTTACTCTTAAGAATGACATCTATATAAGACATCATCAAAACTAATCAAAACCAACAGTTTTGGTCCAGAAATCATCATAGAAAGCATCATGAACTTGCATTTCATACATAGCAAGGGAGGTAAGTTGTATATTACAAGGAGAACCGTCCATGCACTGTGGGTGCTACTAAGAGTTCGATACGGATTGAAGCCATATGTACAAAGCCCCAGCCGAAGATTTCTTCATCATAGAAAGCATCATGAACTTGCGTTTCATACATAGCAAGGGAGGTAAGTTGTATATTACAAGGAGAACCGGCCATGCACTGTGGGTGCTACTAAGAGTTCGATACGGATTGAAGCCATATGTACAAAGCCCCAGCCGAAGATTTCTTGGCTCACTGCCAAATTGAGGGAACATTTAGTCTATTTTCTTCCATTGCAGAGAGCCAGCCGGGTGCCGAAGATATTTTCCATCGGATACTCTCTCATCAGAATGTCATCTCAACTTCTTCGACGTTGCCTCACTAGTAAACAGACGCTTAAACCGTGGTATTATTGGAAGATACCACAATGCCTTTAAAGGTTGCCTTTTTGTTCTTTGATCTCCAGAACCACCACCTTTCTTCACTTTGTATCGTGAAGTTTTACACTTCGGAAAATTACTATGGCCTTCATACTCATTTCTGTACAATATGCAGTCATTAGGGCAGCTGTGTATCTTTTCCTACTCCATGCCCATGGTAGACAAGATTTTCTTCACCTCATACATACGATTTGGAAGTACATTATCATCTAGCAACATATCACACAACAATTCAAGCAGCGACGTGAAACTGCTATCGGTCCACCCACAAGTTGCCTTTAAGTTGACCAAATGTAAGGTCCCTACCAACCGTGTATACTTAGTACACCCAGGGAACAAAGGTGTCTCTGCATCACTTCGGACGCTATCATATTCATGCGATTGTGCAAAAGATTCTACCTCAACATCATGAACCATCCTCTCCATTCCATCATCATCTACCTCTAGTTCATTTTGGTGTGACGCACGGGTACTTACTTCCTCACCATGCCATATCCACGTTGTGTATCGAAGGTTTATTCCATCAAAAATTAGGTGATCCCTTATATCAGCAATATCCCTTCGAATCTCATTTAAACAATTAACAAATGGACAATAATACATCCCATTTTTTGTAGCCACATTCCTTCTAGCAAATTCAATAAACTCTTCCACCCCATTCTCATATTCTTCACTAGTTCTTAAAGCATTCATCCAACTATGACCCATTTTATTATCACCTAAGACATTTACAACAACAGTCAAGTTCATAACAACTTCAATAATATAATGACATGATTCATATTATCAATCTTGTAAAAAAATCGCAGATTTCCCTCAACAGTAAGACATCCCAAAATTTCAACAACACACAATTTCAACTTAATTCAACAAAACTTACTAACTAAGGCAATTTCGAAATTATCAGCTATTAAATCCAATAATTTCATCAATACAAAATATTAAAATAAAGCTAAGTTGTCTATACTTACCTCAACTTTAAATTCCGACGCTTGAAATTTATTTGCTCAATTCAACCTAAAGACAACCACAATAAAGACAACCTTAGAATTATTTAAACTAACATATGGGAGAGGGAATAATCATGATTACAAAGAGTATTTCCCAAAGAAAATACAATTTCACTATATCAAATGCATTAAACACATTAATCATGTTAGTTTAAATATAAGTCATTAATCAATTTCACTATACAAGTCATTAATCATGTATCTGTTGTTCATGAAGGAGAAACAAGTGCTCAAGTGCAAAGCATACACGAAGAAATACAAAAAACAAAGGAATTAAACATAGAAGGATAAGTGGTAACTTGGGAGATAAATTGGACTTTTGAGAAGGCAAAGTACAAGAATATAACCTCCAAGCTCAACCATAATGCACAAATCAATATATAACAATAAATTTTAACATAGAACTTGGTATTCAAACTAATTGTGTGGCCGGTTTGCAAAAATAATTTAGAGACTTAAAAGTCCATCCAGAAGTCTCAACCCTCATATTTGACCATTGTCAATCAAGCTAACATCAAAATTGGTGTTACAATATATAGCTCAAACAACTCCACTAACCCAATTACCAAAACTTATTTCCAATAATGATATTATCAATATCAACTTAAAATGTAACTCACAAATCAATCTCTATTTTCAAATTTTCATATAACCTTCAAATTGTTTACTTTGTTACAAATTCTCAACTTATCCCAAACTCAATTGTTCTATCTCATTACATTTCTATAATCGGAGATTCACTTGAAATAATTAACAATAATATTTCTCTCCAACCACCTAAAATTTTCAAATTTAGCTTACTTTAGTATTTAGGAAAAATACCCATAAGTCAAACAAGCATTCCTTAAAATCATCATTGTAATCCCGTTTCTTTCTTTCGTCCATTAATTCCTTTTCCCTCATTAGAATAATAAATTAACCACAACCTCCTCAATTTATTCAGAAACGTACACCTAATTCCCAACACTTGAAAGTTAATTCAAAAGGCTCAATATATTTATAACTAAACTTAGTTTTCAAAACTATAACCTGCATCAATCTTCAATATAATACAACTCCAAATAAATCTAACTCATAAAAATTTGAATTTTCCAGACAACTCAAGCAGAAATCCAAACCAGACAACTCTTATTTATACCTCACTAACTCCATTAAAGACTAAATCAACAATTGAATAAAATTGATGAAGTAGCAATTAATGCAAAAACACATACATTCAGAAACAAAAACAAAAAACCATGAAAGCAAGGGAGTATGTACCATGGGCGCGATTGTCGGAGACGGTGGCACCGGAAAGAGAGGTGGAAGCAAGACGGAGAAGGTGGGGGCGTCGGAGAAGGTGGGCGTCGCCGGAAATGAGAGTGTGATTGGGTTGACGGAAGAGCTACAACGAAGAGCTATGGCGAAGACAGCGGAGAGTGAGGGTGACTGTCGCGACGGCTTGGGAAGAGCTTCGAAATGAGAGTGGGATAGGGTTGAGGGAAGAGGTAGGGGAGGGTGAGGCCGTGAATCAGAAGAGGGAGTGTGAGACGGCGGTATAGGGTTGAGGGAAGAAAGCAGAAGAGAGGCTCGATCGAAAATCCAAATGAGAGTCGTATAGGGGCTGAATGGGTTTATAAGTGGATAAAGGCGTCCTGAATTATGTTTCAAGACGCCTAAAAGAGAATAAAGGCGTCCTGAAATAAAATCAATACGCCTTAAAATTTAATTAAGGCATCCTGATATAGTTTCAGGACGCCTTTAATTGTATTAAGGCGTCCTGATAATTTGTCAGGACGCCAATAATTTTATTAAGGTGTCCTGAAGTTATATCAGGATGGCAAAAAATCAATTAGGGCGTCCTGAATTTCTTTCAGAACGCCAATTAAAAAATTTGGCACCAAATAAATTCGCGAAATTGTGCGAAGACGGTAAAACATTCATTTTGGCGCAAAAAATTTCAAATTAGGCGGCCTGAAATTTTTTTAGGACGTCTTAATTTATTTTAGACGTTCTAAATTTTGTTTTTGGACGCCACATTTGAGAATATCCGTATTTATTTTACAAGAATGCCACTGCGTTCACTTTTAACTACCTTTTTAAAATTAAGGACGTCTCTTAGGGAAGTAAAAGCCACTTTTTGTAGTAGTGCGTAGACGTAGTTAGTAGCAGTTCATAAACCACTACAAAGTTGTCCAACTTCATCTTGCAGCAGTCAACTAACCACTACAAAATATTAACACAATATATCATCTGGATGTCATCCTGTAACGGTGATACCAAACTGCTATAGTTTCAGTAGCAGTTTCGATACATGAGTCATGGTTTCTATAAACTGCCACAAAACAGCTTGTCATGGTGCATTTTGTAGCAGTTTGTTTGACTGCTATGCATGTCATTAGTAGTGGTTAAAACTGCTACCAATACCCACTTTTAACCGCTATAAAATAATCTTTTTTAAGTGACTTCACCGCAAATTTGAGATTCCAATGGACCATTTTGTCATATTTTCCTTTGCTCGGGACCTAGGTGCAATTTGTTCAAAATATAATTATTAGAAAATTATTAAATTATATAGGATGCCACATAGGTTGCCATGTGTACCATATTGATATGACATGGCAATTTGCGTAAAAAAGTTAGTGGCAAACTAATTGCAAAGGGTTCATGGTAAAAGAATGAAACATTAGGGGGTTAAATTTCAACTTTAAAATATTAGAGGTTATATACAACTGACCCATAATTTAAGAAGTTTTGTATAATTTAACCTAATTATAAATTTTGAAGAAAATCTATGAGGTTCACTACTACAAAAACACTAAAAAACGACCTAAATAAGACCCAATTAACGTCCTTATTTATAGGGACGTCTCGGGCAGGGTAGTTGTTTTTTCTATGGTGTGGCGTCCTGAATTAACTTCAGGACGCCTCATATGAGGCGTCCTGAATTAATTTTAGGACTTATTAAAATTCTATTTGGCGTCCTGAATTTAATTTCAGGACGCCTTATTTTGATTTTTTTTTAAATGACATCAATTTGAACACTATTCCAAAATTGCCTGCAAACAGGAAAACAATATTTACAAGCCAAGAGATACAAGTAGTGCTCAAATAATTCCCAACAAATCAGCAACTATAGTGAACTATATAAACTAACATTCAAACTAACTATAGTGCACTATAAAAACTAAACATTTCAAATACATACATGGACATCAACAACAATTATGTCAATTGAGCATTATTGAAATTTATACATGAGCATTGAAAACTAAAATTCAATAATTGAACTAGCTAGCAAGTGCACTACCAACAACAACATTTTGAAATTCACATACATTTGAACTAGTGCACTACCAACAAGAACATTGTCAAATTCACATACATTTGAACTAGTGCACTACCAACAACAATGTCAAATTCACGCATATATATATATATATACCTATATGTATTGCAGAAGATGACTAGCCATAACGTCTCGAATCGTATCGACTTCTTCATCCGAGAACGGAGCAACATTACCATCAAAAAACTGTAAATTGGAAAACAAACCTGTTATCAACCAATGAAGTACTTCAATAGTGAATGATATAATTAAAAACTCATCAAGTGTGCAATCACATTGTAATCATAATTTGAGAATCATGGAGCGATCATGTACAATTTGAAAACCTGTAAGACGTCCGGTGGAAACGATGGCATGCATGTGGTAGATAACGTAGTATCCGCACTCGGTCTTCCCCGGTTGTCGAGGGCACTATAAATCAAAAGCAACTTGTTAAAACAAATAAAGACATATCGAAAGTTACTGTGTCAATGAAAGAACTTCAATTGAAACTACTTACCTTTGGATAATACCACTTCGGTCCACCCTGGTCATTTGATCCAGTAAGCTCTCTATACGTCTTCAGACCACTATCATTAAAATGGAAATTAACAAACATAATGAAAACAATTCATTTAAAAGAAGAATCAATGATTTAGACGAAAATTTACTTACTCGGCAAACATAGTTTTGATGTCTTCGTCTGGCTTGCCACCTAAGGAATCCAACCAACAACATGCGTTCTTGGAGGGACAGGCAACAACTAAGGTCCAATGACCACTACAAAATATACATATTAATATTAAATTAAGACAAGAAAGCAATTTATTCTAAAAAATGTAATAAATATAGACAAAACTAAAATACATACCCTTCAATTATTGGAGCTAGATAACAAGGCATATCTCTGTCGCCCATTGTTATTTCGACATAAAGCGACCTTCTGACTAACTTATTCCTCTCACTCGTAGTGTTGGCAGGACATAAGAAGCCATACGAATCCGTTCGGTTATTCTGGACGCATATGTCGTGGCAGACGCTATGATCAAAATAAAATGATAACTATTGTTAAATATATAAAACGAAAAAAAACATTGCAATAATTAATAAGCGGACAAAAACTTACGAGGATTGCAACTTGAAGTAACTCTATATCCAGACACTCAGATTCATAAACTCACCGACAATGCCCACAGGCATCTGCAAGGATATCTGGGGGATGTCCCTGTACAACTGTCGCAGCTGTGCTAAGTACGGAAATCTGGGGGCAGCTTCTTCATCCTATGAAAACATACAAAACATTTTACATGTGAGTGTGTTAGAATTGAAAATCGATCAATCGGAAGTCATCACTCAGTAATGTGTGTCCTACCATTGGAGGTGTCATCACCATCTCAATAAGATGAGACGGCCAGAGGATGAACGATCCTATGGCGACCTCTAAATCAGGAACCTCCTCATCATCGATCGGTATGGCTGTCCTTTCTTCCCCCTCTCGCACACTTGTCACAGTCACCCGACTTTGGTCTTGTGGAATTGGGTTGTTATGGTGGATGGTTTGCTCTAAATAAACAAGACCATCGACAACCATACGCCGGTGTGGGACATCCAAACGTAGTCTGCACGGACGTCCTCCCTGTGGAGCGTGAGAAGGCTCACCAATATCAACTTGTGGACGCTCGTTACCGATATCAACTTCTGGAGGCCAAACACTATCATGGCTGTTGGGGAAGACTGGCACTTGCTGGGTTGGCTGTCCCGTACTTTCCTTCTCATGTATCATGGACCTCATCTCACCCCGTACTTGTGCCAAAATCTCATCTACGAGGTTCGCCTGAATTTTTGCTACGAGCAAGGGACTAGGGTTCTCGTCGTCATATGAACGTGAACGCCGGCCAAAAAATTTTGCTACACTAACTCCCCGTGGCTCCCCTCGACAGGCATCAAGATAATCTGGCTTCCCAATCGCCGTGGACAAAATGTCCATCCGTGTAGCTGGCGTGAATGAACCCTGGGAGCTCTGCTGCTCAAGTGAATCCTGCATCAAAAGATTATTCAGAAACAATGTCTAAACTTGCGTAATGTGAAACAACTAAGGCTAGTAAATATGCCTAATTTAACAACATACAATCTTGGAGGCGCTGCCTCTCTCTATTTGCCTGAGCTTTTTCCTGTGACACGAAAACAAATAAAAATTAGCTTACGATGTCAAGTACATCCAACTAAAAGATAAGATACGAAAGAAATATTACAAGAAATTCAGGATTTTGCCGAGATGCCACAAACTCCTGCCAGTCCTCTGGAGAAATGAAATCGTAGATCTTTGAGGGATCCTCGTTCCTCTTTGGCCCTCGAATGTACTTTTTTGTCAGCTTGTTCTTAAAGTCCTTCCATCGTAGACGAACTTCGCCCATCCAATGCTTGTTCATCGCCTTATTGTTGGGGACATCGAACGTTTCTTTGCAAGGTAATTAAAAGAGAAGATCAATAAATAACATATAAAGTAATAAGACTAAATCAACAAATGCATTATGTGGAAAGTGATATACCAATATTTGTGCCCAGATCAAGTCCTTCGCTTTTGAGGAACCAATCTCCAATGAGGGTAGACAATGCGAACTTTGCTTGAGCCGGATAGCCTAAATAGCTAATGAAATTGTCCTCCTCTTGACCAATTGGATTCATATTGGAATCAAACTCCACATGCACCGCTTCTTTTGGTTTTCACGGCGTGCAATTAGCGAACCCATATGCGTGCTACCTCTACCCTTTCTTTTAACGGGTTGATCAACCCTATCACCCGATGACTCCTCTGATGAGCTCGACATATTCCTGTTCATGAAGAACAAATCAATGTTAGATAGGCCGAATTCATAGCTCTTTGGAGATCAAGGTAAAAACACCAAGACGAATGTACTTTCTAACGGTAAAATATTTACTTGAAACTCAATTATTTATACACTTAATTAAATATTCGGATAATAAACAATACCATGACATTAAAGAGAAAATTTGAACCCAAAAATCTACTACAAAAAAAAAAAATTTCACAGCTCATTTTTCAAAGAGTTAATGGAGGTGGGAAAAATGTTCAACTAACTATTTGGAAATACTACTATGTTTATAAAGTATTTAAACCACTGCAAATATCTATAAATGATGGAAAAGATTAAACCAGTCATTTAAAATTTATCATGAATAATATTTTCTTCTCAAAGTTTCATAAACTAGATAATAATTAATCAACACGCTTGGACCATGGACTTCTTGAAGTTCATAATATAATCATTCTACCACATGCCCAATATCAAGCATAATTACCAAAATACTTGAACAACAGTTCTCTCATATATATCCACTTGAATTACTCATCCATGATATTCCCTCCGGTCTTAATTATATGACCTAGTGGTCTTTTTGGGAAAATTTATGGAAGCTAGCTAATTCATGAGGCCTTCCAAGAAAGTAAAACTCATAGCATTAAATGGCGACATCTCTTTTCTTCCTTTCCAAATATTTTAAGACATTTTGCTCAAACTAGATAGTCAAACCCAAAGAGTGCATCCTATTATGCTAGGACATATATTGATTCCCACATTGCGGGTTAACTAATTCACTACATTGGGATAACGATCAATTCAGTTTGTTTCGTGCAATGGAGAGTCCTAACAGCAATGCTTTTAAAGGCACAATAGTGGTGGGGGTAATCAATGGGCTAGCATGTCTTGTTAAAAAACAACCTTTCATATTCAAAATGCACAATCCAAAATGCGAGTGAGAGAGAAAGAGGCAGGAATCCTAAACAGAAGCAAAAAATCCAGTCCATAAACAAGAAGCATTAACTTAAGAATCCTAACTTAAGCAAAAATCCATTCATACATGGGTTATTAGGAATCAAAGAACTTAAGAAACGAACAAGCTTACTTGCTGGGTTTGGTGGGTTTCTTCAATCGGGAAAGAGGCGGAGTGAGCGAGAGATAGAACCACGAGTGTGATCAGTGACGACGGCGGCGGAGATGGAGGAGACGACGGCGGAGACGGCAACGAGAGCACCAGGCTTGGAGAAGGAACGAGACGAGAGTGTGAGTGAGGACGAGAGGATTTCGCGCGCGCTGTCGGAGAGAATGTGAGTGTGAGAGAAAATGAAGAGGCGCGCGTGTATATTAACCTAAAAAAATTGAATATAGGCGACCTAAATCAGATTTCAGGATGCCTATATTATGATTTTGGCGTTCTGATTAATATTCAGGTCACCATTTTCTTCATATTGGCGACCTGATTGACATTCCGGTCGCCAATATTTTAATATTGGCGATCTGAATCTTAATCAGGTCGCCAATATTTTAATATTGGCGACCTGAATATTAATCAGGTCGCCAATATTTAAATATTGGCGACCTGAATGTCAATAAGGTCGCCAATATTATTAAATTTTTAAAAAAAACATCCTCGGCGCCAAACAAAAAATTCATGGCGCGAAGTAATTAATATGTATTTCCACATTAAAAGCGTCCTTAAAATTATTCAGGTCGCCATAAATTAATTTTATTGCAAAAAAAATGAAATCCCGCATGGCGCCAAACAAAAAAATTCTCATATTTTTTTTGCGCGAAAGAATGTTAGACGTCCTTAAACAATTTTAGGACACCAAAAATAAATTTAAGGAGTCCTGATATCTTATTTAGGACGTTGAAGGCTAAACTTCCCTAAAGATAATTACAAGAATGCCACCGCCTTCATTTTGGACATCCCGTTTCTAAATATGGACGTTTTTTAGGGTAGTAATATCGAATTTTTGTAGTAGTGGTTGTGTTACGGTAATTTAGTATTTTTAAATGGACTATACTTATATCAAGTTACTTAGGTCAAGTACAACTAAGTACCTAATCAGAGCTTGCCATGTGTATTAGTGGTTTCCATGTCAGTAGTTAACCCCTAACGGCAACTTAACCACAGTTAACCCTAAAAATTGCTAAATAAAGGTTTTTATAAAAAAAGCAACAATAGAGAACCCTGGGCAATCGTCGTTTCGTTGATCATCGTCGGCGTTCCTTGACGTTGTGATCTGGAAAAAGTTTCATTTTTATACAAATTGCCGATTGAGCAACAACGAGATCCATACATGCCTGATGCCTCCTAAGACTACAGTATATTGTATTGCCTCCTAAGACTACATGCCTGATGCCTCCTAAGACTACAGTCTCGAATAGGTACTAAAATCTAAAGTTCAAAGTTATATTCTGTGTTCGTCAAAGAATTGCAGTATATTTGCTAGTTTTTCTTCCACTACGAATTTTCCAGAATCACTCAGGAACCAAACTGAAAGAAGCACAAAAAACCAAAACAAAAGAATCCAACAATAATAAATCACGAACCAGAATCAACGATTGCCCAGTGTTCTCTATTATTTAAAAAAAAAAAAAAAAACACCAATTTTTGGGTTTAATTGTCGTTAAGTTGCTGTTAAGGGTTAACTGCTGACAAGGAAACCACTAATAGTCTAATACACGTAGCACGCTCTGATTGGATACTTGGTTGTACTTGACCTAAGTAAATATAAAGTTTGGTCGTTTTTAAATTTATATTTTTGAATTTATTCCTTCAAAACATAACAATTTAATTATTAAATTAATTATATAATAAAATTGATTAAGAGAGGGAACATATCTAAATCGGAATCTTTCCTTATAAATTACCGCACAAAATCAAATTAAATTAACATTTACAATACTCATAAAATTTCAGGAATTAAGGTGAATCATCCAATATTTTTGCAACGGAATAGAATGAAAGAAAACTGAAAAACAAGCTGGTACGAAGAAAAAGGAAAACTAAAAAGCAAGATATTTTCTTGAATACAAATTCAAGAATTTACCCAACTTTTTTCTTCTTCTTGAGGAGGATAATCACTGTCAACGTTGAGAATTTACAATACTCATAAAATTCCAGGAATTAAGGTGAATCATCCAATATTTTTGCAAAGGAAAAGAATGAAAGAAAACTGAATAACAAGGTAAAAAGAACACTAAAAAACAATATATTTTCTTGAATACGAATTCAAGAATTCACGGAACTTTTTCGTTACACAATACAGAAGAAGTTTGATGAGTTGCTTAATCAAAGGAGTAACCTGGATGTTGTCTACGAAGTTGCTCTTGTTCTTCAGAAGAGAAGTCGTTCTTTATGTCAAAGATCTTTCGAATTTGTGAGGGTGTCTTTCCCTTCATCAAATCCGCCACAGTTTGACAAGCCAAATCTAACAAACCCTCAATATGTAAATATTTGGCCGCCTTTAATATATCAAATAGTGCATCCTCCACGTCCACCTTCATGAACTCTATGTCCCAGTTCTTCAGCTCCTCCGCATCGGAATCTGAGGATACGCTGTTGGCCCTCGGGGCGTGCTTTTCACAGTACTCAATCACCTTCACTAATGTTTTACTATTCACTGCAATTATTGGGCCTTCGCAATCATCAGAGACGCAAACATCCTCCAGCATCCTATTTAATAGCGTCGATAGCCTCGCCGCACTGACGGTTATCTTGAACTCATCGCCGTCACTGCTCAACACAGTAATTGCCTCCACAGATGACGACATTGTAATTGTTGTAGGGAATAGGGACCTCTTGATTATTAATTGCTCTGTCAAGGGAGGGATTATTGTAAAACGCTAAGCCATTAAGGCTAGGGATCCCTTATTTATAATGATAATTTGAATAGATTTTCATAGTTTTATTCAAGAAATATTTTCTTGAAATAAATATTTATAGAAGAAATTAAATATATGTGAGCCTCTCTTCTGTAGTTCTGTTCCATATAAAATACTGTTATACAAAATTACACACACATATATATGATATCCGTATGCAATCTTGTTAGCCATACACAATGACTAATTCGGGATAACATTCATGCAACATCATTTTAATTAATATTTTAAATTTAAATTCCGCCATAAATCTGAAGGATTTTAAATTAAATTTATTTGGATTATTATTAGAAAATACCATAGGGCGACAAAATTTTTGAGGGAAAAAAAATTCATCGCCATTTGCAATGAAATTTGCGACCATCAATTGCCGCATTGTTGAGTGTCTTTGCAAAGTTCTACACCTTGAATTTTGTGCACTTGTGAGCTGAACTTTGTGGAAGTCTAGGTACACAAGGTTGCTTCTGGAATTCGTCTTAATACAAAATGGTCTAAATTGTTATGAAGAGTTTCTACAGGTAAACATAATACTTCTGAGCTTAATTCTTTTATATTTTCACTCGCTGGTCCATTTAAATTAAGTACAAAAAATAAACTTACTTCCTAATGATGTATTTGCATATGATTTTAAAAGGATGAAGGAGTTGGAACAACAACTTAGTACTACCACATAGTAGCTGGATGCTACGACACAACTAGTGAATCAGCTAACGAAGATGGTGAATCACATGCAAGAACATTTCTAAGCCCTATTGAACGACAAGCATGGAAACAACAAGGATAAGCAGTCGATTCCGAGTGATGATGATAAGGATGACCAATTGCTAGTATGTAGACCTTATTTATGATTTTTGTGCTTTTTAGTTCATTTTGTTGACAACATTATTGTTTATATTTCATTTTGTTTATATATAATTTTTTAGGATTACCACAGTATATATTTCTTCATATACACTTTTTTTAATAATTCAGTATTGTTTATTTCGTAATATTTTTTTTCTTTATTTGAGTTTTTGTCGTGGAAGAGCCTAATAATTATAATTTTTGTTTTCTAATTCATCAATTTGCGACAAATTTTGTTTTCACATTCCACCTCAATTTGCGATGGATTTACACAATTTTTCAAATATGGGCAAGCATGTATGTTGCGACAGATTTACACAATTTTGGGTCTAAATATATCCGTAGCAATTTGCAATGGATTTTTTATGATAAAATATCCATTGCAAATTTCGTTTGCAACAAGGGTTTTTGCGATGACCCTTTTTCCCACATAAATTCCTCCATAGGCTCTTTTTGCAATGGATTTTGTCTTTTTGGCTACAAATTTTGTCTGTCGCTAAAGGCTCTTTTTTTCTAGTAGATATATAAACTAAAGTTGTGATAAACTAGTCATGCTATTAAAGACAAACTTGGAAATATGATAGTTTTCAAATATAAATAAATATATATAACGATAGATTTTGTCTTTCTGGTGACAAATTTTGTCCATTGCTATAGGGTTTTTTTTTTTTTTTTGTAGTTGATATATAAACTAAAGTTGTGATAAACTAGTGGTGCTATTAAAGACAAACTTGGCAATATCATAGTGTTTATATATATATATATATATATATATATATGGGTTTATCGTTTGTCATGTCACTTGATATAATGTTATGTCAAGTCACCCCAAAACGACGTCGTTTTGGGAGTTAGGGGAATTAATGAAGGGTGTTTTAGTATTTTTATTTTTGTATTTATCACATGAATTTTACCAAAACACCCTTCATTAATTCCCCTAACTCTCAAAACGACGTAGTTTTGGGGTGACTTGACGTAATCTTATGTCAAATGACATGACAAACGATAAACCCTATATATATATTCACTAAGGGCCTGTTTGGTATGGAGGAAATTTGAGGACGGAAATGAACTTAAAAGAAGGAAAGGAATGGAAGAGAAGGAAAGATTTTAAGGAATGATGGAAGAAGAGTTGTTTGATAGGAAGAAAATAAAGGGGTGATAGTTAGTAAAGAATTAGGAAATACTTATTTTAACATAAGAAATAATTAATTCAAAATGAAAAGGAAAACTATTTTTTTTTCTAAAATATATTTTTAAATTTGCCTAAAATATTATCCCTCCAAGTTTGAATTTGTCTAAAATATTCTCTAGCCAAGTTTGAACTTATCGCATAAGTTCAAATTTAGTTCTATTTTCTTGCGTTATACAAAAAAAATTATGTGGGGCAAATATGTCCAAAAGCGTCACAGTTCATGTGGGAACTTGGGTTCCCACCAATTTTGGTGGGATCTTATCTTATAAACTTTAAAGGAAGACTAGTAGGCTCGGGAACTTGAATTTTCAGGAAGATTGGACAAAAAAAAAATGTACCGAACAAAAGAATTTGCTCATTTTCCCTTCTCGTCCCACATGTTATGTGTTCCAAACAGTAAGGAAAAAACTAGCCAAAAAAATATATTTAAAACGATAAATTTTTTACGGATAATGATAGTTTGTATAAATTTTAATTTAAAATAACAACAAACAAAAAAAATTCCTACGACTAGTCGGTTTGTGCTATAAATATAAAGATATAGCTGAGATATAAGAGATAGAGAACAAGAGCAAGAGAAGAGAGAAGAATGAAAGAGGAGAGTAATTCTTATTCTAGTGTGTCTCCAATACATAACATATGCCTTCTATATATAGGCACAACTCTCTAATCTACAATTAATGTGATTCCATAATCACAGTGATTAATGGGTGAGAATAGGAAACTATGTATAATAGGAAATAATATGAGATATAGACATCCACAAATATAATATTCATAACACTCCCCCTTGGATGTCCATTATGAATGTGCCTCATTAAAAACTTTAACTAGAAAAACTCAGTGGGATAAAAACCTAGCCAAAGAAAATAGTACATCATCCATTGATACACTTTCCAATGCTGCCTCATTAAAAACCTTTCCATGAAAACCCAATGGGACAAAACCTAGATAAGGGAAAAAGAGTATGGCGTGTATCGATTCTCCTTTTTGACAACATCAATATTACTCTCCCTGATTACAATATTACTTCCAATGGCTTCGTATTGGTGAAGAACTATATTTTGCTAATAAGCAAGATACATTAGTGCTCCAATAGGCAATAGCACTAAATTATGGTACTTTTGGACCAAGTAATTCTTCTTCAAATTCTTTGCTAATTACTCCAGGTCATAATTGGTCTTTATTCATTTGCAAATACCTTACAATCATTGGGAGACATAATAAATGTGACTTTTCTATATAAAATTGTTCTTGGACCTTCTTTGTATAATCTTCTTCAAATACAAAGATCACATTCTATAGTTACTCAATTTATAATCTAAGACAAAAATTTGTTCTGCCCAAGTCTTTCATTTCAAATTCTTTCTTCAAACAATTAATTGCCTTTTGACGCTCTTCAAAAGTTCCATTAATGTTGATATCATCAACATAAACATCAATTATAGCAAATTCACTTCTATATCTTTTCATAAAGATGCATAGGCATATTGGGTCATTTTTGTACCTTTCTTTTCACAGATATTCCTTGAAACAATTATATCACATGCCCTTTGATTGCTTCAATTCATACATAGACTTATTTATCTTAATTGAGTATTGTTCTCGAGAACTTGAATTAGATGCTTCTAACATCTTGAGTCCTTCAGGGACTTGTGCTTCTGGCACATTTAGTCCTTTGGAGACATGTGCTTCTGGCACCTTAAGTCCTTTGGGGACATATGCTTCTGGCACCTTACGTCCTTCGGGAAAAAATGCTTCTGGCACCTTACGTCCTTCGGGGACATGTGCTTCTAGCACTTAAGTCCTTCAGGCACATGTGCTTCTAGCACCTTAAGTCCTTTGGAGACATATGCGTTTGGCACCTTAAGTCCTTTAGGGACATGTGCTTCAGGCACTTAAGTCCTTCGGGGACATGTGCTTCTGGCATTCGCTAATAGATTGTGTCTCATGATCCTTATTATCATTCATTACATCATATGCTATATTATGATCAAAGATATCATCAACGTTGACTTCCTTTCAATCCTATCGGATTCCATTCATAACATAATTTATTGAGATCTTATAATTTGTTACATATTTCAGGTACTTAGGTCTCTTCTGGGACTACAACATTCTCTTATGGAGATATCTCTACTGGAGATAATAACTGTAATATCCGGATAATTATTTATCTTAAATGTTATCTTTTGATAAATAATACCTATTCTTAATAGGTGAATATGTGGTCTCAAATCTTGTGTTGTATTATCTTATTTTTCTAGGGTAATTTCTCTTGAAATTAGAAGGAATAAAGTGCCAAAAATCCCTAAATACATTTATGGGTCATAAAATACCCTGAGAATATTATAATATGTCTTAAAGAGGAAATTAAATATTTATTAAAAATAGGAAAGTATGTTGTCTCTAATTTTGGTAATTTATTAAATTATTTCCTTAGAATTTAAATAGGCAAAAATCCAATATTATTTTAGGGACCATAAGTTGCCTTATGATTTTTAAAATAATACATGGTGCATAAATTACCAATGTCAACACAATAGTTGTGAGAAAACAATTAATCTAATTTAATAAAATTGTCAATAATTAGTAGATAATTAACTCTCCATTTATTAGAGATTAATCAACATGTTTCAAAGGTATAATTAGGGATTTGTGACCCTAATTAAAGACTAATGGCCAAGATTAGCATAAAGGTAATTGCTAATTAATTAAGAATGATTAAGATAATGTGTAAGATTAAATACATGAAATCCCTAAAGCTTTATTGATCAACAAAGAATTACTAATCATAGGATTAAGACACTAAACAACTTTATTAATCAACTTTGACAAGTCAAACATTAAACAATGGCTAGGATTGAATCTCATAAAGCAAGATCTAAGGTTTACAATAATTCTAACAATTAAATGGTCTAAATCCATGTTATTAGCTAAGAACCAATGGGAGAACTTCTTGCTAATTAAATTAAGATAATTAAAGCATAAATTAATTATAAAATAAAGAGTTGAAAAGTCAAAAAAAAAAAAGCCGTTTGTGTGTGTGTGTGTGTATGTTTAATGTGTAAGTGTGATTGAATATGCAAGTGAGCAAGTTGAAGAAAAAGGGAAAAATGAGAAAAAACAAATAGGATAAGTGAGAACCGATAGAAATTAAATCGTATCTTGAAATATGTGAACTAAGTATCAAACATAAGGACTTATTATAAACAAGTGTATTTTTATGCCGAAGTGGGTTATCTCCGACGTCATTTCCGTAACCGTTGGTGTTTATCCTAAAATGACTAAAAGGCTAGTAAAGATCCCTAATTGGACTATATTTCTTGTTAATTCAAATACTTCTCAAGAGGATACATAAACTTCAAAGGTTACCTCAAAAAGTATTTGAGATTAATAAGTATATTCGATTAGAAACACTGAGCAGGGGAATTTATCGGTAGGAGAAAATCTCCACAAGATAAGATGACATAGGATGACATCATATAGAGGAAAGAGAAGAGGGGGAGAAGTCGGCCAAGGGGCTTCAAGGGTGAGGATTGAAGATGAGCAAAAACCCTAGATCTAATGGCTTATATTGAAGGAGAGAAAGTTGGAAAAATTACAATGTTGCCATAGGATTTCTCTATAAATAGCACTCCATTCCTCTTCAAAATTCACACCAAATCCTCTTGAGTAATTTGAAACTTGAGATTGAAAGGGAGAAGGAGGAGCTTCGGAGAAGGAGGAGCTTCGGAGAAGGAGTAGCTGAGTTCTGGATAAGTTTTTTGGTCCTTAGCTTTTAGATTCTAGTCTTTAGTTTAGTAGTTTTAGTAGAAATGTTAGTTAGATCTAGGAAGTAGGAAATGAAATTCCTATTCTTTTTTTTATGCCTTATTGCATTGAAAGATGCCTGACAAGGTAAAAACATAGTAGGGATTGAGTTTCTGAAAGTTAGGAGTCAGGGTAGCGAAGCTCTGGCGAAATTTTATCGGGTAGCGATTATTTAAAGTCAGGGGTAAAATAGTCATCTATGACTAGAATATCTGTTAGGATATTGTTTGATTAATAAATACGCTATTATCCTTATAGGATATTTGTGATCACGTACCGACCGTCAGACGTACTGCATTTCGTCAACGAAGGTACGGACGCGTACTGTAACCTTATCTCTTGTGCTTGTTGTATGTTTGTATATGATAGTTGTATTCATGGACTAAGACTCTGTCTTAGATGTTTTATTATACATCCAGCTATATACGGGTTATGGTTATGATATACCGTTGATTTTTCGTAGCGCCGAGGACACGAGTGTACATCGTGGCACTAGAGTAGAGTGCAGACAGTGAATAACATGCATTAGCTATGTGTGGTTATTGTTTTTACATATGTGATTATGTACTGCTGTGATGTTATGAAAAACTGTCATTTATATACAGTTACATAAGCATGAGGTTAACCGTTATCTGAGGTCCAATGGACATTGGACCTCAGCTCTTACTCTAGCTTCAGGATCCAAGGGTCACGGGATCGAGATCGGGGGTAAGAAGCCAGCATGAGGACTTGGCGGAGACGTTTAATTTTATTGTATTTACTTTTGAATTAAACACTCGGATGTTTGTATGGTCGTATGTACTGCCAGATACTCTGTATTTTATGTTATTCAGTTACTCTTTGTTATGAAAAAAATTTCCGACGCTCAAACTCTGATCCAAACGCTATGAAAACATTTACAAAATCGGGGTGTTACAATAACTCTTCAGGAGATTACTCTTCTAGAGCTATTAACTTTTCTTGATTATCCTCGACTTGACCATGTATATTCTTATCTCTTTTTCTCTTTCAAGGATTTTTATCTATGGAACCGATGGCTTATCACGCTTCAAGCGTGTTTTAAATTCATTCATAATAGGTTGTCCTTCAGGGACATTAATTCAAATAGGAGCATTAATAGCTGGAATATGTGACTATGTCACTTTCTTTGAGTCAGTAAATGCTTCTGGCATTCAATTAGCTAAATTCTGCATATGAATTATCTTTTGACCTTCCAGTTCACATTATTTTGTACAAAGATCAACATGAGCCAATAACAATTCATTCCATCTAATCTCTTTACCCAACTGCTTATTTTCTCCCCCTCATGTTAGGAAAACAATGTCAATTGACAATTGACTAATCATGCAGTATAAGTTTCCTAAATCCATTGGTTTCCTTTAGAAACATCATTTTGTTTCATTTAGAGACAAACAAAGAAAAGGAGGTCCTTACCCAACATTTATCTCAACTTTCTTTCTATATCCATCTGTGTACATTGTGGTGGATTTATATGCATTGCACATTCAAACCTTTTAAGATGGAATTTGTATGGGTACAGACCAAAAGCCAATTTTATCAGGAGAATTTTGTTGGCTTATATAAGTGCTGCAATATGTCAGATCAGATATACCAACATAAAAATTATTCTCATAAGAATTGATCTAGCTATTTACGAAGGCTTTAATTCATGATTTCTGGATCGTATAATCTGGAAATAGCGCGCTTAATTTATTCAAATATTATTGCAAACTTCAGGTTGCAAACATTATTGCAAACTTCAAGTTACAAACATTCTTACAAACTTCAGGTTGTAAGCTAATAGTCTCACATGTAGCCATCTTATAGATGCATCTTTCAAATTTATATGGTTTACATGCTATTTCAATGGGCCCATATTGTAATACCCTGAAAATCTCATTTATGATAAGTATCATATTGAGTAAATAATACCTATTGGAAATAGGTGAATATGAGGTCTCAAACACCTTGTATTGAGTTTACCTTGTTGTTAGGGTAATTTCTCTTGAAATTAGATAATTTGCAAATAGGTCCCTGAAACGTTTGAAAATTTGCAAATAGGTCCCTAAACACATTATGGGTTATAAATACCCTGTGAAAATTATGAAGAGACAAGAAAATTAGAAGCAGGTAATAAGAGAGTAATTAAGTAATTATTGGCTAATTACTTAAGTATAAGCAAAGGAAATTCATGAATAATTATGTAAAACCCTAAAATTAGTGGTTTTTGGCTAAAAATTAGTAAAAACATATGTGCTAATTAATTGGGAATTTTTGAGAAAAATAAGTGAGATTAGGTAATTTTAAGCCTAAATCGAAGTATGGACCAATAGGAAAATTTTGTGAAAAATTATATAAATTAATTATTAAATAATTATTTTATATAAAATAAAAAAAAAAGAACCAGAAATTTTTGACCGAATTATTTGGGAAAAATGAAGATAAGAATTGGTAAAAATATCTAAGATATTTAGTTACAACTTGCAATATTTTATTATATAATTAAATATAGTGAATAGTAATGGAATAAATAGGAAACGGATCCTATCTAGAGTGCCAGGAATAGGTTTTCCAAAGTCAAGGTAAAATATTGATCAGTGGATTTTTATCTTCCATTAGACTTTTCCGGAAGTTAATTCTGAAGCCGGTAGAGCTTTTTCCTAATAAGACGAAATAGGGAAATTCTGAGAAAAAGCCGGATAGTCAAGTTGAAAGTTAAGGATCTAAATGTCATGTTGCGACATCTGGGGAAGAGTTGAGAGTTTCCTGGACATATTTGGAATCAGTGCATTCTTGTCCATAGGCGGTAGCTTCCGGAATTTCATTCCGTAACCGACGCGTTTTTCGAGAATTTTCGGCTGAGCACGGAATGCCCTGAATGAGATCAAAAATTTAGTTAGACCAAGTATTTTGAAAGAGGAAGAGATAATCTTTAGGGCTATGCCTTTGGTTTTCTAAGATTTTACAAGATTACGCGATTCGGTACCGATCGGGGACGTAGCCGGTAGAAGCTTCTGGAAGCAGGGCATGTGGCACCACCTTATTGGCTCATCCTTTGACTTTGGGGAGCCAAAAGGACAGCTGCCAAGTGGCCCGGTGAGGATCGTGACACCTAACAGGAGTGCGATCCGACGGCCGATATCCGATATGAAAAAGGCATGAATAGTGTCAACATTTTGCATATAAATAAGAGGCCTTGCCTCTTCATTCTTCACACCATTCCAAGAGGGAATTTCGGTTTTAGAGAGAAGGTAGAGAGAAGGAGGAGTCCGGGGAATTTTGCAGCGAAGCTCTGGGTAAGTTTTTCGGTACTTAAGCTTTCGTAGTTCTTTCGGTAGTTAGTAGAAATGCTATGTTAGTCTTTAATCTTCCAAGTATGATTAGATATCATATGTTAGGGGTATTTTAGTCATTATTTCGAAAATCCTTGTGGGGTCGAAGTTCTGGCAAAATTTTGGAAGATTAGAGTTAAAATAGCGAAGCTCTGGCGAAATTCCGCCGATAGGGGCATCAGGGGCAAAATGGTAATTTTTACCTAAAATGCCTGTTATGATGTAAGTCATTAATTAATATGATTTATATTTCAAAAATGATATTGGAGTAGGAGTTATGTTGAAATTTTGGAAAATTAAAGTCAAAGTAACGAGTGCTGGCGAAATTCCGCCGATTAGGGGGTCAGGGGCAAAATAGTCATTTTGACTAAAAATATCTGTCGTAATGATAGATCCTTAACAAGTACATTGTTATGTTGATAGGATATCCCTGATTACATTTTGACCAACCGTCGTTCCGAAATACCGTAAAACGTCAACGAAGGTACGTCCGCGTACTGTAACATTAACTCTTATGTTTATGGTATGCATATATGTGCTATGTGTATTTTTATGGTATGTTTTTGAATGAAAATATGTTAGAACAATTTGGTGCCGAAGGAAAGGCTAGTCTATGTGGGTTAGCCATTAAGTCGCCGTGAACTCGGTGAGGCCCCCATGATAGACACTTACCTGGCCATTCTGTTCGGTTTACGGAGGTATGTACGTTCGCGTACTGTAACACTAATCTGATGTTTATTGTACGCGTGTATGTGCTATGTGTATGGTATGCTTATATGAGGTAGTTGTTAGCTCTGTGTTATGTTCATATACTGTTGTTATGCTTGCTGGGTATTGGGATACGATTGCTAGGTGTGAAATGCTAGGTGTGAAACGATTGCTCGGTGTGAAACGGTTGCTAGGTGTGACACGATAGCTAGGTGTGACACATGTACTAGGGGTTATGTGCTGTTGGGGTATGCTTGTTTGTTGTAAGTTTGTCTGTAATGCATATGTTGTATATGTAAATGTGAGGTTAACCGTTACCTGAGATCCGGTGCGGATCTCAGCTCTTAACATAGCGTCAGGGTCGGGAGGACCGAGGACCGAGGACCGAGGAGAGAGGGAAGCAGCAAGCCTAGGGATGCGGCCGAAGACTTTCTGATGTTGTCCTTTACTTTTTGAAAACTCTCGGTTGTTGAACCGTTTCTGTAAATAGCCTGTGGGCATTTTATATCAATGTATCAGTTACACTCTTACTCCGAAGCTCTACTCTGATGAAAAAATTTTATACTGCTTTTGGAAAACAGGATGTTACACATATAATATTGTTTGATATATTTCTAGAAATACTGATATCCATTACTAATCATGATCAATGAGAACAAGCAGCACATAATTCATAAATAATATGTTGGTTATTTAAGAAGAATCTTCTGGTTCTTCAATGGATGTCAATACATATTATTTTAGATATATATATATATATATATATATATATATCACTTTCAAACCCTTTAAAGCTCAAAAGAAAAATCTAGGTTAATTCTTATATAGTCCACCACATATGAAGATATTCATGATCAAAACAACTTAAAACCACAAGAACATTATTCAGCAGAAAATTCTCATAGGTAACAGATTTATGAGATGTGATTATAATAAATGTAAATAACAATAAATCAAAATTGAACATCATATTACCTTCTGGGCTTATTTTTTTATTTCTTTTGCTTCAAAATAAATCTAGACATATTTCTCTACAGCTCTTTGCCTGTTTGATATCTCATTGGTAGCATTAGCAAACATTTGATTTGCTATATTTGTAAACTTCTGGTTTATAATTACAATCCCTTGCATTATTAATTGTAAACTTCTGGTTTACAGCAAAATTATAATTTGTATTATTATTTGTAAACTTCTAGTTTACAATAGCATGTGTTTTCTATGATATTCATTTCTGCAGATATCCTTAAAACTCAAGAAGTTTCTTTTATACTAGGTAGAATAATCTATACATAATTTTGTTTCTTCAGGTAACAAAATATTAGCTCTTCCAGAACCCTCAATCAAATTTATGCTACCAAATACAATTTAGAAGAATTTATAAAATATGATATATAAAAATTCAATATAATAACAGAAAATTCACAAAAATAATTCATAAAGTATTGCAACAAAATTAAAATTTTATTGCTTCAGGCCATTTATCTTCAGGATAAATAAATGTTGAACATCATGGCTTCCAGCCATACAATGAGATAGAAGATGAAAGCTATATGACTTTTGGCCATATAATATCAAAATTTTATAGTTTCAAGCCATTTATCTTCAGGATAAATAAAAGTTGAACGTTATGGCTTTTAGCCATACAATAAGAAGATAAAAGCTATATGACTTCTGACCATATAATATCAAAATAAGAGTAAAAGAAATATGACTTCTGGTCATATAATACCAAAATTTATGGCTTCGAGCCAATGATGAGGATTTAGAATTATATGGCTTCTGGCTTTTTATCTTCAGGATAGATAAAAATTAAATATATGTTTCTATAGTCATCCAATAAAATAAAAGATGAAAAAGTGTATAACTTCAGGTCAAATAATAGGGAATCAAATGAATATGGTTTCTAGCCATATAATATACAAATATAAATCAAAGGAATATGGTTTCTAGCCATATTATATCAAAATAATAAATCAAAATGCATATGACTTCTGGTCATATAATCTTAAAGTAGGAATAAAAATACTATGGCTTCTAGCCATATTATATCAAAATAATAAATCAAAATGTATATGACTTCTGGTCATATAATCTCAAAGTAGGAATAAAAGGACTATGGCTTCTGGCCATGTAATAGGAAATTAGAACAATATGACTTCTGGTCATATAATTTCAAAATATAAAATCAGAGGTGTATGGCTTCTAGCCATACTAAAATAAAAATATCAATAATATAAAATAACTCGTAAAGGAGATCAATATAAGATATACATGTAATACCCTGAAAATCTCACTTATGATAAGTATCATATTGAGTAAATAATACCTATTGGAAATAGGTGAATATATGATCTCAAAGAACTTGTGAAGAATTTATCCTATTTTTGGGGTAGTTTCTCTTGAAAAAGAATAATTTGCAATTAGGTCCCTAAAACGTTTGGAATTTTACAAATAGGTCCCTAAACACATTTACGGGTTATAAAATACCCTGTGAAAATTATAAAGAGACAAGAAAATATTTATTTGAAATAGGGAAGAATATTGTCCCTAATTTAGGTAATTTATTAAATTATTACCTTGGAAAAATAAAAGGGGGGAAAATTAAAAAGTATTATAATGACCAAAATGCCCCCGTGAATTATGATATAATGCATGAGGCATAAAACACCAATGTAAGTATAAAAGTTGTGAGGTAATGAGTATTTCTAATTAGGAAAATTAGCAGCAAGTATTAAGGAATTAATTAAGTAATTATTGGCTAATTACTTAAGCATGAACAAAGGAAAATCCAAAGATAATTATGTAAGACCCTATAATTAGTGGTTTATGGCAGAATTAGCATAAAATATATTTGCTAATTAATTGGAAAGTATGAAGAAAAGTATATGAGATTAAGTAATTTTAAGCCTAAATCAAAGTATGGACCAATGGGAAACTTTGTGGAAAAATTATAAAAAATAATTATTAAATAATTAAAAAATATATATTAATTAATTAATTAATTAAAAAACGAAAATAAATAAATAAATAAAAAGAATGTGTAGTGTGAACAGGGTTGTGGTTTGAAGAATATTCTAAGGAATATTCTAAGGAATATTCTATGGAATATTCTGTTGAGATGGAATATTTTAAGGAATATTATGTTAAGGAAGCAAATCAGATAAATGAAAACCTATAGAAACCAAGCCATAACTTGAGATCCAACAATGAGTTGATAATTATCTGGACATATTTGGAATCAGTGAAGTTTTGTCCAGAGGTTGATGATTTCGGAAGTTCGTTCCGTGACCGGCACGTTTTTCCGTAAAACTTCAGCAGGACCGGAGAAGACCTGGAAGGGATCAAAACTTGATTTAACCCAGGAATTTTTAGTAAGTAAGAAAATGTCTTCAAAGTTGTGATTCCAGATTTCTAAGATTTTACAAGATTACGCGATTCGGACACCGATCGGAGAATTTTACCGGGCGAGGCTTCTAGAAGATGCAAGGTGGCACCTTCTGATTGGCCTAAATGGTGACTCATCATGCCACCTAAGGGGGGTAGAGGATGGCTGCCAAGTGGCCTGGTGAGGATCATGACACCTTGCAGAAGTGTGATCCGACGGTCGATATCCGGTATGAAAAAGCATGAATAGTAACATGGAATTTGCCTATAAATAGGACTTAGCACCTTCATTATTTCTCACATCCAAAACAAGAGCTCAAGGCAAAAATAGAGAGAGTGAAGAGAGAGGAAGGAGTCCGGGGAAATTCGCAGCGAAGCTCTGAGTAAGTTTTTCGGTACTTAGTCTTAAGCTTCCGTAGTTCTTTCGGTAGTTAGAGTAGAAATGCTATCTTAGTCTTTAATCTTCCAAGAATGATTAGATATCGTATGATAGGGGTATTTTAGTCATTATTTCGAAAATCATGGTGGGGTCGAAGTTCTGGCAAAATTTTGGGAAGATTAGAGTTAAAATAGCGAAGCTCTGGCAAAATTCCGCCGATTAGCGGCATCAGGGGCAAAATGGTAATTTTTACCTAAAATGCATGTTATGATGTAAATCATTAATTAATATGATTTATATTTCGAAAATTATGTTGGAGTAGGAGTTATGTTGAAATTTTGGAAGATTAGGGTCAAAGTAACGAAGTGCTGGCGAAATTCCGCCGATTAGGGGGTCAGGAGTAAAATGGTCATTTTGACTAAAAATGTCCGTCGTAATGATAGATCCTTAACAAATACGTTGTTATGTTGATAGGATATCCCTGATTACGTTCTGACCTACTGTCGTGCCGTATACCGATAGAAATACCGACGACCGTCAACGAAGGTACGTTCGCGTACTGTAACACTAACTCTGATGTTTATTGTATGCATATATGTATATTGCCTGTACTCTGACTGTACTATCGTATGTCATGTCTATTGTCTGTCATGCTTGTACTCTGATTGTACTACTGTCTGTACTCTGACTGTACTATTGTCTGTACTCTGACTGTACTATTGTCTGTACTCTGACTGTACTACTATCTGTACTCCGACTGTACTATTGTCTGTCATCCGACTGTTTTGTTATTGTCATACATATCTGATATGTATACCCTATGTATGACCGTAGTAAATGTTGCCAAAATCCTATGAGTGTCTGTTGTACATATATGATGTATGTAATCATGAGTTTAACCGTTACCTGGGGTTCGATGCATGGACCTCAACTCTTAACTTAGCTTCAGGATCAGAAGGACCAAGGACCGAGGATAGAGGCAAGCAGGCCGCATAGAAGATCCGGCTGAAGACTTCTTCCTGTTGTTATGTACTACTTTTGAATCCCTTCTTGTACCGCTGTTTAAACAGCAAGACATGCTACCGTGGGTACTTTAATATATATATCAGTTACTTTTTCGCTCCGATACTCTACTCTGATGATTTTGAAATGATGTTTGATAAAAAAAAAATATACTGCTTGTGAAAACGGGATGTTACAATACAAATAGTAATAATCTCCAATCTTAGCCTTGGAACCCAATGGGACCAAAATGGGTAGCGCGTGTTATTTCAGGGACCAAAAAGGGTATTTACTCATTGGTAAAAGTATCTCTTTAATTCCATATAGTGGCTCAGATTATCCCAGATAGATAAACTAAACATATAACTAAATTGTGACACCCGTCCTAAATGCGCTTATTTTTATCAGAGTTTAAATGCACAGGCATCGAATTAGTTTGGACGACTTAATTGCGGAATGAAACTTTCATAAAATAACTTAATTTGAAAATACGAGGATAAATTTCTAGCGAGCGATAACTATTCCATAGTGGAATATTAATACAGTAATCCAAAAGTAGACAAACGATAGTACATTCCAAATTACTTATTCCATCATAATAGTCCTTTCTGCTGTAAACCTTACAGCTGCCTCTTTCCTCTGGATCTTGATCCGCTACCTGTCTCTTTCATGCGATCCGGAGTTCAAATGAATGAACCATAGGGGTAATAGTTAATCTCATATGCAAGTATGAAAGGTAAACAACAGTACAACACATGTATAAGCAAAGAATAATTCATAGTAAACAAGTCACACCGTAACCACAGTTAACGGCCAAGGACCTCAGCCCTTTATGCCACCTTTGACCATTTTACCCTTACATTTGTTTAAAATCGCTATTTTCAGCATTTAGCCTGGATTTTTCACTAACTTAGAAAAATCATAATTAATTCCACAAAAAATCGAAATGAGGTTCCGTAAAATTCCACACAATCCTTGACATGTCTATTTTTGAGGGAAAATAACGGAACAAACTCAAAATCTCTGGATCATTCCCAGTTTTAACGTTTCTCCACACTGTTCAGATTGTAACCCAGTAATAAGGCTTAACTTCAAAAATTATGATCTTCTTGTCCAGAGCTCAAAACGTTACAAATTATATATCAATGGAAAGCCCTAGATTTCTACTACACATATGAAAAGTTTAATAATTTTTAGAAATTGGTTACTAATTCCGAAATGCAATGTTATATAACTGTCTCCAGCATCTTTCCAAAACGTTACCAAATTCATAACTCAACTTCCAAAAATCATAACTAGAGTTATAGACCTCCGTTTTAGGTGATCCAAAGCTCATATTAAACCTTAAGTAGAGTAGTTTCTCCTGTAAAAATTTTAGAGACAAACTCAAAGGTTTACCATCCCAAAATGGAGCTCGGAAATCACTGTTCATTTCTGGAAACAGAAATCCTTCAGTGTTCATGGTTCAACTTTGAAAGATTAAGATGTCTACTATATTTCCAGAAAATTTCAGGTTCAAAAGAGGTCGTTTACCCTAGTTTTGACTTACTTAAAAATCGGTGTTCCAGCAGGACAGAAAAATTTAACAGATGCTACAGTGACACATGCATATTACTGTTCATTTACGAAAATACTGTAGCAGACGCACTTGTTCGCCTCTATATCAGCTCCATAAAACAGAGCTTCGACATGCAGAATCAAAATCATGCCTTTTAAGCTTCAACGCAGAAAACCAGGTTGGAGGCTTACCTCTTTGAAGCTCAAGTTGCATGCAACGTCCGAACTCTCTTATATCTTTACTGTCTCTCCTTCCTTTTTCCTTCAATTCTCTTGCTCTCTAGTTTTTGTTTTTTCTGGGCGTTTTGAACTGAAGGAAATGAGTGAGTGAGATGAGACATATTTACACATGAGCTACTGAGCATGGGTGCCGTCATGTTGAAGACATGAGGAAAGTTGTGTAGCTTGGATGCTTCATAAGAAATTCCAAGAGAATGGTGGGGCATTTGCATGAAGGATGAGATGTCTGCCTGTAATGGAAACTTCGTGTATATCCAACAAAAATGAAATAAGGAAGGTGCAAAACATATGACCAAAAATAAGGAGGAGTAGGGAAATTTCAATCCGAAAGTGCATATCGTGAGTTTTGGATTGAGAGAGGGAAGGGATTGTGTTATGTTGTGGAGCCCACTCCTAAATAATCCCATTTGACCTTTGCAAGGCTTTTATTTGCAACCTGGTATTTTATTCATTAAGTTGCAAACATTAAATAAGTGTTAGAAATAAATTCTTAATTTCATATAGGGATATTTCTTTCTCAATTAGCTCCTCGAAGCCACAAAATATTGACTCTAAAAATATTCTAATCCAATTTTCTTTCTCCAATAAATATTTTGGACCACATTTTCTTAATTAAATTCCTATAATAATATTTTTAATTTCCAAATCCCAAAATTTGGGATGTTACATAAATAATGTAGATTAAATCGTTAAAGAAACAATCATACCTTTGTTAAAGCTCTCGTGCTGATAACGTGTTATAAATATAAAGATATATCTGAGATAAGAGACAGAGAACAAGAGCAAGAGAGAAGAGGGAAAGAGGAGAGTAATCCTTATTCCAGTGTGTCTCCAATATATAACATATGCCTTTTATATATAGGCACAATTAACTCTCTAATCTACAATTAAGGTGATTCCATAATCGTAGTGATTAATGGGTGAGAATAGGAAAATATGTAGAATAGGAAATAATGGAAGATATGGACATCCACAAATATAATATTCATAACAGTTTGTTTATATTTTGGTTTGTTTGTTTGTGCCTATGATTTTTTTCAAGAAATATATTTTTATAATGAATATTTATATAATAAATTAAATATACGCTCATATGCATGTTCTGTTCCATATATAATACCTATATGGGTTTATACTTCTCATGTTGCATGAGAAGAAGAAGATTCCTACACACATAAAATGGTGGGACCCACATATATATACAATGATAATTATATATATATGTGGGTCCCACTAGTTCATGTGTGTGTGACATGAGAAAACACTTCTCCTACAACATGAGAAGTGTTTTTCCCTATAAGGAATTAATAAAAGTTTATGATATCCATATGCAATCTTGTTAGCCATACAATTTCATGATAATTTTGTATCACACTGATGCAACGTAATTTAAAATAACCTTTTCAATTTAAATTCGGCCAAAAATCTAAAGGATTTTAAATTATCTATCTTAAAACCAACATTTTAAGTATACTTTTGGCCTAAAATTTTAACACTTAACTTTACTAATGAAAAATGCTGTCTCAGTGACCTTAAGTGAGGATTGTGTAGCTAACAAAGCTGATTTAATTTTAATATATTTTCTAAAAAAATAAAACTTATAATTTGGAAAAAAAAAACACTTGTAACAAAAATCCCAAAAGAGACTTTGAAAGAAGTAGTTTGGAGGTGTTATCAATGATAAATATTTGCTACTGGGCCTCTTTGGAGGAGTCCCCGTTTGGAAGCATTTGGACCAGTAACTAAAAAAAAGTTTAGTCCAAAAACCAGCTCATCTTTTTCTCTTTAGGTTCAGCTTCTTTTGCATGACTTCTACCAAAAAGTGGCATTTTATAAAAAGGCACAAGTTCAACCTTTGGGCAAAACATCCAGTAGCATCCAGCAATGGGAAAAAAATTTCCCATGGGTCCCACAAACATCCCTAAAATTGTCCTGTCTCACCCAAAAAATATTTGATTTCTAAAATTTAAAAATGATTTTTAATTTCAATTTATATAGCAATATTATTTAATTAAAAATTTAATATTTTTATGCTTTATAATATATATTTTTTATGCCTACATTTACAATATATTAATTATTCATATTTATGATAATTAAGTATTTTAGTATTCAATAACATTCATGCCCTTTTTAGTCATTTTCAATCTTAACTTACTTTTCAACTGCTAACCCAATTACACTGTTTGGGAAAAAGCTACTTCTGCCAACGTCAATCCAAACACAAATCACATTTACAACATGACTTTTTTCCTTTCAGTTTTCTACAAAAGTCAAATAAAAAATGAGCTACCACTAACCCAAACGAGATACTGTAGTTTGGGTCGTAATTGTAGTGGCCAAAGGCATGGGTAGGAGAAGCAGAGATGCCATGGGCAAAGTATAGGTATAGCAGGAGGAAGTCTGAAGGTTTATGTTAGTTTTAAAATCTGAAAATATTATTGTAACATCCTGTTTTTCAAAAGCAGTATAAAATTTTTTCATCAGAGTAGAGCATCGGAGCAAGAGTGTAACTGATATATATATTCAATATGCTCACTGGCTAATTACAGAAACGGTTCAATAACCGAGAGTTTTCAAAAGTAAAGGACCACATCATAAAGTCCTCGGCCGCATCCCTAGGCTTGCTGCTTCCCTCTCTCCTCGGTCCTCCTGACCCTGACGCTATGTTAAGAGCTGAGATCCGCACCGGATCTCAGGTAACGGTTAACCTCATATTTACATACACAACATATGCATTACAGATAATCATACAGCAAACAAGCATATCCCAACAGCACATAACCCCTAGTACATGTGTCACACTTAGCTATCGTGTCACACCTAGCATACGTTTCACACCTAGCCATCATTTCACACCTAGCATTTCACACCTAGCAATTGTATCCCCATACCCAGCAAGCATACCAACAGTACATGAACATATCACAGAGCTAAAAACTACCTCATACAAGCATACCATACACATAGCACATACACGCATACAATAAACATCAGATTAGTGTTACAGTACGCGAACGTACCTTCGTTGACGTTATACGGTATTTCTGGTGGAATACGGTACGACAGTAGGTCAGAACGTAATCATGGATATCCTATCAACATAACAACGCATTTGTTAAGGATCTATCACTACGACAGACATTTTAGTCATAAATCACTATTTTACCCCTGACCCCCTAATCGGCGGATTTCACCAGCACTTCTTTACTTTGACTCTAATCTTCCAAAAATTTTCCATAACTCCGACCCCATCATGATTTTCGAAATTAATGACTAAAATACCCCTAACATATTATATCTAATCATACTTGGAAGATTAAAGACTAAACTAGCATTTCTGCTCTAACTACCGAACGAACTATGAAAGCTTAAGACTAAGGACCAAAGAACTTCCTCAGAGCTTCGCTGCTTTTTCCTCCAGAGCTTCTCTCTCCAAAACCTCTCTCTATGTTTCGAATTTGCTAAGGCAAATGGTGTGAAGAATGAAGTGAATGTGAAGACCTATTTATAGGCAAAAACCCAGGGACCACTAGTGCAAAAAAGGCTTTTAAGACCGGACAAAATAGGTACATTAGGACCGGACCCGCGACCAGTCTTGTTCCAGGCGGTATTAAAAGTCGACCTTTAAGACCGGACTTTTACACGGTCTTAAAGAGTTTCTTTAAGACCGGACATTTTAAACATCCGGTCTTAAAAGTGTTTCAAAATAAAAATAAAAAAAAAAAACAAAAAACAAAAAACTCAAATGAAACAATCGGTCCCAAATCACCAGATCTGGCAACATTTTGAATGTCCCTCCGTCATCAACGACGGAGAACCAAGAGAAGATTGGAAGCAACAACAACAAGAAGAAAAACAAAAAGATGATTACAAAGTCGAGAAATAAACAAAAATAACAAGAAACGAAATCATTCACCATGAAAATCGAATTTGAAGTCCGGATCTACAAAAAAGTCACAAGCTTAAAGCAACCAAATCGAGCGGGATCCTCTTGTCGGTGCTAGCAAAGCTTCAAGCAACCAAAATCGAAATCCAGATACGAGCGGGAGCGGTCAATGTAGGAAATAAACAAACTTAAGCAAGAAGATATCCGGGTTTGATTTCAAACCGGATCTATACGGCGGCGTGGAAGGACCCATAGATCGAAGAGGAAGGAGCCGCCGTCATCCGAATCCTCAAAGTAGTACGCTTTCATTGTTGCGAGGATTGGAGTCGACGCCATCGCAAAACCCTCGAAGCATCTCACCGCCAACGTTGCCAAGGATTTGATTGTGCGACTCTTATGATGACTTACGAAGATTGCGAGTAGGTTAGAGGAAGAGGATGACATTCTTCTTTGAGGATTTGCCCGTGAGGCTCTTAGGACACTCGTTCAATCTATAACTAAGAAAATGTTATATCACCAAGAAGACAAAGCAAACTCACGGACTTAACAGGTTTAGCGAATGTAGTTTTTTTTTTAACACTTTTAAGACCGGTTTTTTTAAACAACCGGTCTTAAAAGTGTAAAAAAAAATTAAAAAATAAAAATAAAATTTGACCGTTGGCAATTTCGTAAATATATAGAACACTTTTAAGACCGTCTGTTTAAAACAACCGGTCTTAAAAGTGTTCTATATAATTTTTTTTTTTTTTTTTACTTTTAAGATCGTCTGTTTCAAACAGACGGTCTTAAAAGTACTTTTAAGACCGTCTATTTGAAATGACCGGTCTTAAAAGTGTTCTATATAATTTTTTACACTTTTAAAACCGTCTGTTTCAAACAGACGGTCTTAAAAGTACTTTTAAGACCGTCTCTTTGAAACAGCCGATCTTAAAAGTGTTCTATATAATTTTTTTTTCACTTTTAAGGCCGTGCATTTGAAGCAATAGGTCTTAAAAGTGTTCTATATAATTTTTTTACACTTTTAAGACCGTCTGTTTGAAACATTCGGTCTTAAAAGTGTTCTATTTATTTAATTAGTTAGCGTATACGATTATATTGTGCAATTATCTTAATTAAGTTGTTAGAGATTTTAGGAATTAAGTTAGCGAGATCAAGGTTTTTGAATTTCGTAATTAAATTCTGATTGTAATCATCTTAATTAAGTTGTTAGAAGATTTTAGGAATTAAGTTAGCAGATCATGATTTTTGAATTTCGTAATTAAATTCTTGATTGTAATCATCTTAATTAAGATGTTAGAGAGATTTTAGGAATTAAGTTAGCGAGATCATGGTTTTATGAATTTCGTAATATATTCTGATTGTAATCCCTAAATTATAGGAACTTCCTAGGTTTATTTACTTATTAGCATCGTATATAATTTCAATTAAGCGAAGGAATAAATCATCGCATTCTCGGACTTGATCGGCGTCTTCTCACAATATTTACGAAATTGCCATAGGTCATACTTTTAAGACTAGGATATTTTTTAGCCTTGGTCTTAAAAGTGTTCTATATATTTACAAAATTGCCACAGGTCATACTTTTAAGACCGGATCTTTTATAGTCCGGTCTTAAAAGTGTTCTATATATTTACGAAAGTGCCACGGTCATATTTTTAAGATAGGATCTTTTATAATCCGGTCCAAAAAGTTCTTTATATTTACGAAACTGCCACCGGTCATACTTTTAAGACCTGATTCTCTATAATCTGGTCTAAATGAGACGGTCTTAAAGCCCTTTTTTGCACTAGTGGACATAACCGGTATAACAATTTCCCCTGATTCATTCTGGACCACAGAAATTAGGGTTTTCTAGAAGCTTTTCCCTTGGCCACACAATGCTTGGCCGACCTGCCCCCCTCCCCTATAGTCAACCAATCAACCAATCATATGGTGCCACCTAGCCCTTTCTAGAAGGTTTATACCGATAAAGTCCCCGATCGGTGTTCGAATCGCGTAATCTTGTAAAATCTCAAGAATATGGAATCACAAGTTTGAAGTTCTTTTCTTACTCATTAAAAATGTCTGGGTTAACTAAATTTTTGATCCCTTTCAGGTCTTCTCCGGGCCTGCCGAAGATTTACGGAAAAACGTGTCGGTTACGGAATTCGCTTCGGAGACAGTCTACTCCGAGATAAAATTACACTTGTCCATAATATACTCTGACCTTAGAAACCTTGTTCATGGTTTTCTAGATAGGATTTAATTTCTATCGGTGGTCATTTATCCTATTTGCTTTTTCACAGAATATTCCATAGAATATTCCTTTATTCCATAGCATATTCTTAGATTCCTTTTTATTATGCTACTTGCAATTATTATTTTTTTCTTCTTTTTTATTTTATTTTGTCGTTTATTATTATTATTATTATTTTTATTTTTACTATTATATAAAATAATTGTTTAATAATTTTTTTACAAAATTTTCCTATTGGTCCATACTTGGATTTAGGCTTAAAATTACTCAATCTCATATATTTTCCTTCATATTTTCCAATTAATTAGCAAATATATTTTATGCTAATTTTAGCCATAAACCACTAATTATAGGGTTTTACATAATTATCTTTGGATTTTCCTTTGTTTAAGCCCAAATAATTAGCCAGTAATTATTTAATTAATTACCCACTAATTGTTGACACTTTTCTTAATTAGAATAACTCATTTTCTCACAACTTTTGCACTTACATTGGTATTTTATGCTTTCCATAAAATATCTATAATCACGGGGTCAATAATGATCCCGGAATACTGTTTAATTTTTCCCTCACTATTTTCCAAGGAAATAAATCCCAAAATTTGTCTAAATTAGAGACAACATACTATATAATTTTTAATAATTATTTTATTGCCTCTATGGATTTTTCATAATTTCCTTAAGTCATTTTATGCTCCACAATGGCATTTTGGTCATTTCTGACACATTATTAATTTTTCCTAATTTCCAAGAAATTTTCCTTTAGAAAATAAGATAAATTTAACATTCTTTTTGAAACCACATATTTACCTATTTTCAATAGGTATTATTTCATAATTTATGATATTTATCATAAATACGATGTTTAGGGTATTACAATTATATTAAAAAGTATTGCTATAAAAAAACCTAGCTGATATGTTGTCATGTATATGTGCGTCCGTAGGTGTATGTGTGCGCGCACGCGCGTGTGTGCGTGCGTGTGGGTGTGGGTGTGCGTGTTTGAAAACCATGAGAAACATTATACCTTGGAAAACCATGAGAAACATTATGCTTTGGGAAACCATGGGAAACATTTAACTGTCATATATATATATATATATATATATAGATATATATATATATATAGATATATATATGTATATATATATATATATATATATGTATATATATATATATATATATGTATATATATATATATATATATATATGTATATATATATATATATATATATATATATATATGTAATGCATAATTCATATGATGATTGGTATTTATAAACTCCTAATTAAAGTGTTAATGTCATGTTCAATATTTGAAAAAAAAGGGGGGTTAAGGTGCAGATTTGCCAACGAACTATTACCCGAGGAGTATTTGGCACAAAAAACAATTGAGGGTACCAAAATTACCAATAAAAATTAAAAATTGAAAAAAAGTACCAAATAACTATTAAAAAAAACAACTATCACAATTACGTTAAAATATGAGTCATTGGCGTAGGACGGTGGCGGAGACGCTGGAGAAAAAAGTGGTTATGCCTTCTTGTTGGATAAGGCAAACACCAACAAAGATGGGACCCATGCGATCAGGCGTTGTGGCAGCGGCGGCTGCTGCTTGTGGCGTCGGAGGGATGGAACTAGGATGCAAGGCACGTGCTGGTCGAAAGTTGTGGACTGCTGGATTTGATTTTGGTGCATGATTCTCGCCTTAAAGCTGCATGCGAACCTTGATGAGTTCAAAAGGGTGAGTGGAACACCCAGTACCCAGTAACAATAGAAGCTTTGGAGATGCCGACGTCACTTATGAAAGTGGAGCTTGAATCACCAAGAGGGGGTGAATTGGGGATTCTCAAAAAAAAATTCGAATATTGTGTTTAAGGATATGAAAATGAAGGTAAAACAGAGTATAGGGAGAGGAAGCAGGACACAAGAATTTATACTGGTTCGGTCCAACAACTTGACCTACGTCCAGTCCCCAGACTCTCTGGGATTTCTCACCATCAAGATTGATTACACACTCTGCACTCAAGAGTAATTCTCTCTCTAGAACTTACTCCCCCTTACAAGTTGTAATCAATAACCCCAATCTCCAAGTCCCCTTGACTTGAGATATTTTACAGAAATGATTTGACAATCAGAAAACTCTCTCTAAGAGTAGATATGATAATCACTGAAGAATAAATGTACCAACAGATACTTTTACAAGAAAACTCAAAGAGTAAATGAAACTATGTTGATTTTCGTTCTTACACAGGTTGGTTGTTGAGAAGACTTGAATGCATATCTATTTATAGGTAGAGATCATTAATTGACCGTTGTAATTCCTCAGATAACCGTTGGAGTGATTAGAAGAGGATTAGTGAAGGTTTTGGTCTTCTTCTCTCTCTACTCTTTGGTTAATTCAGCTTTGCAGAAATTCAGAGTTGACTCTCTGATTATAAATCCGTTGGAAGAGCAGTTTGCTGAATGTAGAAGGCAAGCATTAACTTCTCCAAGACGTGTGGAGAATGTTTGTCCAAAAGCATATAAGTTTTCTGCACTTTTCATTAAATGTGCTGACATGCTTTTTGCTTTTTGCTTAATCTCCATTTAATCATGTCTTAAACCATCTGAAACTCACTAACAAACTGATTAAACATAGTTAAGAATAGTTATGAGTAATGGTATAGAGTATTGAGATCAAACACAAGCATTTCATGAATTCATTCAAATCGAAATTCAAATTCTGCGATGGAAACTCGAGTTAGTTCTTCGAAACTCGAGTTTTCATGTTTCAGTGAACTTTTAGCAAAAGGTCGAAACTCGAGTTTTTAATCCAAACTCGAGTTTTTTCTTCACAGAGACAAACATCGAGATTTGGCATTTTGGACAAGCTTAGTGAATAGTGCAAAACTCAAGTCATTAAGTGACTAACTCGAGTTTTGGACTTTTAGATGAAAAATCATGTTTTAGTCCAAAAGCTTAAACTGGAGTTTCCAAAACATAACTCGAGTTTTCAAAGGTTCAAACTTGACAGAGCTCTCTGCTTGGCCAAAACTCGAGTTTACAAAACTTAACTCGAGTTTTCACATTCGTTGAAAACTTCTCTGTAACGCCGAAACTCGAGTTTTGAAACCACAACTCGAGTTTCCTCTTTTAAGAGAAAACTTTGAAAAACTTGGTCGATTTGAACATGGGAGTTTTTACAAGGTCAGAGACGAGCATTGTTCTTAGATGATGAAAACTCGAGTTTTCTATCATGAACTCGAGTTTCCATAAAATGTTGGAAACTTAGAGAACTCTCTGTATAGCCTAAACTCGAGTTTCCAAATGGAAACTGGAGTTTCGGTTTCTTCAAAAAAACTTGGTTGCTCTCTGTCTTATCAAAACTCGATTTTTCAAAATCAAACTCGAGTTTGCTTTGTCTGTGAAAAACTCGAATGCTCTCTGTATGGCCAAAACTCGAGTTTTCAAACCTTAACTCGAGTTTGCCTTTCTTTATAAAAATTTGAGCATTTCTCTGTCAGGCCAAAACTCGAGTTTTCAAACTAAAACTCGAGTTTGCCTTAGACAGTAAGTTTTTCAACTTACAAAGACAAACTTCAATCGTGTTTACAATTGTCCGTTATCATCAAAACCAATTGAGAACTAACATTATCCCCCTTTTTGATGATGACAACACTTGTAAACCAGAAATTTTTCATTTTTCAACAGATTGGAGTTTTGATAAAGCTTTTCACAAGATGGTTTGAATTATGGTTTGGCAAGTCTGTATTTGTCAAAGATATAGCAGAAGCGATTGATAATGTGACATAATTAAACCATTGCATTTCATTTAACAAGTTGTGCGTAACAACAATATACAAAAAACAGAAATGCAAGTCTTCAAACCAGTACACAACAAAAACACAGAAATAAAATAAGCAAAAACTAAGAACTAAACTCCTTCCTTCAACTCAAGATTGCTCCTTTGGCTCAACTTCTTTTTCTGGTTCTTCTCCCCCTTTGTCATCAACAAAAGAGGATGGAGCTGAGATCGAAGGTTCATCGGAAGGGGTTGAGAGCTTGACAGTTGTGGCAGGGGATGGAATGGAGATGGGAGAGGCAAGTGGGGTATGGAGGATCTCAGTGGTTGGGGAAGAGACAGGGTCAGAGGAAGGTGCTATAGGAGTGGTGAAGGCAAAAGAAGGTGAAAGAGGAGGGGAAGAGGATTCAGTTGGCATGCCAGTAGGAGTCCCAAATCCAGAAGCAGAACCCATGTCAAACTTTTTAATAAGATCACTCAATCGATTATCCATGCGTTCTTGAGAGACTAGTAGAGTGGCCAATGAAGCATCGTGATCGATCAAATGATGGGTTATAGATGAGAGATTATCCATTATTTCATCCTGAGATGCCATCATTGCTGCATTGCTCGTAATCATTTCAGTGCACAATCGAGTGACTTCTACTTGAATGCGAGTGGTCAGATCCTCAAAGGCTTTATCCACAATTGCTTGAACTCGTGTGTTAAAATCAGGAGGAATAGATGATTGTGGAGGGGCAGATTGAGCTTCCTGAGTTCTGGATCGAGGAGGGGCCCGAGATTCGCCTGATCCTTCAGCTTCAAAAGTGAGCCTCATCAAATTAATCTGAGCTTTCCCAAATACCGTGGGGGATTTCATAGAAGCAGGTGCACCCACATACCAGATTTTATGGTAGAAAAGAATAACAGATATAAGAGAGGGTAAGGGAATATATGAAGGCTTCCTAGAGGAAAATCTGAAATTGACCATCTCCTGGAAGAGCCAGTGGCCTAGATTGATAGGGACTTTATTTACCAGGGTAGCAAACTTGGGATAATCTCTGTTGGCAAAGTGAGTGAAATTTCCACCCTTTTGAATCATGTTCCTAGAGTAAATGTACCATAGGTCACGATGAACAGGAGGCATAGACATAGGAGTAAAAGACAAATTGACTAATTGATCGTCGGGAATAGGTTCATTTCGCCGAAGAATTTCGAAAATTTCTTTATTGGAATATGTAGCTGTGGGAGGAGGAGGAGGATTGGAGATTTGAAGAATGGAATTTATGATAGCTGCAGATAGAGTAATTTTGACACCCCTGACATGAGTAGAGATTCTTTCTTTTACTAAGATATGATCTTCATCCTCTAAATTGTCTCATTCCATATTAAAGTAGAACATCTTTGTGACATAATTACTATATTGAGCAGATATAGATAAGAATGATTCATAGGGTTTGAGCCAGGGAGAAAGATAGATATGACAAGTTTCTCTAATCTTGTCTAAGTCTACTGAAACTATGGGACAAAAAGACTTTTTCTTATAGGTTTCTTGGAATTGTTCAGCACGCTCACCAGTAAGAATATGACTATCAGTGATGAAACCTGGAGGAGCCGAGACATGATCATAGATTTCTGATAAAGCATTTGGGACTATCGATGGATTTTGAGAGGATTGAGAAGGATTGAAAGTAGACTTGGATGATCCTTCACCTCTGTGAGCTCGTAGTTTCTGGCGAGGCTGAGATGGTACACCTTCTTGTTGTTTTCCCTTTGGGTCTTCGTGAACAGGTTCAGAAGCTAGTTTGGATTTAGTCTGGGATGGTTCTTGAATCGAGACACCTTTAGACTTAGGCGAAGATGTATGACTTGATGGTATCCCAGGGATTTGTTTGTCTATTCCGTAGTGGAATAGATTTGGGATATGCTTCACCCTTTTAGGTCGAGTGAGAGGAGGTGGTGATGGTGATTCGGTAGAAGCTTCATAATTGGCATCCCTTTTGGCATATTTTGTACGAGCCATGGCGATTTAGGGTTTGAAGGTGGATGAAGGAGAAGAGAGAAATGAGAAGACGAAAAGAGCAGAGAAAACTTTAGGGCAAACTTGAGTTTTGAGTGAAGTTTAGATGAACAATGAATAGTCAAGTTTAAGTAGGGCGCGAAAGCACTAACCTGGACTTCAAAAGTGTATTGTGAACTTTTGAAATTCCGCGACCAAAACTCGAGTTTCCACTTACTGACTCGAGTTTTGTGGATACCTTAACAGGTGTGTTGCTCTCTGTCTTCCCGAAACTCGAGTTTTCATTTGATGACTTGAGTTTCCAATTCGCGAAAACTCAGAGCTTGCTTTCTGTCTCTCCGAAACTCGAGGTATTCATTAATCGACTCGAGTTTCCATTTTTCTCAGCAACTTATTCTCGATTGGACCCCGATAAAACTCGAGTTTTGAAAACAAAACTCGAGTTTGCGTCTTATGACAGCAAACTTCAGGATTTTAACATCCTGCATAAAACATTACTATGTACTCCGAAGCTTAAGTTAGTATTAAATATTCATCAAAACCATAACTAACATTAAGATGGAAAGAAATACTCACAATTCATTGGGATTTACCATTCCCAAATCTCTTCTTATGAAATTAAATTGTTCTTTTGCTAATGGCTTGATGAAGATGTCAGCAAGTTGAATGTGTGTTGGAATAAACATCACTTTGACATCTTTGTTCTGAACATGATCCCTTATGAAATGATGTCTCACATCAATATGCTTGGTTCTTGTATGTTGAACTGGATTCTTGGCCAAGCTTATTGTGCTTGTGTTGTCATACAAAATTGGGATCTCCTTCAGATTGATTCCCAAGTCAGAAAGCTGTTGCTTGAGCCATAGAACTTGAGCACAACAACTTGAGGCAACGATATATTCAGCTTCAGTGGATGATACTGAGACGGTTGTTTGCTTCTTGCTGAACCAAGACACAAGTGAGCCACCAAGGAATTGACATTGACCACTTGTGCTCTTCCTATCCGTCTTGTAGCCAGCATGGTCTGAATCTGAATATGCCACCAAATGTTCAGGTTGACCTTTGGGAAACCAGAGTCCAAGAGTCTTCGTGTCAGCAAGGTATCTGAAGATTCTCTTCACATTTTCAGCATGCGACTCCTTAGGAGCAGATTAGAACCTTGCACATATTCCAACACTGAATTGGATGTCCGGGCGACTTGCCGTGAGATAGAGAAATGATCCAATCATTCCTCTATATCTTGTGATGTTGAAATCAGTGCCCTTCTCATCAGCATCCAAAGAAGCGGTTGAACTCATTGGTGTGTCAGCACCATTGCATTGGTCCATTCCAAACTTCTTCAGCAGGTCATTAAGGTACTTGGTCTGAGAAATAAAGATCCCATTTGATCTTTGCTTGATTTGAAGACCAAGAAAATAATTAAGTTCTCCCATCATGGACATCTCAAATTCTCCCTGCATATTCTTGGCAAATTCTTCACACAAGACATCATTAGATGCACCAAATATAATGTCATCAACATAAATGTGTACAACTAAAATTTCTCCAATTTTATTGCTTTTGATAAACAAAGTTGTATCTGCTTTTCCTCTAACAAATCCTAAATCAAGAAGAAATTTACTTAATCGCTCATACCAAGCTCTAAGAGCTTGCTTAAGTCCATAGAGAGCTTTCTTGAGACGATAAACATGATCAGGATAATGTTCATTTTGAAAACCTGGAGGTTGTTCCACATAGACTTCCTCCTGAATAAATCCATTCAGAAAGGCACTTTTGACATCCATTTGAAAAAGTTTAAATCCTTTGACACAAGCAAAGGCTAGAAGAACTCTTATGGCTTCCAATCTTGCTACTGGAGCATAAGTTTCTTCATAATCAATTCCTTCTTCTTGATTATAGTCTTTTGCAACTAATCTTGCCTTATTTCGGACAATGATTGCAGACTCATCACGTTTGTTCTTGAATACCCATTTGGTGCCAATGACCAGATGGTCCTTAGGCCTAGGTACCAAGTCCCAAACTCTATTTTTGTCAAATTGATGTAACTCCTCTTGCATTGCTATCACCCAATAATTGTCTGAGAGGGCTTCATCAATTTTAGAGGGTTCTATCTTCAAAATAAATGCAGAAAAAGTAACTTCATTTAAAGTACTGCTTCTTGTCCTCACACCTTGATTAACATCACCTATAACTTGGTTTAAAGGATGATTCCTTATGAATCTCCAAGCTTTAGGTTGAGGTTGATCAGGATTTTCTAAATTATTTTGAGGATCAACTTCGAAAACATTTTCTGGATTTTCAATAGAGGCAGGAGTGGTTTTCGAAAATTATTTTTTTTTTTCAAAACATTTTATTCATCATCATTATCCTTGGATTTGTCAGTTTTGGATTCGCAAAAGGCAACATGCATAGATTCTTCTACAATACGAGTACGAATATTCTGCTTTGGCATCAAATTTTCCCAGATTGTCCTTACCATTGTTGTGGATGAAACACTTGCATCCAAACACATGCAGATGACTTAGGTTTGGCTTTCTTCCTTTGTAGAGTTCATATGGAGTCTTGGAAAGATTATTGTCGTATCTCCCAAAACAACCAAGTTCGAAAATGATTTGCAGAATTAGGGAACCTGGGTCGTCTCCCAACGAATTTGCAGCGGGCTAGATTAACAACAATAGTCAAACAGAATGGTAAAATGGGGGGTTTGGTTTAATAGATTAAAACAAAACGCAATAACATAAACAGAATGAAAAAAACAGAGTCAAACAGAACGAGATTTGCAGAAACAGAATGACAAATGATCAACCCAACATTCGGATTCCAGAAACTTCCATCATTGAACGAAATTTAACTAACTCACGTTTGGTTCCGGATGAACCGAAATCTCTGCATTCATCCGGAGAATCCCTCACCTAGACGATCGCCTAGAATCTGTCCGGACAGTAGTGTCTCACTGTGCAATCGCACAGCAATACTGTAACCTAGTCCGAACTCAGTCCTTGGGATGAACCAAACCGAATATTAAATCTAATATTCGAACTATTTCCAGAAATCGAATCCGATAAGATGAAAACAGAATTGAGTAAGTTACCGATTAGGCACAAGTTCTCTGGACGAATCATGGAATCCTCATCATTGGGTCAATCACAGGAGTTTAGCCGGTCATGGCTGGGAAAATCGAAGAACGGACGAAGAACACGAAGAACGCGAAGAACATGAAGAACACATGAGAGAAATTGAAAACTTCTATTTTGATCCACTCTAATGTTAAAAGCGTGAATGTATGTTGTTTGTGGCTGCTGCCTTACTTAAAATAAACCTAAAAATGAAATGGGCTCTAATGGTTTTAGCCCAAAACAGAAATAAAATAAAACTGGACTTAAATTACAAAATTCGGGTCCAAATAAAATCCAGAATTGTTCATCTGACTTTGGCTCTAAAATTGACCACCCTCTTGTCCGAATTTGCTCTTGATGTCTTCATAACAATTGTAGCTCTATGAATCATCTGAAATATGAGACAACAATGAGGCAAATCCGATGTCTGGTTCAAGAGTTATGGCAAAAATAGTGAAGCAATACAAAACTGGAATTTTATTATTAAAAATGGCTAAAATGCAATAAAAGGCCCAAAGCCCAAATGAACATAAAAGCCATTATTTATTAACTAAAGAGTCCTAAATATTGATCAAGAGATAAAAATAAGTGTATTAAATATTCAATTATCAAGTCTTGTTGAGCTTCTTTCTGACATATGCTCGATTCGAGATGTAGCAAGTTGTGCTCATTGCATCAGCCCAGAACACTTGTGAAGTGTGGTTCTCATTCAGCATTGATCTTGCCATCTCAGTAAGAACTCGGTTCTTCCTTTCTACAACACCATTTTGTTGAGGAGTCCTTGGGGCTGAGAAGTTGTGATCAATCCCCATGTTATCACAAAATTCAGCAAATACATGGTTCTCGAATTCACCTCCATGATCAGTGCGAATACCTGAAATTACAAAACCTTTCTCGTTTTGGACCTTTTTGGCAAAAACGACAAATTGATCAAAAGTTTCATCTTTAGATGACAGAAATATGGTCCATGCAAATCTAGAATAATCATCAACTATAACTAAGGTATAAAGATTTCCACCAAGACTTCTAACTCTTGCTGGACCAACCAAATCCATGTGAAGTAGTTGAAAGGGTCTAGAAGTTGAAATCTCATTTTTCAATTTGAAAGAAGATTTAGTTTGTTTTCCTTTTTGGCATGCATCACAAATCATAAAATTTTTAAAACGTAGTTTTGGAACACCAATAACTAAATCCTTTTTTAGTAATCTGTCTAGTTGCATCATACTGACATGTGCCAAACGCTTATACCACAACCAACTGTCATCCAAATTACTTACAAAATATTTTTCAAATGTAGAGCCATCTCTAGAGAGACTAAGAGTATAGCAATTTCCTTCTCTAGGAGCTCTAAAAATCGCTTTTGATTTGATATTATCTAATGAAAGAACATCCTTACTAATTATCAAGCATTCCTCAGAATCAAAGATAACTAAGTTACCCTTATCAGTACTTTGGCTTACACTGAGGAGATTATGGTCCATTGTTGTTTCCAACTTTACCAATTCCAGCAATTCTTCCTGATTGATTTCCACCAAAGATTACTTTGCCACCATCCTCATGCTTGATTGTAGCAAATTTGGACTGATCTCCCGTCATATGTCTTGAGCATCCACTATCAATATACCATTTGTCGAATTTTGATGCTCTTAGACACACCTGCAAATCAAAAGGGATCAAGTCTTAGGTACCCATCTTTTCTTGGGTCCTTTGAGCTTAGTTCAAGCCTGAGGAACATAGGTTCCTTTAAGCACCCATTGATAATTACCTACGGGTTTATCTTTCCTATCTTTCTTATGAAAATAAGATGAAGTTGTATGCCCCTTTCGGTTACAATAGTTGCAGTGAGCAAATGGATTTGAAGAATGAACAGTTTTTCGAAAATAATTTAAATATGATTTTCCACCATTCTTCTTCTTTCCTTTCTTTTTATCAAAGATAGGATTATATCCAATCCCAGAGCGATCGTTTGTAAATCTTTGTGCTTTCAAAATCACATTCAACATTGAGTAAATACCCTTTTTGGTCCCTGGAAAAACACATTTGACACTTTTTCGTCCCTGAGTAAAAAAATGTCATTTTGGTCCTTTTTAGGGACTAAAAAGGAATTTTTTGGGAATTTCTGAGGGATCAAAATATGCAAAAATTGATCAAAAGGACTAAAAGGGACCTTATTTTTCCATTTTAGGGACTAAAAGTGACTTATTTTTTTTCAGGGACCAAAAAGGGCATCCGTGTTTTTTCCAGGGACCAAAAAGGGTATTTACTCTTCAACATTTCACTTCCTTTTGTAAACTTTTCAAGAGTTTTTGTAAGATGAGAGTTCTTTTTCTTTAACTCATTGCAATCATCACAAATGATTTTTTCAGGAAAATAAAGATTTTCTACTTGCTGTTCAAGAGTGGTATTTTTCCTTTTTAAAACAATATATTTCTCAGCAATTTTTTCAAATTCATTTTGAACAGTTTTGTACTCATTCAATAAATCATTATAAGAGGGTTGAGAATCGTATACCTCTTTATCATCCTCATGTTGCTCTTCTTGAGCAACTAGACATATATTTGTTGTTTCTTCCTCTTCAGCTTCATCTTCATCGGATGAGCTATCTCCCCAAATTCCTGAGACATAGGCTCTCTTCTTGTATTTATTGAACTTCTTCTTTTCTTTGTCCTTGGTCTTTAGTTGGGGACATTCCGACTTGATGTGGCCGGGCTTTTGGCATTCATAGCAGATAATAGGCTTCTTCTCTTCAGTGTTGGTGCTTCCTTTGTTGAATCTTTTATATCCATGGTCCTTCCGAAAGAACTTTCTGAATCTCCGGACCATCATGCCTAGCTCTTCTTCTTCATCTTCATCACCATCATCGGATTCCTTATCTTCTTTGTCCTCCTTGAGAGCAATGCCTTTATTCTTGACATTTGTCTCATCAAGTCCTTTTCTGAATTTGATCTTCCCTTCATACTCAGACAAGCTGCCGAATAGTGCTGCTACTGAACTCATCGATTCACCACGGGCTTCCTCATTGGCAGTAACTTTAGCTTCCCATTCCTTGTTGAGGATATTTAAAATTTTCCTCACTTGAACGGGTTGCTCATATGTTTTTCCTAATGCAGCGAGCTGATTGATGAGATGAGTAAATCTCAGCTGGAAATCGATAATGGATTCACCGGTCTTCATACGAAGAAGATCATACTCAGTAATGAGAGTATTGACCCTATTTTCTTTAACTCCAGTGGTTCCTTCGTGCGCTATCTCCAAGACATCCCACATGGCTTTTGCAGTTGGTAAGGTGCAAATGCGAAAGTACTCTTGTTGACTTAGAGCACTTTGTTGCATGAGAATAGCCTTGCTATTGAGAGTGACATTTCTTCTGTCATTCTCATCATATGCATCTTCTGGCTTAGGAACTCGAAGCCCATTCTCCAAGACCGTCGGATTGTAGTTGCCTATTTCGAACACTCTCCATAGTCCGTAATCACTGGCCATGACAAACACTTTAAATTTTACTTTCCAGAAAGAGTAGTGTTCGCCACTGAAGCCGGGAGGCCGGTTGATCGAAGCTCCATCAGGTAGAATACCTTCCAATGGATCCTTCTCGAGATGTTAAGCTCTTAGGAGAAGACCTTGCTCTGATACCAAATGAAAGTGGAGCTTGAATCACCAAGAGGGGGGTGAATTGGGGATTCTCAAAAACTTTTTCGAATACTGTGTTTAAGGATATGAAAATGAAGGTAAAACAGAGTATAGGGAGAGGAAGCAGGACACAAGAATTTATACTGGTTCGGTCCAACAACTTTACCTACGTCCAGTCCCCAGACTCTCTGGGATTTCTCACCATCAAGATTGATTACACATTCTGCACTCAAGAGTAATTCTCTCTCTAGAACTTACTCCCCCTTACAAGTTGTAATCAATAACCCTAATCTCCAAGTCCCCTTGACTTGAGATATTTTACAGAAATGATTTGACAATCAGAAAACTCTCTCTAAGAGTAGATATGATAATCACTGAAGAATAAATGTACCAACAGATACTTTTACAAGAAAACTCTCTCTAAGAGTAAATGAAACTATGTTGATTTTCGTTCTTGCACAGGTTGGATGTTCAGAAGACTTGAATGCATCTCTATTTATAGGTAGAGATCATTAATTGACCGTTGTAATTCCTTAGATAACCGTTTGAGTGATTAGAAGAGGATTAGTGAAGGTTTTGGTCTTCTTCTCTCTCTACTCTTTGGTTAATTCAGCTTTGCAGAAATTCAGAGTTGACTCTCTGATTATTAATCCATTGGAAGAGCAGTTTGCTGAATGTAGAAGGCAAGCATTAACTTCTCCAACACGTGTGGAGAATGTTTGTCCAAAAGCATATAAGTTTTCTGCACTTTTCATTAAATGTGCTGACATGCTTTTTGCTTTTTGCTTAATCTCCATTTAATCATGTCTTAAACCATCTGAAACTCACTAACAAACTGATTAAACATAGTTAAGAATAGTTATGAGTAATGGTATAGAGTATTGAGATCAAACACAAGCATTTCATGAATTCATTCAAATCGAAATTCAAATTCTGCGATGGAAACTCAAGTTAGTTCTTCGAAACTCGAGTTTTCATGTTTCAGTAAACTTTTAGTAAAAGGTCGAAACTCGAGTTTTTAATCCAAACTCGAGTTTTCATGTTTCAGAGAACTTTTAGCAAAATGTCGAAACTCGAGTTTTTAATCCAAACTCGAGTTTTCTCTTCACAGAGACAAACATCGAGATTTTGCATTTTGGACAAGCTTAGTGAATAGTGCAAAACTCGAGACATTAAGTGACTAACTCGAGTTTTGGACTTTTAGATGAAAAAATCATGTTTTAGTCCAAAAGCTTAAAACTGGAGTTTCCAAAACATAACTCGAGTTTTCAAAGGTTCAAAATTGACAGAGCTCTCTGCCTGTCCAAAACTCGAGTTTTCAAAACTTAACTCGAGTTTTCGCATTCGTTGAAAACTTCTCTGTAACGCTGAAACTCGAGTTTTGAAACCACAACTCGAGTTTCCTCTTTTAAGAGAAAACTTTGAAAAACTTGGTCGATTTGAACATGGGAGTTTTTACAAGGTCAGAGACTAGCATTGTTCTCAAATGATCAAAACTCGAGTTTTCTATCATGAACTCGAGTTTCCATAAAATGTTGGAAACTAGAGTTTCGGTTTCTTCGAAAAAACTTGGTTGCTCTCTGTCTTGTCAAAACTCGAGTTTTCAAAATCAAACTCGAGTTTGCTTTGTCTGTGAAAAAATCGAATGCTCTCTGTATGGCCAAAACTCGAGTTTTCAAACCTTAACTCGAGTTTGACTTTCTTTATAAAAATTTGAGCATTTCTCTGTCAAGCCAAAACTCGAGTTTTCAAACTGAAACCCGAGTTTGCCTTAGACAGTAAGTTTTTCAACTTAGAAAGACAAACTTCAATCGTTTTTACAATTGTCCGTTATCATCAAAACCAATTGAGAACTAACAGCTGACACTATGACAATCAATGGAAGACGGAGACACCAAGACGGTGACGGGGTAACAGTGACGAGGTAGTAGTTCACTGGCCAATTTGCACCTTAATTGTGTTTTTTTTTTCACTTTTTAATTGTTGATTGGTAATTTTGGTACCCTCAATTGATTTTTGTGTCATATGCTCCTCGGGTAATAGTTCCTTGGCAAATCTGCACCTTAACCCGAAAAAAAAAATTCTGGGAGTTTAAAATGATCGTAGGGAAATGTTAATAATAATAATAATAAATATTATTATTATTAGGAAAGGGAATAAGTAATAAATTAAAAACGGTATTGTAATAAGGGAATTTTAGGGGTTAATAACCACTTTTAACCCTCTAAAAATAATTCGCATAGTTAGATACTTTGTGATGCAAGTAAGTAGCTAATGTCAATGATAAACGTTTATAGGCATACCTTGACACCTCTACCAATCCCAACGCCTCTGGACAAAGTTAATGATTCAAGTTTGAGGTGGGTAACTGTTATCTTATTAGCTTGTATGTATGTATTTATATATGACTAACCATGTTTGCTAGATAATTTGTATATATGTATCCTAGCTATGGATTGGAGCTGCAAGTCCTAAAATAGGGTTGCATGTCCTAAAATAACAAAAAACAAAAGATTTTCGCACGACTAGTCGGTTTGTTTATATTTTATTTTGTTTGCTTGTGGCTATAATTTTTTTCAAGAAATATATTTTTGCAATGAATAATTATATAATAAATTTATTATACGCTCATGTTCTGTTCCATATATAATTCCTATATAAAGAATTAATAAAAGTTTATGATATCCATATGCAACTTTTTAGCCATACAATGTGATTATAATTTTGTATAACACCGGTGCAACGTAATTTAAATTAACCTTTTGAATTTAATTTTGGCCAAAAATCTAAAGGATTTTAAATTATCTATCTTAAAACCAACATTTTATCATAGTTTCTGACAATTTTAGAAATGTCAAGTATACTTTTTGTTCTTTAATTTTATCACTTGACACCTTCAGTGAGGATTGAGCAGCTAACAAAGGTGATTTAAGTTTTAATATTTTCTTCAAAAATAAAACATAATTTGAAAAAACAATAACACTTGTAACGAAGAGACTTTGGAGAAGTGGTCTGAGGCCATAATTGCAGCAATAGCTGGCGGGAAGCTGTTAAGGTGTTTGTCCCTTATGTGCTTCTTATTGGAGGGACAAGCAAATGTTATATATATATTTTTTGATTAAATTATGGGGTTTAAACTTCTCATGTTACATAAGAAGAAAAAGATTCCTACACACACATGAAATGGTGGGACCCACACATATATATAATGCTAATTATACATATGTGGGTCCCACTATTTCATTTGTGTGTGACATGAGAATACACTTCTCCTACAACATGAGAGGTGTTTTTCCCTTAAATTATATACTACTTTCTGAAAACTTTTTTGCACTCAATATCTCAAATTAATTAGTTTTCAGTTCTGTATACATAAATAATTGTCTTGTAACACCAGTATCCTGGAAACTAATTAATTTGAGATATTAGGTGTAAAAAAAATTTCAGAAAGTAACATATAATTTAATTTAATCCCTTTAATTAGAAGGAAAAGCACATAAGAAGCACATTAGGACAAGCACCTAATGTGAACCCCTGCAAGCGTGTTTAAGGGTATTTTTGCACCTCTAAAAAACATATGATGCTGAGCGCTTTTTTGGCAAAAGTTCATGGGTATTTTTACAGCTTAACCCAAAATATTATATTGAAAAAGAAAAGTAAAACTTAAATCTGCTCTCTGAGTTGCACAGTTATTACTTACCGTGGTGGAGTCAACATTTTTCCGTTAGTAAAGTTAACCGTGTTAAAATTATAGGACTAAAAATATACTTTATAAACTTAAAGGACTAAAATGATTTATTAGGTAAACTTAAAGAACTAAAAGTATACTTTAACCTATTAAAAACAATCCTTTAAATACCAACGGGGTTGGCATAAGTGGTAAGCGGCTTGTGTCGCTTAAGCATGGTCTCAGGTTCGAGCCTTGTGAATGCATAAAAGCCCCGCTGGGAGACTCACCCACCATAGCCAGGTGCGCGACCCGGGTCGGATTCGGATTAGTCAGGGCGAAGCTCTGGATACCGGATGAGCAACAAAAAAAAAACAATCCTTTAAATATTTTAAATTACTTAATTTAATTTATGTAAAAATAATATTTTGTCCCCATAATCTAATTTTCTACCCTCTATCCTTTTAATTGTCCCTGTAATGAGGCCAAGCTCAGTTTTTAATTTTATTTTGATTATGTTTATTCATGAAATCTTTTGTTACAATGAATATTTATGTAAGAAATTAATTACGCGCTCATTTTCAGTTCCATTATATAATACCTATATACATAATTAATAAAAATTTATGATATTATCCATATGCAATCTTGTCCATACAATTACAGTTTTGTATAACATTGATGGAACGCAATTTAAATTAATAAATGAAATTTAAATCGGTCAAAAATGTATTACCCGGATAATTATTTAACTTAAATATTATATTTTGATAAATAATACCTATTGGAAATAGGTGAATATGTGGTCTCAAATTTTGTAGTGTATTTACCTTATTTTCTAGGGCAATTTCTCTTGGAATTAAAAGAAACAAAGAACCAAAATCCCTAAATACTTTTATAGATCATAAAATACCCTAAGATTTATCATAATCAAGTATAATCTTAATTATGTCTTAGGAGGCAATTAAATACCTATTTAAAATAGGAAAGTATATTGTATCTAATTTTAGTAATTTATCTGTTTATTTTCTTGAAATTTAAAGAGGCAAAAACCCAATTTTATTTAAGGGAACATAAGTTGCCCTATGATTTTTAAATTAATGCATGGAGCATAAATGATCAAAGTAAACTCAAAAGTTGTGAGAAAATAATTAATCCAATTAAATAAAATTTCCAACAATTAGTAGATAATTAAATCTCCATTTATTAGATTAATTTCAAGAACTTTCATGATTAATCTAGGAACCAATTATATTTTGAAAATCACATATTAGGGATTTTAATTAAAGATTAGTTATGGAGGGCTATGATTAAACCTTATAAAGCTAGATCTAACGGTTTAAAATCAACCATAAAGTTGAATCCATGTGAAACCCTAACAACCAATGAGGGAATTTTCTTTTAAATAATATAAATTAATTATTTAACAAAAATAAAAAAAGGGGGAGGGGGACAAAATTTGTAGGAGAGAGAGAGAGGTGATGTGGCCAATTAAGGGCCAAGCAAAATGAAGAAGATATTTTGAGTTCAAAAGCTATTAGGATTAATTCAAGACCCAGATAAATGAGAACCGATAGAAAATAAATTGTGTACTGAAATATGTTAACTATAAATCAAATATAAGGATTTATTATAAACAAGTGTATTTTTAGCTCGAAGTAGGTTATTTCCGAAGTCATTTCCGTAACTTTCGGGAGTTATCCTAAAATGACTAAAAGGCTAGTAAAAACTCCAAATTGAACAATAATTCTTGCTATTTCAAGTGCTTCTCAAGAGACTACATAAACTTCAAACTTTATCTCTAAAAATATTTGTGATGTATAAAGTACATGCAAATTGAAACATGTGAGAGTGTTTGGCCAACAATGCAAAAAGTAAAATAAGAGGACATGAAGAAGCCAACAAGGCCTGAAGAAAAAGTGAAGAGATGAGAGAGAGAGAAAGGGACGTTTGGAGGGAGTGGATGGTGAGGATGAGAGATGGAAAAAAATCCCTAGATCTAACGGTCAGAAGCTGAGGAGAGAAAGTTCAAAGGAACTACTAAAATGCCATAGACTTTTCCTATAAATAGCCCCTCCATTCCATTTGAAAATTCACACCAAATTCGAATCCTAGAGAGAAGGTAGTGAGAAGGAAGAGCTTCAGAGAAGGAGGAGCAGAGTTCTTGGTAAGTTCTTCGGTCCTTAGCTTTTAAGTTCTAGTCTTTAGATTTATAGTTCTTAGTATAAATGTTAGTTTGATCTACGAAGTAGGGAGTAGAATTCTTATTCTTGTTTTTATGCCTCATTGCATTGAAAGATGCCTGACGAGGTAAAAACAATATAGGAATATAGTTTTTGAGAGTCAGAGTAGCGAAGCTCTGGCGAAATTATATCGGTTAGCGATTTTCTGGGGTCAGGGGTAAAATAGTCATTTGTGACTAAAATATCTGTTAGGATATTGATTATGAATTAATAAATACGATATTATCCTTATAGGATATTTGTGATCGCAGTCCAACCGTCAGACGTACCGTATTCATCAACGAAGGTACGGACACATACTGTAACCTTAACTCTTATGCTTGTTGTGTATTTATATATGATAGTTGTATTCATAGACTAAGACTATGTCTTAGATCTTTCATTATACATTCAGCGATATATGGGCTATGGTTATGGTAATACCGTTAAGTTTTCCTAGCGCTGAGGACACGACCGTACATCGTGGCACTGGCGAATAGTGCAGACCGGGATAACATACATATGCAGGAGCTGTGTATTGTTGTTGCCTTACATATGTGATTATGTATTTCCTACATCTGTTATGGGCTTTTGTAGTGATTAATGCTGAAATGTTATGAATATCTGTCATTCATATACTTTTTACATAAGCACGAGGTTAACCGTTACCTGAGGTCCGGTGGGTATTGGACCTCAGCTCTTACTGTAGCCTCAGGATCCAAAGAATACAGGATCGAGGACAAGGGTAAGGAGCCAGCATGAGAATCAAACGGAGACGTTGTTATTTTGTTATGTACTTTTGTATTAAACACTCGGATGAATGTACTTCCGTATGAGCAGCCAGATACACTGTAAGCAATGTTATTCAGTTACTCTTTATTATGAAAAAATTTCCGACGCTCAACTCTGATCAAAACGCTATGAAAACGTTTACGAAAAAGGGGTGCTACAAAAAATATAAAGGAATTTAAATTAAAAATTATCTTTCCTTCAAATCAACATTTTATCATAATTTTTCACAATATTAAAAACGCTCCTTTAAAGGTTCTAAATTACTTATGAAAGCTGACAATGGGTAAAGCATTGTATTTCACTATGCACACTGTTTGTGTTTGTTTTTATGCATAGGTTCTACTTTAATCTAGATTAACATGCAATTTTATCCGGAAGTGATCACTTATGAAGTTGGATATTTGGAAGTTTTTCAAAGAAGAATTTTTCCCTAAAAATGTTATAAAAAGAACATATTCACCCCAACCATTTAAAAATAAATGTTGCCCATTTAACTATAAAAAAATTGATGTTAACTGTTAATATTTTTAATGATAAGGGACAAAATTGTTATATTTTTGTTATTACCAAGGCAAAATTGCTCATTGAAGAACTTTAAATACCGAATGCTCTTGAGTGGTTATTTTCATGACAAAATTGTACATTAACCTTTAGTTTTAAAGAGTTTTGAATATGCTTCACATATTATCTTACTTTGTTTAAACTCCTTCAAACCTTTTTTTTTTTTATGGTAACTTCTTCAAATCTATCTTTGGTTTGGAATCACAGCATATACATAATATTTAGCAAGTTTTTATAATAGATCGAATATTTCAATTTATAGGGGTTGAGATTTTTTTATGTTTAGATTTTAAAAATGGATAAAGAAGTTATCATGATATAATTGCGGGTAACCGCATCTCTCGAGAGGTTATCAATATACAAAGGTATTACAATAATAATATAATATACAATTTAGAGAAAAATACTCTAACCTCCTTTGTGTTTTGCATTAATTACATGGACCTCCCATCTATTTTGAGCTACAATGGAGTATACTTAAATAGTGGAGAATGTTGATTGAAGAAAGAAGCTCTTGCACAATAAAATGGGAATATCATAAAGCAAGAAGTTATCAAATGATTTTGGGAGATAATCTAGAAGGAGAGAAGAAATTGAAGAAGGAAGAACTTGCAATGCAATGAAATATCTATACTCAAGTTCTTATATTGATGCTAGAAGTCTCCAAGATCATATGGAAGCTGGAACGGATCAAAATCAGAGTTAAAACCATCAAAAACCAATTCCAGGATGAGCAAACTCGAGTTCAGATATCTAACCTCGAGTTTCCTACTTCGCTACAATGGTTTGCTCCTCTGGTATGAGCAAACTCGAGCCTGTATCCTCAAACCTCAAGTTTGGAACGGCAAACTCGAGTTCATCATTAACAAACTCGAGCCTGTAATGTCTTCAGCAACTCTGGCGTCTCTGGACAAGGCAAACTCGAGCCTATAAGTTGGAAAACTCGAGTTTACAGCGGTCTTCAGCATTTCAGCAACTCTGTTCCACGTTTCACTCAGGCAACGTCTGGTAATTCAATGATATATCCTAAACCACAGATCGGATTGAAGTGAAACTAGTGGCATATGAAACTAGACTCCCAATGCGTCATTTTTATATATAACTCAAGCCAAAAGGGGTTCAGATGAAGGAGCTATGAATTTATGAAGTTGAAAGTGATATCCACATCACACAGCAGACCAACCTTCAATGTTTTGCGTGTATCTCACAAAGTAAAAATCCAATAGAGCTGAAATTGGTGGAATTGGAAAGAAGACTCAAATGGATTTCCATCAAGAGTTCAACCAACAAAAACAGAGTTCAGACCATGGAGATATAGCCTTCGAAAGTGGACAGTCTTTTCAGGATGTTCGATAGTTTGCTATCAAGTGAAGCAAACTCGAGCTTACCAAATATGAACTCGAGCTCGAGAGAATCAGGGAAAATGAAATTGTTGGAAAAAGCCAAACTCGAGCCTATTAGTTGGCAGACTCGAGTTCGCGAGTTACAGAGAGCTACCAGGTCACGAAAATCATCCAAACTCGAGCCTACTTAAGCAAACTCGAGTTCACGTCCCTGCTGCAGAAAAACATCATTCCGAAAGTCTCATTTCTCATCCACATGATTACCCAAATGACTTATACTTCTTCTTAACATTATTTATATCATTTGTGTATAAGTTTCAGGTGATTAAAATGAAGGATTAGAAGTAAATCTCAAAATGACAGATTTGTGAAGATGATCTTTGCTGCAGAATTTCAGAAATGAGAAAGAAGACAGATTTCAACGAGGAACTTGCAGAAACGAAGTTGAATACTCAATTGTAATGCTTCTCCAATACATTTAAACATTCTGACGATGAAATAGAAGCCTCAACGGATTCAACATTCAAAGTTTCTGTTATGACAGATTTGAATTTGCTTTAAAGTCAATTAAAGCAAATGGATGACAGCCTGGAAAATTACCCAACCATTCTTCAAGGCAGACAACAAGGCTCGTGCCAATTAAAGCACCTGAATATCTGGGAGACATTATTGAAGAAACAACATTCAAATATTTAAATTTGAATTGTTCCCAAAAGCTATATCCAACAGCTAGAATTTCGAATGGATTCAAATCTGATTGGATTTGTAACGGTTACTGTTCATAACGGTAATATTCTTCAACAGACAAATGCTTCAAACGAATTGATTTCAGTCGTCTATAAATAGAAGACAGATTCAACACAGAAAAAGCAGAGAATAAGCTTACATCTTCAACATGCTAATACTCTGATCTTTATATCATTTACTCTCTGTTTTTCAATGTCTACATATCATAGAGAGTGAAATGTTTTGTATTGTACTTCAGTGTTTATCCATACACTTCTGAGAGAGAAGATTCATTGTAAACATCCTATCATTCTACCTTAGAGTTACTCAAGATTGGGTGATCTTGAGTGGGAAACACATTGTGTTGATTACAACTTGTAAAGGGAGTGAATCCTAGTGAGAGGATTACTTGAGTGCGAGTGTGTAATCAAACAAGTGTATTGATTACAGTTTGTAAGGGGGAGTCAATCCTAGTGAGGGGTTTACTTCAAGTACAGAACGTGTAATCAAGTTGAAAGAAGATAGTGGATTGAAATTCACAAGTGGAGCTTGGGGACTAGACGTAGGTCAAGGATTGGGCCGAACCAGTATAAATCACAATTTGCATATTCTCTTCTCTTATCTCTTACATTCCAGCATATATGTTTGAATGATTTCTTATCACTTTATAACTTATTATTGTCATTCAAACTACTTTCAATAAGTTGCAGAAAGTTTCTTAAAGTTCTAAGTTTTTAATCAAACACCCAATTCACCCCCCTTGGGTGATAGCCAAGTCTTTCAATATATCCTTCAGACACAACGAGATGAAGCATTTTCCTGCGCCATGTGTAACACCCCTAATTCCATACCTTAAATGGTGTCAGTTGACACTTGGTTTTAGAAAATTCAAAAGAGTTTGAGGTGCTACATCAGAGTACTGCGGAAACGGAGAGCAATGGAGTAACAATTGGACAATGATGAGTAGCTGATATGAAATACCCCGACATATGATGATGTCAGGCGTATGCTGGTTAAATTGAAAATCCCGAAGGAATATTCATGTGACACAATATACAGAGCTTTGTACAATTACATTTCTCAAAAAGTAACTATACAACCTAGACCAAGCCTTAACTAGACTTGGGGCAATGAACCTAACTCCGTTAACCAAACAGAATGGCCACGTAAGTGTCTATCATGGGGGCCTCACCGAGTTCACGGCGACTTATTGGCTGACCCACATAGACTAGCCTTGCCTTTGACACCAAACTATTCGAAGTAACTTTATTAGATCCATGCCTGATAACAGGCTCTGATAATCTTCTTCCGGATCTTGACTCGACCCTCGGTGCATTATTACGACTTTTCCCCTTGGTTCCTCTCTAAGGCTCCATCTACCGATGCCTTCTCTGTTCATGATCCTTACATGTACTATCATTTAAGATTGAGGTCCAATGCCCATACACCGGACCTCAGGTAATGGTTAACCTTATGTTTACATACACGGTATATGGATTACTGGAATTCACAACATTAACAGCATATGAGCACACAACAGATTTATCACAACCAATGCAGATGTACCGCCCATAGCGAATGCAGACGTACCGCCCATAGCGAATGAAGATGTACCGCCCATAGCGAATGCACCCTTACAGATGTGTCACCCATAGTGAATGTAAACATATCAACAGTACATAGACATACAGCAAAGCTATCAGCTACGACTTACAATACACATATCACATATATGCATACAATAAACATCAGCGCTAGTGTTACAGTACGTGAACGTACCTTTCACCGTGTAATGGCCAATTGTCCGGCCTTTCGAACCCGACTCCAGACATCCCGGATATCCTAAAGGGTAATACCGTATCCATTAACTCATAAACAATATCCTAACAGATATCCTAGTCACAAATGACTATTTTACCCCTGACTTTGCTAACCGACGAAATTTCGCCAGAGCTTCGCTACTTTGACTCTAATCTTCCAAAATTTTTCCATATCTCTATCTCCATCATATTTTCGAAATAAATACCATATTTAGCCATAAAACATGATATCAACAATATACTTGGAAGATTAAAGATCAAAACAACATAAGCTATGAACTTAACCTAGAACTTCAAGAACTAGGGACCGAAGAACTTACCTAGAACCTTGCTCTCCTTCTCCAGAGCTCTCCCTTCTCTCTAACCTCTCTCTAAATTTGAAATCACTCTTGAGATTTGGTGTGAATTTTCCAAAGGCAAAGGGGGCTATTTATAGAGAAGTGCTATAGCATGTTTGGTAAATAATTCAAACTTCTCCTTCATTTTAAACCCTTGGATCTAGGGTTGTTTTGCATCTTAAATCCTTGCCCTCTATCCCTCAATGCCGACCTCCCCTTCCCTTTTTCCCCAAAAATGACATCATCAACATGATGTCATCCTATCTCCTTTATGGTCTTCTACCGATTAATTCCCCTGCTCAATGTTTCTAATCAGATATTCTTAATATTCTCAACTACTTCTTGAGGTAACTTTGGAGGTCTATGACATCACTTGAGAAATATTTGGATTAACAAAGATTATGGTCCCATTAAGGGTATTTTCCAGCCTCTTAGTCATTTTAGGATAAACCCCGTCGGTTACGGAAATGACTTCCGGAATAACCAACTTCGGGATAAAAATTCACTTGTTTATAATATGTCCTGATGTTAAATACTTAGTTCACATATTTCAAGATATGATTTAATTTATATCGGTTCTCATTTATCCTATTTGCTTTTTCAACAAAATATCTCTTTTCTTCATCCACTTGACCACTTGACCATGCATTCACACACACACACACATTTTTTCCTCTTTCCTTCCTTCTTAATTTCGAAATTGATGGCTCCTTTTTGGCCAAGCATGTGTTTTTCCCACTTGCCAAAATATCTCAAGATTTATGTGTTCTCATTGGCTAATGAATTATCACATGGATTAAGGCTTGATTTATTCAAACCATTAGATTAACTTTATGAGCTTTAATCCTAACCATTGGTTAATGTTTTGACTTGTCAAAGTTGTTTAATAAGATTGCTTAGTGTCTTAATCCCATGATTAGTAATCCTTTGTTGATCAATTATGATTTAGGAATTTCATGTATTTAATCTTATACATTTTCTTAATCATGCCTAATTAATTAGCAATTACCCTTATGCTAATCTTGACCCTCCATTGGTCATTAATCTCAAATTAGGGGTTTTTTATAGGGTTAAGGTGCAAAAATAGACATGTGCTTTTTTCCCTTATTTAATTACTTATTTAATCACTTACTAATTGTTGACAATTTTATTAATTAAGAATAATTATTTTCTCACAACTATTGCACTGACATTGGTAATTTATGCACCATGCATAATATTAAAAATCATGGGGCAACTTATGTTCCCCAAATTAATATTGGATTTTGCCTCTTTTCTTTCCAAGGAAAATAATCCCATAAATTACCTAAATTAGAGACAACATACTTTCCTATTTTTAATAAATATTTAATTGACTCTTAGGATTTATTATAATATTCTCAGGGTATTGTATGACCCACAATTGTATTTAGGGATTTATCTTAAACTATATTCCTTCTAATTTCAAAAGAAATTACACTATAAAATTTGAGACCACATATTCACCTATTTCCAATAGGTATTATTTATCCCAATATATTATTTAAGATAAATAATTATCCGGTTATTACGCCATGAAATTTTCCCAGGAAGCCAATTTTGGTAGTTTCCCTCTCTCTATTTACTCAAGGGGTTATTTGTATATTTTGATATTTGGAATATATTGCAAAAAAGTCCCACAGGACTCACTGTAAAAAAAAATGATGGTTCTTAGCGGTTAATTTGTAGCAGTCAAACAAAATCACTAGAAATATCATATCTTGTAGTGGCTTAAACCGTAACTGCTACAAATTTGCAACTAAACAACCCATGCCAAGACGCGCGTTGGTTAGGAAATGAGCTTTGTAGTGGTTGTCACTAAATAATTGCTACAAAATATGGCGCCAAGCTGGAGCCAATTTTATAGCGGTTTAATTTAATTCATCGCTACAAATGTGGCGTAAGCAAGGCGCGTTATGGCGCGAAAGATGTGGCGATTTTTTTGTGGCAGTTCAAAAGTAAAAACCTCTAAGAAGTCAAAGAGTCTTATATTTTGTAGGGGTTTTGTATAACAACCGCTATAAAATGCAAAGAGTCTTATATGTTTGTAGCGGTTAAGATTAATAACCACTACAAAATGTATATAATTGGCAAATTTGTGGCGGTTTCCTATAAAAACCGCTACACAATTTGAAGCTATATAAGTAATTCCACATAAATTATATTCTGTGGAGTATTAGCAGCAAGAAGCCAAACATTGGTTTCAAAGTAACTACTTGTGATGAAAATTTGCAAATGGGCTGTGCTGGGTATCATGTTATACATATCATGTTACCTAGCACCACATTTGCATATTTTCATCATGGGGCAATTACTTTCAAACCAACATTTAGCTTCTTACTACTTTTCTTCAAAAATAAAGAAATTTTGTAGCGGTTATAACCAAAACCACTACAAAATGCAAAGAGTCTTAACATTGGTAGCAGTTAGTAAAAAAAAACCGCTACAGAATGCAAAGAGTCTTCACATTTGTAGCGGTAACTTACAAAAATCGCTATAGAATGCAAAGAGTATTCACATTTTTAGTGGTTCCGTTGACCACTACAAAATGTCACGGGGAACGAGGAATATTGTAGCAGTTAATGTAGCGGGTCTTTTAAAACTGCTACAAATGTTCAATTGTTTAAATGCAACACTAACCCACGAGCATTTCACTCTCACCACACAAATTTCATTCTCACGCGCTGTCTTGCGACGTTTAATTATAGTATTTACGGAGCAATGGCTTCAGGAAGAGATTTACATAAGGGAAAGGAGGTGATACGAGGCGAAGCCCCTTGACAAGGGGCCGGTAGTAAAGGGAAGCACAGGGGTAGAAATGTCCACGTGCCATCGCAGCATTGAACCCAGCCTTAGCAGCTGTTTCCACAAGAAGCGGCCCAACATATACAGGAGGTGACTCCACATGTATAGGAGGCAACCCTACCGCCTCATGTTGAGGATGAGGAGGTTAAGCTTAGTTGGAGTGACTTTGAGGAAGGTGGGGATCAAAGTTTGAATTGAACATTCCCTTACACAATATGGAGCGGTTCCTTAATGGGGAGATTACACAGGACCAGCGGAACCCCCGACTGTCCTCTTAGCGGTCGACTGGGTTTGACGTTGAAGTAGAAGGTAAAGTTAGTTATTGTTTTAATAAATTTAATATTTAATTTCCATACATTTTATTAAAGGTATAATTAACTATAATAAAAACTGTTGTCAATTGTGTAGATACGTAGGGGAACATCATCAAGAGGAAGCTAGATGTACACAATGTGAATGAGATGGATGGGCCATGTGTCATAGTTTTGTAGAATGAGATGGATGGGAATTGGATGTGGTTCCTCATGCTTTCCCAGAATTGCAAGCAAGTTCCAAAGGAGCAAAAGAACAAAGCGTGGGAACAAGTTGTTGCAGTACTTAATTGCATTTAATTATATTATGGATGTAAATAGTTATAATTTATGGTTTTTTAATTAATTAATTATTCAATTGTGATACAACGTAAATTTGTCGTCCGTGACAATAGGAAGAGGTACTCATTGATCACTGATCATGATGACATTGAGACCTCTACCGACCACCTCGTGTAAACGATTGTCCTAAACCTGAACCTGAGCCATCATCAAGAGAGTTGTTAATCCCTCGTGTTCAAAACCCAGTTGGAGGAAGTGAGAGATTCAAATTGATAGAAACTGAGAAGTTCCAAGCACATATACATGTCTTGATTAATTGTACTCAAGTTGAACCCTTCCTTCAGTAAGGATTGTACACTTATATGTTATCCTATATATTTCCTTATATTTTATACTTACATTTCATGATCGCCATCTCATGATTACTTACAGGGAATTCAAAAGTCATGTGAAGCGTCAACTCAGGATCCGAACAGAGGCATTCTCCAAAATTGACACAAAGGTCCATAGAGAATTCCCGGGATGGTTTGTGCGAAGAATACTAAATGACCACAACCCGCACTCACCAGATTTTAAAGCTCTCGCACTCGGCCTTCTTGACCATGCCACTAGGTTTACGGCATATAATATTAATTGTTTCAAGTTTTGCATAGTTTCACAAGATCAATGATTGTAAACCCAAAATTCGGGTGTTTATGGAACCTTTGGGACAAGGAGTTATGTGAGCCGCAGTCATGGGAACATGCAGTTCAGAGATGTCTCGTATTATGGAAAGCTTCTTGATGTCATGGAAATAAATTACCAAGGCCGTTTCAGGGTGACGCTGTTCAAGTGTTTATGGGCAAATACAACAACTTCCCGAGGACTCACAACTGAAAAATTAGGTATCACGTTAATAAACTTCTCCCGCTCAATTCACACCGGTCAGTCTCAAGATGATGAGCCATATATTCTTGCCTCAGAGGCACACCAGGTTTATTATGTTGAGGACGAGAGGCACAGGGATTCAAATATAGTGGTTCACTTAAAGCCTCGGGACCTTTATGACATGAGTGATGGTGATAACATCGCCTTCAAGAGTGAGCCATTCCAACCCACCATTTTCAAAAACTTCTTCCCTGAAGACAATGACAATTTACCTATCGTTTGATGCTTTTTATAAGTTACGCTTTATTATCACTTAATTTAAGTTTAATTTGTGTTCAAACATATTAAACCCACAACAAACATTTTCTCCCGACATTTTCTTGTAGTGTTAGCAACGAAGATCGATTAAAATATGTTTATATTATACTGTAATCACTCTATATATTTTTATTTATAAAAAAACCATAGAAACCGCTACGAACACGTCACACTAACCGCTACATAAACCATCAATCAATAGCTACAAATTTGACGAAGATATCCCTATAAATATCATCACCATACCTCATTTGCGTCCTTGGGGTGATCTTGTAGTTCCTACGGGGTGGAGATGATGGGCTCGGTCCATGGATTTTCTTTACTTTTGCCGGATTTCGCTCAAAGGGTTCAAGGGAGATAGTGCATCAAGCTGTTCGCAAGGGCCAACTTGGCAATGCAATGTGGTTGGACTCTCATGTCGATCTGAATGAATCATCCTTTGCACGGATTTAAATCTTTGCCTGCTAGGCAAGAGGATAGCAAGTTACAAATTCTGTCTTGGTAGGACATGTATTTCTATTACTATGAAATTCATAGTCTTCATCTCAACTTCTCTCTCGTTCTCTTTTTCTTGTTAACGTTTTCTGGAGAGGTTAAGTGCTGAGTAAGCTTATCAAATATGGTAAATACTTTTTCACTTCTTTGCTTTTCATTTTCTCACTTTCTTATAATTCTCTAATACTATTTTTTTAAATCTATAATGTTAAGGACATTCCCTCAACATTCCTTCTATAATCATCAACATTGATTTCATAATCCAATATCCTATAGTTGACATCATGATATAAGTTTATATTATCTACACATTCTCAATAGCATACCTATATAATATTCATAATCAAATATCATCTACTAGTAATATTTTTTTAAGATATTAAAATTTATCATATAAATAATGACATTGAAATGATAAAATAATAAATAAATAAATAAAAGACTCAAATTACGTCCTTTGAAAAAATGTAATAATTTTGTAGTGATTTTATATAACCACTACAAATTTGTTTAAAAAGAAATTTGGCGCACTTTTTAAATTTTCACCTAAATTTGCAGCCGTTTTACAGCCACTACAAAATATTAATATCCTCTAGTGACATTAAAACCACTACAAATTTATTTCAAAATTTTTGGCGCTAGCTTTCCAATTACATCCAATGTTGTAGCAATTTCTAAACTGCTACAAAATTTTGCAGCCAATTTTGAAAACTTTTTGCCGCCATTCAAACTTTTGCCACCAATTTTTAAAAAATCGTCACTACTACAAAAAAACGAAGAAAAAAAACGACCAAAATAAGACCCAATTAACGTCCTTTTTCAGAGGGACATCTCGGGCTGGGTAGTCGTTTTTTTGAAGTTTGGCGTCCTGAAATTAATTCAGGGCGCCTCATATGAGCTGATGGATCGTCATATGAAGCGTCCTTAATTGGTTTTCAGGACGCCTTTTTTAGTTTTTTTTGGTTAAACAATCATATGAGGCGTCCTCTGTTTATTTAAGGACTTCTTAAGTTATTTTTTGGCGTCCTTAGTTTAATTTCAGGTCGTCTTCTTTGAGTTTTTATTTTTAAAATGACTACTATATATTTATATATTTCCCAAATTGTCTACAAAACAGGAATACAATATTTACAATCCACTAGGTAGCCACAGTTTAAAAACAACCTTCCTTCAGGCTGATTTAATTATTTCATTAACATATCAGGCTGATTTAACAGTGAAACATATATAAAATCGTGCACCACTATACATTTGAAATACATGATGACCATCAACAACAATATAATGTCAAAATGAAATACATGAGGATGAACACAATGTCAAATTCGCACTAAACATTTGAACTAGTGCACTACCGGCCAACAACAATGTCAAATTCACATAAAGATGTCTAGCCAAAAACTGTAAATTGGAAAACAAGCCATAAGATAAACCGATGAAGTGAATGAAATAATTAAAAACTCAAGTGTGCAATCTACAAAAATATCATAATTTGAGAATCATGGAGCGATCACGTACATAAGTGTGCAATCTTCATATGGTTTCCCATATTCCTTCACAATGATCCTTTCTTGCAGCATATTCTTCATCATCTACCAATTCTACTTCACGTGTTATAGGTGGATTTGTTGAGAAAGGGAGTGTATCGTCAAGGTTCAGGCATTCTTCACCATACTTCTGTTTTTTACTTTGAAGCACAATAGGCATTTTTATCAGCAGGGTCTGTAACATAAAACACTTGCTTCACCTGGCTTGCTAGAATGAATGGCTCATCTCTATGACCAAGTCGTTGAAGGTCAACCGAGACAAATCCAAATTTAGGATCTATGACAACAGCATTATTGCTAACCCACTTACATTTGAATAAAGCAACTTTGAACTTGTTGTAGCTCATCTCCCATATTTCTTCAATAACTCCATAATAAGCCATTGATGCTAAAACCAGGTTTTTGTCTTTTGAACTCGAAAAGTGCATGGATTCAGCTTCAACCATCACCCCACTATTTTGCACAGAACTTCTGTCATCTTGGTCTTTTGTGTAGAAAGAATATCCGTTTATATCATAACCACTCCATTGTATCCGACACACCGGTCTCGTGCAATACCTTATGCTAGAACCACTTTATGAATGTCTTCTTTTGCTCATTAGCTATCTGCATGTCGTTCTTCCTTGGATTCATATTCTTCAAACTCTTTCTGTGTTCATCAATGTATGCTTGAACTACTTCCATATTATTCAGGATGTACAAGTGTGCTTGCAACACCTCTTCACGAGGCATATTCTTCAGTCTGATTCCTCGAGTTCCCTCGCTTATCCCCTCGTCATGCTGAGATTGTATCATCGCCCCTGATAGATAATCCTTGCAAAAGTCCATAGCCTCTTCAACTACATATCTCTCAACTATTGAGGCTTCCGGTCGATAAGGATTTTTAGAATATCCTTTTAAGATCTTCATGTATCGCTCGAAAGGGTACATCCACCTTAGGTAAACTGGACCACAGAGCCTTACTGGAAAGAGATTTGCCGTGTCTTCCAAAATAAACCAAGTTCGATTAATGATTTGCAGAATTTGGGAACCTGGGTCGTTTCCCAACGAATTTGCAGTGGGCTCGATTAATAGCAATAGTGAAACAGAATGGTAAATTGGGGGTTTTAGGGCTTTATGATTCAAAGATTAAAACGAAATAAATCGAAATAAACGAGAACTATGTAGAAACAGATAGAAAAATGTTGATAGACTTAAACAGATTAAAAACGACCAACCCAACGATCGATTCCGAGAATCATGCATCATCGAACGAAATATAACTAATCACGTTTGGTTTCAGATGAATCGAAATCTCTGCATTCATCCGGAGAATCCCTCACCTAGACGATCGCCCAGAATTTATCCGAACAGTGGTGTCTCACTATGCAATCGCACAGCAACACTAAAACCTAGTCCGAATTTAGTCCTTGGGATGAACCAAACCGAATATTAAATCTAATATTCGAACTATTTCCAGAATTCGAATCCGATAAGATGATAATAGAATTGATTAAGTTACCGATTAGGCACAAGTTCTCTGGACGAATCATGGAATCCTCATCGTTGGGTCAATCATAGGGGGTTTAGCTGAGCATGGCTGGAAAAACTGAAGAAAAGATGAAGAACGCGAAAAACCCTAAGAACATGCGAAAATCAGTAGAGAGAATTTGCATAAAATTGTGAAACCCTAATGTCAAAATCGTGAATTCGTGAATGCCTCTGTCTTTGGCGGCTGCCTTACTTAAAAATAACCTAAAACAGAAATGGGCCCTAATAGTTTTAGCCCAAAACAGAAATAAAATAAAACTGGACTTAAATTACAAAATTCGGGTCCAAATAATATCCAGAATTGTGCATCCGACTTCGGCTCCAAATTCGACCGCCCTCTTGACCGAATTGGCTCTTGATGTCTTCATAACAATTGTAGCTCTCTGAATCATCTGAAATATGAGACAAAAATGAGGCAAATCCGATGTCTGGTTCAAGAGTTATGGTAGAAATAGTGAAGTAATACAAAACTGGAATTTTATTATTAAAAATGGCTAAAATGCAATAAAAGGTCTAAGGCCCAAATAAACATAAAAGCCATTATTTATTAGATAAAGGGTCCTAAGTTATTACTCAAGAGACAAAAATAAGTGTATAAAATATTCAATTATCAAATTCCCCCACACTTATCTTTTTGCACTCCTAAGCAAAATCTAAAGAAAAAAAGACTAAAAGGAAAAACTCTCATTTACTAATAATTGCTACAATGCAAAAATTGAATCAAGGGACAAAAAGTTCCAAAAAACCAATCAATCAAGACCTAAATCCCTTCATCTCAAATTACAATTCATGGCGGTCTCAATCAATGATGCTGATTACAAAAGATGGTCTCACAAATGATGCGCTCAATCAATAGTCTCTCAAGTGTTTAAGGTAAATAAGTGTATCGCTCAAATTCTACTCAAGAAAATTGTTCTACCATAAGCTTGCTCAACTTCTACGTCTCCACTACTCACAACACATACATGCACAAATCAAGAGAGCTTGTAATTAAAGGTTGTAATGGGGCTAGGGTGAAGGTAGGTAATAGTATGGAATGAGAGGCTAAGCACCAAAGAAATCAAAAGGAAGAGCACTGATTAACACAATCATTCTCTATGTATGAAACTTTTATTCTACTAATGTATCCATTTCTTTCTATGTATTTTCTTTTCTTTTCTTTTCTCTCTCTTTTTTTTTCTTTGTTTTTCTCTTCTTTTTTTTCTTCTTCTCTTTTTTTTTTTCATTGTATACGTAATTACAATGTCAAAATCAAATATCTCCCCCCCACACTTAAACTGTTGCACTCCTGAGCAACCCCCACACTTAAACACAAAACAAGTTGAAACCAATGCTCAATAAATCTTCAAGGTGCGGAATAAAATGGTTTTACGCTTAGGCTTGTAATGTGGCTTAGAAAAGAATGGGTCAAAAGGCATAAAGGGGCTAGCAAGGGAATCATAATGCAAGGGAAAGCTATTTGGCCAAAGTGAGGAAAATAAAAGAAAGAAAACAAGCTTCCATCATACTTATGCACGTAAGTGAAAAATGTAGTTTCAAAAGAAAAGGAGCAAGTTCTAGAGAACAAAAATCATGAGAGATGCACACATGAAAGAAAGAATGGCAAAAGATGAATTCCATTCATGCAGGCCCAAAACCTCACAAGGTCAATACCAACTTAGGCAATCAACAACATCAAATCAACTATCAAGACTTGTAATCGAAGAGTCAAGAATTGTAGACCAACCAGAATGATCTATTAAAACCAAAATGTCCACGTTCATGATATGTAGCAATCATAGAAAGAGAGACTTTTTTTTTTTCAAAAAGCAAAGCAAGGTAAAAAAATTGAACAAACAAAAGAGAAAGAGGGAGAAGAAAGAAGAATACTCCCAAGGGTTTATGGAGAGTAGGTGGCATCAATGAGGTTTATGGAGGATAGGTGGCATCAATGAGGAGAGTCTCTGCTTCCTCAGGCTGCTGTGGGGATCCCTCATGAAATGGCTTGAGGCGATGCCCATTGACCTTAAAGGTTCTTCTTGTGGGTGAATCACATAGCTCAACAGCACCAAAAGGAAATATGTTAGTGATCACAAAAGGGCCATCCCACTTAGATCGAAGCCAATCTTTCCGGGTAGAGTTAACAGTCTTCTGAAGGATTTGCTTAATCTCTCGATTTGAGACTTCAGCTTGACCATTGGTCTGAGGATGGTAGGCTATGGAAACCTTGTGTAGCACTCCGTACTTGTGTAGCAAGGCACCCATGCTTCGATTGCAAAAATGGGAACCCTGATCACTGATAATAGCTCTAGGAATGCCAAACCATGAAAATGTTAGACCTAACAAAGTCCACCACCACGAAGAATCATGAGTCCGGTGGCTTTCGCCTCAACCCATTTCGAAACATAATCAACAACCAAAGAAGATGTAAGTGTAACTATATGAAGCAGAAATGGACCCATGAAATCAATACCCCAAACATCAAAGATCTCACAAAACAATATAGGGTTTTGGGGCATCTCATGCCTACGTGAAATACTCCCTGCCCTCTGACAGTTTTCACATGATTTGCAAAACAAATGGGAATCATGAAACAAGGAAGGCCAAAATAATCCACCTGTCTAACACTTTCCTAGCAGTTCTTTGGGGTCCAAAGTGACCACCACAGGCAGAAGCATGAGCAAAATGCAATATAGATTGAAACTCACAATCAGGCACACATCTCCTAACTACTTGGTCACTACAAAATTTCCACAGATAAGGATCATCCCAAACATAATATTTAGATTCACTTTTCAATTTTAGAGTTTGGGCCCTAGTGGAATCTACAGGAAAAACACCAGCTACCAAGTAGTTAACTAAATCAAAGATACCATGGGATCTTAACTTGCGGTGTAGGAGAGCTGCTCATCAGGGAAATCATCCTGAATAGAAGAGGGGTGAGAGGGAGAATGAGTGATACGACTCAAGTGATCAGCTACCCAGTTTTGTGCTCCACTTCTATCTCGAATCTCCACATCAAAATCTTGGAGCAATAATATCCACCGGATGAGTCGTGGCTTAGCATCTGCCTTTTTCAAAAGAAACTTTAAAGCTGCATGGTCAGAGAAAACAATGACTCTACTAGCTAGCAGATATGACCTAAACTGAAGGTTGGACAAGGGTCGAGCAGTCTTGCTGAAATCTTGAATGAAACGTCGATAGAAACCTGCATGACCAAGAAAAGAGCGAACTTCCCGCACAGAAGCGGGGTAAGGCAAAGCAGTAATGACATCTATCTTAGCAGGGTCTACCTCAATTCCTTTCCTAGACACTATGTGCCCCAAGACTATACCCGACTCAACCATAAAGTGACACTTCTCATAATTCAAGACAAGATTAGACTCAATGCATCTACGCAAAACTCTAGATAGATTAGCTAAGCATGCATCAAAATCGACCCATATACAAAGTGAAATCATCCATAAACACCTCCATGCGGTCCTCTAGGAACTCGAGAAAATACTCACCATACAACGCCGAAAAGTGCCAGTGCATTGCAAAGACCAAAAGGCATCCTCCGATAAGCATATGTCCCAAAGGGGCATGTGAAGGTCGTCTTCTCCTGATCCTCAGGAGCAATATGGATCTGGAAGTATCCGAGTAGCCATCCAAGAAGCAAGAATGAGACTTACCAGCCAATCGCTCTAACATCTGATCAATGAAGGGTAGAGGGTAGTGATCTTTGCGAGTGGCTTGGTTGAGTCTTCTATAGTCAATGCAAACTCTCCAACTATTCTGAACTCGAGTAGGAATGAGCTCATTCTTTTGATTGGGTACCACAGTGACTCCGGATTTCTTAGGAACCACCTGGACTGGACTAACCCACTAGCTATCAGAAATGGGATAGATGATGCCAGCTTGCAGAAGTTTAGTGACTTCTTTCTTCACCACATCAAGGATAAGAGGATTAAGGCGTCTCTGGGGTTGCCTCACTGGCTTAGAGTCCTCTTCCAATAGAATCCGATGCATGCACATAGAAGGACTAATGCCAACTATGTCAGCCAATGTCCACCCAATGGCTTTCTTGTTCGCCCTCAATAAGCTTAGCAGCTTCTCTTCTTGATCAGGCATAAGATTATTTGCCACAATGATCGGCAACTGCTCATTCACCTCCGTAAATGCATACTTCGATGGTCCGGAAGGGATTTCAACTCTAGTTTGGGCGGTTGCTCGGTGGAGGGAGAAGCTTGGGTGGTTGTTGCAACAACTCGATGTCATCACACCGGGAATACCGAAACCATATTCAAAGAAGTACAAGCGGAAGGACTGTGTCTATACAGCTCAAGGTTAACATCAGAATTCAGTTCATCAAAATCAGAATTAAGCTCATCAAAATCAGAATCAGGATGCACGTTAGGATCAGGATGAAGCTCAAACTCCGAATCAATATCAGAGTCTATAAGTAATGTAGAATCATCAAGCAAATCAGAATCACCAACAATGCAGTCTTAACCAAATTAATGCCAACAGAGCACCATTCATTATCATCGCATGCACAAATGGGGGTATCACTCTCAGATGAAAAATAAGGATAATCAGCACACCAACCATTAAGAACATCATCCATAGCAACATCAATCACATCAATACAGAAGATAGAATGCTCTTCCCTAGGATATTTCATGGCATCAAAGATATTGAAATTCACAGATATATCACCAAACTCCATGGAAAGAGTACCAGAATGCACATCTATCTTAGTCCTAGCTGTTTTCATGAAAGGTCTCCCTAGAATGATTGGTGACCTACTACTAGGAGACTCACCCTCCATATCCAAGATGTAAAAATCAGCAGGGAATATCAATTCATTAACTTTGACTAATACATCTTCAACTAAACCAGAAGGATGGGCATTACTCCTATTAGCTAACTGAACAATGACACCAGTTGGACGCAAGGGACCAAGACCAAGAGATCTATAAACAGATGCAGGCATGACATTAATAGAAGCACCTAAATCTAGCATGCAATCATCAAATCTATAGTTACCAATAAGGCAAGGGATAGAAATTGTCCCTGGATCTTTGCATTTACTAGGCATGGTAGGAATTTGGATGAGTGCCGACACATTCGATTCAAACTCACTCGTTCATTCCCCTTCGCCGCCTCTTGTTGGTGCACAACTCCTTCGAAACTTGGCATATTTAGGAATTTGTTTGATCGCATCTAAGAGAGGAATGTTGATCTCTACTCTTCGAATGTCTCAAGTATATCCTTCTCTTGTGCTTTCTCGCCAACTTCTTGGATTGAACTGCTCTCTGAGGGAAAGGAAGAGGGATAGGAATGTCTTCCTCTTCACCTTGCTGCACATCCTTTTTCTTTCGAGTCAATCTTCACATTTCCCGACTCATTTTCTGATGTGGAAGTCACATCTGCAGCTTGCTTAGGTTCCTCCAATTGCTTGACAGACCGTAGTGTGCATATTGGCTGTGACAAATTGCTTCATCATATCTTCAAGTGAGGAACCACCACCACTACTACTAGCCTGATGTTGTGCCTCCTGTGGAGGTGGACATATGGCTGGTCGAGGTGGTGGTGCTTGCAAAGGCAAAGGGGGTGCAGACTGTTGCTGGAAAGTCTGTGGTCTGTACGGCCTCTGCTGGTAATTCCTGCACTCGCCGTCATCTGGTTACTCTGGTTCTGATTTTGGTTCCAGCGAAAGTTGGGGTGATTTCTCCAACCAGTATTGTATGTATTAGAGAAAGCATTATTCGTTGGTATTGTGGCCTTCCGGAAAAACACCCACTGCAGCTACCGATTGGTCTTGATAGGCGGGATCATGCAAAGTAGGGCAAGAGTCGGTAGAGTGATAAGGGTCGAACAAAACCCACAAGAGTACCCATGCCGAGAAGGGGCAGATCGCACCGTCTCGTGTCACCGCCAATTGCCTCACAAGGGAGGTCAAATCATCAAGTCTGGTCTCTAATCTCTCGAGAATCATACTGGATCGGGGCTTGAATATGGTAAACAGGAGTACTATTGGCCCTAGTGCCAAACTGCGAGAGTTATCTCGCCATAATGGATATCAATTCTCGGGCTTCTTCAGTGTCTTGTTACTCATAGCTCCACCACTAGAGTCATCAACCAACCCTTTGTCTACCGGTGATAGACCATCATAGAAAGAGTTGATCAAGTCTTTTCGGATATCGATGGTGTGGACACTTGCACATAACCTTTTGAACCTCTCCCAATACTCATGCATAGTCTCCCAAATGATCTGTTTAATGTTGCCAATCTCCTTCTTGATCGCAGCTTGCTCTTGAGGAAGGGAAATATTTCTCTAGGAATATCCTCTCGAATATCACCCAGCTCCCAATAGATGAGGGTGAAGGTACAAAGAACCAATCCTTGGCTCCACCTTCCAATGAGAATGGAAAAGCTCTCAACTTGATATGATTTTCATGAATGGCATGTGGCTTCATTGTGCCGCACACTACATGGAATTCCTTCAAATGCTTAATGGGGCACTCACCGCAAGACCATGACACTTAGGCAACAAGTGTATTAGACCAGATTTAAGCTCAAAGTTAGCAAGAAGATCGGGATATTGGATGCACAAAGGTTGATAATTAACATCAGTGCACCCAATTCCTTCAAAGTATGATGATTTGCCTGTTCTCCAGCCATAATGTCTGAGTTAGTGGACACAAGACTATCAGAAATACTATCAGAATCACAGTCAGAAAGATCAATAGAATGGACACAATCCGAATGGCCACTATCAGGGTTCAGTTGAGTGTCCAGCTCAGTATCAATCATATGACTTAAACTTACAACTCTCCTAGCAAAGAAGAATTGTTCTCTCTATTTCAGATCAAATGGCAATGGATCTTCCGGATTAGTAGTATTCCCGGTACTCATGCAACATATACACAAAGCAGAATTGGCAAATACTCGAATGACAAAGATGCCACCGTAAAATCAGAATTACGAAAATGCCACAAGGGGTGGTAAAAAGTGGAAAAACACTAAGAGACACAAAGACAAAACACACAAAAGCGAAAACCTATGCTAGAAATTGACCTAAACAAGTCCGAAACAGTATCAAATGATTTTTAAAATTTTTGGGACTTGGACAGGGTGACTCCTGGACTATTGGGGAACTCAAAAATGGAATAAAAAAACTTCAAAAATTGAAAAAGTGGTCTAAACGATGGAATTTGGCAAAACGGAGGATAGCCCTTGGAAAATGGAACATTTACAAAGGGGGTCTAATGATTTGCCATCGTCTATCACTGTACCAAATTTCAGCCAAATCAGAGATACCCCAAAAAAATCGCCCTATTGGAAATCAAAAAATCAGAACTTAAAACAGCAAAAAAAGTGGTCTAAACGTTGGAATTTGGGGAAAATAGGTGAGACCTCACTTCCATCTAGGAAATGTTTTTTGCTTAGAACGCCCAATTCCTTGTGAATAAGACCTGGTTTGAGTGATCAGAGTCAGAAAAATTCCTATCCGACCACCCGAACCACCTAAACCCTAGCTATTTACAATACTGTTACTAATCAAACCGATGCAAATTCCCCGGCAACAACGCCAAATTTGGAAAGAGATTTGTCGTGTCTTCCAAAATAAACCAAGTTCGATTAATGATTTGCAGAATTTGGGAACCTGGGTCGTTTCCCAACGAATTTGCAGCGGGCTCGATTAATAGCAATAGTGAAACAGAATGGTAAATTGGGGGTTTTAGGGCTTTATGATTCAGCAGATTAAAACGAAATAAATCGAAATAAACAGAACTATGTAGAAACAGATAGAAAAATGTTGATAGACTTAAACAGATTAAAAACGACCAACCCAACGATCAGATTCCAGAATCATGCATCATCGAACGAAATATAACTAATCACGTTTGGTTCCGGATGAATCGAAATCTCTGCATTCATCCGGAGAATCCCTCACCTAGACGATCGCCTAGAATTTATCCGAACAGTGGCGTCTCACTGTGCAATCGCACAGCAACACTAAAACCTAGTCCGAATTTAGTCATTGGGATGAACCAAACCGAATATTAAATCTAATATTCGAACTATTTTTAATTCGAATCCGATAAGATGAAAACAGAATTGATTAAGTTACCGATTAGGCACAAGTTCTCTGGACGAATCATGGAATCCTCATCGTTGGGTCAATCACGGGGTTTAGCCGAGCATGGCTGGAAAACTGAAGAAAAGATGAAGAACGCGAAAAACCCTAAGAACATGCGAAAATCAGAGAGAGAATTTGCATAAAATCGTGAAACCCTAATGTCAAAAATCGTGAATTCGTGAATGCCTCTCTTTTGCGGCTGCCTTACTTAAAAATAACCTAAAACGAAAATGGGCCCTAATAGTTTTAGCCCAAAACAGAAATAAAATAAAACTGGACTTAAATTACAAAATTCGGGTCCATATAATATCCAGAATTGTGCATCCGACTTCGGCTCCAAAATCGACCGCCCTCTTGACCGAATTGGCTCTTGATGTCTTCATAACTGGAATTTTATTATTAAAAATGGCTAAAATGCAATAAAAGGCCCAAGGCCCAAATAAACATAAAAGCCATTATTTATTAGATAAAGGGTCCTAAGTTATTACTCAAGAGACAAAAATAAGTGTATAAAATATTCAATTATCACTTACCTCCCTTACCAAGTGCACTATCAGATACACCATTATATCAAAAAATGCAAGAGGAAAATGCATCTCTAGTTGGGACAAAATAATAGAACTCTCATTTTCCAATTCATCCAGCTTTTCAATGTCAATGACTTTGTTATAGATAGCATTAAAGAAAATACTCAATCTTGTTATAGTGGTTCGCACTTCATCTCATAATGCCTCTAATTGCTACTGGTAATAGTTGTTGCATCAACACATGATAATCATGGGACTTCATTCCCACTAACTTCAAATCGTCCATTGAAACACACCTTCTCAAATTCGAAGAATATCCTTCTGGAACCTTAATGTCATATAGACACCTACACAAACTTTTTTTCTCCACTTTTGATAGTGTATGAGCTGCTAGCTCCATGTATGCCCTCTTACCATCTTCCATTACTGGTGGATGCAACCATTCCCATATCAACCAGGTCTAGTCTCGCATTAATTCCATCCTTAGTCTTCCCTGGTATATGCAAAAGAGTACTGACAAGGCTATCGCAAACATTTTTCTCCACATGCATCACATCGAGACTGTGTATCACATCAAGACTACGCCAATATGGAAGATCAAAGAAAATTGATCTCTTCTTCCATATATTCTTTCGAGCCACAATCCTTTGCTTCTTACCCAATATGACATTGATATGTTTCACCCGGCTATAAACTTCCTCTCCGGTCAATGCCTTTGGAGCCGTTCTATGATCCGGTAAGCCGTTAAAACGCTTTCTTAACTTACGATATGGGTGGAACCGATGAAGAAACCTCCTGTGACCGAGGTAGCCCGTTTTTTTCCGTGCTTTAGTTGATGGAAGTCCGTGTCTGCTTCACATATTGGACATGCTTTATGCCCCTTCACACTGTACCCTGACAAATTTTTGTATGCAAGAAAGTCCTTTATCGTGGTAAATATCATTGCACGCAACTTGAAGGACTCCTTCTTTTATGCATCAAACACATCTACGCCTTCCTCCCACAACTTCTTCAAATCCTCAATCAAAGGCGCCAAGTACACATCGATATTGTTCCCGGGCTGTTTTGGCCCAGAAATCATCATAGAAAGCATCACGAACTTGCGTTTCATACATAGCCAGGGAGGTAAGTTGTATATTACAAGGAGAACCGGCCATGCACTGTGGGTGCTACTAAGAGTTCTATACGGATTGAAGTCATCTGTACAAAGCCCCAGACGAAGATTTCTTGGCTCACTGCCAAATTGAGGGAACATTTCGTCTATTTTCTTCCATTGTAGAGAGGCAGCCGGGTGCCAAAGATATTTTCCATCGGATACTCTCTCATCAGAATGTCATCTCAACTTCTTCGTCGTTGCCTCACTAGTAAACAGACGCTTAAACCGCGGTATTATTGGAAGATACCACAATTCCTTCAAAGGTTGCCTTTTTGTTCTTTGATCTCCAGAACCACCACCTTTCTTCACTTTGTATCGTGAAGTTTTACACTTCGGACAATTACTAAGGCCTTCATACTCATTTCTGTACAATATGCAGTCATTAGGGCAGCTGTGTATCTTTTCATACTCCATGCCCATGGTAGACAAGATTTTCTTCGCCTCATACATACGATTTAGAAGTACATTATCATCTGGCAACATATCACACAACAATTCAAGCAGCGACGTGAAACTGCTATCGGTCCACCCACAAGTTGCCTTTAAGTTGACCAAATGTAAGGTCCCATTCAACCGTGTATACTTAGTACACCCAGGGAACAAAGGTGTCTCGCATCACTCCGGACGCTATCATATTCATGCGATTGTGCAAAAGATTCTACCTCAACATCATGAATCATCCTCTCCATTCCATCATCATCTACCTCTAGTTCATTTTGGTGGGACGCACTGGTACTTACTTCCTCACCATGCCATATCCACGTTGTGTATCGAAGGTTTATTCCATCACAAATTAGGTGATCCCTTATATCAGCAATATCCCTTCGAATCTCATTTAAACAATTAACACATAGACAATAATACATCCCATTTTTTGTAGCCACATTCCTTCTAGCAAATTCAATAAACTCTTCCACCCCATTCTCATATTCTTCACTAGTTCTTAAAGCATTCATCCAACTATGACCCATTTTATTATCACCTAAGACATTTACAACAACAGTCAAGTTCATAACAACTTCAATAATATAATGACATGATTTATATTCTCAATCTTGTAAAAAAAAAATTTGCAGCATTTCCCCTCAACAGTAAGACATCCCAAAATTTCAACAACAAACCATTTCAACTTAATTTGAACAAAACTTACTAACTAAGGCAATTTCAAAATTATCAGCTATTAAATCCTATAATTTCATCAATACAAAATATTAAAATATAGCTAAGTTGTCTATACTTACCTCAACTTTAAATTCCGACGCTTGAAATTTATTTGCTCAATTCAACCTAAACACAACAACAATAAAGACAACCTTAGAATTATTTAAACTAACATATGGGAGAGGGAATAATCATGATTACAAAGAGTATTTCCCAAAGAAAATACAATTTCACTATATCAAATGCATTAAACACATTAATCAGGTTAGTTTAAATATAAGTCATTAATCAATTTCACTATACAAGTCATTAATCATGTATCCGCTGTTCATGAAGGAGAAACAAGTGCTCAAGTGCAAAGCATACATGCAGAAATACAAAAAACAAAGGAATTAAACATAGAAGGACAAGTGGCAACTTGGGAGATAAATTGGACTTTTGAGAAGGCGAAGTACAAGAATATAACTTCCAAGCTCAACCATAATGCACAAATCAATATATAACAATAAATTTTAACACAGAACTTGGTATTCAAACTAATTGTGTGGCCGGTTTGCAAAAAATAATTTAGAGACTTAAAAGTCCATCCAGAAGTCTCAACCCTCATCTTTGACCATTGTCAATCAAGCTAACATCAAAATTGGTGTTACAATATATAGCTCAAACAACTCCACTAACCCAATTACCAAAACTTATTTCCAATAATGATATTATCAATATCAACTTAAAATGTAACTCACAAATCAATCTTTATTTTCAAATTTTCATATAACCTCCACATTGTTTACTTTGTTACAAATTCTCAACTTATCCCAAACTCAATTGTTCTATCTCATCACATTTCTATAATCGGAGATTCACTTGAAATAATAAACAATAATATTTCTCTCCAACCATCCTAAAATTTTCAAATTTAGCTTACTTTAGTATTTAGGAAAAATACCCATAAGTCAAACATGCATTCCTTAAAATCATCATTGTAATCCCGTTTCTTTCTTTCGTCCATTAATTCCTTTTCCCTCATTAGAATAATAAATCAACCACAACCTCCTCAATTTATTCAAAAATGTACACCTAATTCCCAACACTTGAAAGTTAATTCAAAAGGCTCAATATATTTATAACTAAACTTAGTTTTCAAAACTATAACCTGCATCATTCTTCAATATAATACAACTCCTAATAAATCTAACTCATAAAAATTTGAATTTTCCAGACAACTCAAGCAAAAATCCAAACCAGACAACTCTGTTAGTTCTCTATTGGTTTTGATGATAACGGACAATTGTAAACACAGTTGAAGTTTGTCTTTGTAAGATGAAAAACTTACTGTCAAAGACAAACTCGAGTTTCGGTTTGGAAACTCGAGTTTTGGCTTGTCAAAGAAATGCTCAGATTTTCATAAAGAAAGACAAACTCGAGTTTGGATTTGAAAACTCGAGTTTTGGTCATACAGAGAGCATTCAAGTTTTTACAAACAAAGCAAACTCGAGTTTGATTTAGAAAACTCGAGTTTTGACAAGACAGAGAGTAACTAAGTTTTTCAAAGAAACCAAAACTCTAGGTTCCATTTGGAAACTCGAGTTTGGGTAATACAGTAAGTTCTCTAAGTTTCCAATGTTTATGGAAACTCGAGTTTCGTTTAGAAAACTCGAGTTTTCACTATCTGAGAACAATGCTCATCTCTGACCTTGAATAAACTTCCATGATTGAATCAATCTAAGGTTTTCAATGTTTTCTCAACTAAAGAGAAAACTCGAGTTTCGGTTTTGAAACTCGAGTTTCGTATTTGAAAAGAAGTTTCCAAAGTTTTCAACAAATGAGAAAACTCGAGTTATGTTTTGTAAACTCGAGTTTTGGCCAGGCCGAGAACTCTGCCTATTTTGAACCTTTGAAAACTCAAGTTATGTTTTAGAAACTCCAGTTTTAAGCTTTTGGACTAAAACATGATTCTTCATCAAAATGTCCAAAACTCGAGTTAGTCATTAATTGACTCGAGTTTGGCACTATTCTCTTAACATGTCCAAAATGCCAAATCGCGATGTTTTTCTCTTTAAAGAGAAAACTCGAGTTTAGTTTGAAAACTCGAGTTTCACTCTTTTGATAGAAGTTCACTGGAACGAGAAAACTCGAGTTTCGAAGAACCAACTCGAGTTTGCATCGCAGGATTTGAATTTCGAACTGAATCGATTTGCTATATATTTATGTTTAGTCTCAATACTTTGTATCATCACTCACAGCTATTCTTAACTATGTTTAATCAGTGGGTTAAGGTTCATTTTTGCCAACAAACTATTACCCGAGGAGCGTCCAGTACAAATATTAATTAAGCGTATCTTAAATACCAACAAACAATTAAAAATGTGCAGATTAGCCAACGAACTTTTAAAAAGGTGCAGTCAGCACAACGCTATTACAAAAAAGTTAATGTCCGTTATCTAAGGTGCAGATTGGCCAACGAACTTTTATTTCAGGAGCACCCAACTCAAAAAAGTTTTACTCAGGAGCTCCCAGCACAAAATTCTTAATTTCAGTAAATTAAATAATCTTTTTTGTCTATTATCATTATTCAAAACTATATGTATAGATATCTATGGACAAAAATTACTCATTTGCCAAAATAAACAAAATTTTTAATTAAAAATATAATTATATGATTTAGATAAAACTCAAGGTGTTTTATAATTTATTATATATGTTAAACAAAAAAAAAATTATATATATGATTTATTTTTATTTTAGAAGAAATTTATGTGAGTTAATATCCGGAAAGAAATGAAATGAGTTTAATTTTTTATTTTTATAAAAAGAGTTTAATGGATATCAACATTGACACTTAATAATATAAATCCGGCAATTTAATAATATTTTGGTTAATTAAAATATCTATTGATTATATCAATATGAGACTTGTTGAAAAAAAAAATTGTCATTAATTAAGTATCTTGGAATAGCCTCAGCAAATTATTTATGGGACTTTTTTTAAAAAAAATTCAACAAGTCCCATATTCATATAATGAATAAATCATTTAATAAACAAAAATATCATCAAGTTGCCGGATTTATATTATTAAGTGTCAATGTTGATATCCATTAAACTCTTTTTATAAAAATAAAAATTAAACTCATTTAATTTCTTTCCGGCTATAATTGATTTTTTAGATTTTTTAAATTTTATTAACATTAAATGAATTTATTAACTCACATAAATTTCTTCTAAAATAAAAATAAATCATATAATTTTTTTTTGTTTAACATATATAATAAATTATAAAACACCTTGAGTTTTATTTAAATCATATAATTATATTTTTAATTAAAACTTTTGTTTATTTTGGCAAATGAGTAATTTTTGTCCATATATATCTATACAAGTAGTTTTGAATAATGATAGTAGACAAAAAAAAATTATTTAATTTAGTGAAATTAAGAATTTTGTGCTGGGAGCTCCTGAGTAAAACTTTTTTGTGCTGGGTGCTCCTGTAATAAAAGTTTGTTGGCCAATCTGCGCCTTAGATAACGAACATTAACTTTTTTCTAACGATGTTGTGCTGACTGCACCTTTTTAAAAGTTCGTTGGCTAATCTGCACATTTTTAATTGTTTGTTGGTATTTAAGATATGCTTAATTAATATTTGTGCTGGATGCTCCTTGGGTAATAGTTTGTTGGCAAAAATGCACCTTAACCCTTAATCAGTTTGTTAGTGAGTTTCAGATGATTTAGACAGGATTAAATGGAGACTTAGCATAAAGCAAAAAGCATGTCAGCACATTAAATGAAATGTGCAGAAACCTTGCATACTTTTGGACAAGCATTCTCCACACGTTTTCAAGAAGTAAATGCTTGCCTTCTACATCCAGCAAATTGCTCTTCCAACGGATCAATAGTCACAGAGTCAACTCTGAATTTCTGCAAAGCTGGATTAAAACAGAGATTAGTGAGAGAAGAAGACTAGAACTTCATTTAAACATCTCCCATCACCTCCAACGGTTATAATCGGGATTTCAACGGTCATCTAATGATTTCTACCTATAAATAGAGATGCATTCAATTCTTCTCAACAACCAATCCAACAGAAAATGAAAATCATTCAAAGAGTCTTTCATTATTTGAGTTTTTCTGTGTAAAGTATCTTTTGATACATTTGTACTTCAGTGCTTATTTTATCTACTCTGAAAGAGAGTTCATTGATTGTAAATCACTTATTGTGAGTTATCTCAAGTCAAGGGGACTTGGAGATTGGGTTATTGATTACAACTTGTAAGGGGGAGTAAGTTCTAGAGAGAGAATTACTCTTGAGTGCAGAGTGTGTAATCAATCTTGTTAGTGAGAAATCCCGGAAGAGTCTGGGTACTGGACGTAGGTCAGGATTGGACCGAACCAATATAAATCTTTGTGTCTTGCTATTCTTCCCTTACTCTGTTTACTTCTTCTTTATATCCGAAAAACAGAGTATTCGAAAAGAATTTTAAGAATCCCCAATTCACCCCCCCTCTTGGTGATTCAAGCTCCATTTACAAACTCTTATTCATACCTCACTAACTCCATTAAAGACTAAATCAACAATTGAATAAAATTGATGAAGTAGCAATTAATGCAAAAACTCATACATTCAGAAACAAAACAAAAAAACCATGAAATCAAGGGAGTACGTATCGTGGGCGCGATTGTCGGAGACGGTGGCGCCGGAAAGAGAGGTGGAAGCAAGACGGAGAAGGTGGGGGCGTCGGAGAAGGTGGGCGTCGCCGGAAATGAGAGTGGGATTGGGTTGACGGAAGAGCTATGGCGAAGACGGCGGAGAGTGAGGGTGACTTTCACGACGGCTTGGGAAGAGCTTCAAAATGAGAGTGGGATAGGGTTGAGGGAAGAGGTAGGGGAGGGTGAGGCCGTGAAACAGAAGAGGGAGTGTGAGACGGCGATATAGGGTTGAGGGAAGAAAACAGAAGAGAGGCTCGATCGAAAATCGAAATGAGAGTCATATAGGGGCTGAATGGGTTTATAAGTGGATAAAGACGTCCTGAATTATGTTTCAGAACGCCTAAAAGAGAATAAAGGCATCCTGAAACAAAATCAGGACGCCTTAAAATTTAATTAAGGTGTCCTGATATAGTTTCAGGACGCCTTTAATTGTATTAAGGCGTCTTGATAATTTGTCAGGACGCCAATAATTTTATTAAGGTGTCCTGAAGTTATATCAGGACGCCAAAAAATCAATTAGGGCGTCCTGAATTTCTTTCAGGACGCCAATTAAAAAATTTGGCACCAAATAAATTCACGAAATTGCGTGAACGCGGTAAAACATTCATTTTGGCACAAAAAATTTCAAATTAGGCGGCCTGAAATTTTTTTAGGACGTCTTAATTTAATTTAGACGTTCTAAATCTTGTTTTAGGACGCCACATTTGAGAATATCCGTATTTATTTTACAAGAATGTCATTGCGTTCACTTTTAACTACCTTTTTAAAATTAAGGACGTCTCTTAGGGAAGTAAAAGCCACTTTTTGTAGTAGTGCGTAGACGTAGTTAGTAGCAGTTCATAAACCACTACAAAGTTGTCCAACTTCATCTTGCAAAGAGTCAACTAACCACTACAAAATATTAACACAATATATCATCTGGATGTCATCCTGTAACGGTGATACCAAACTGCTATAGTTTCAGTAGCAGTTTCAATACATGAGTCATGGTTTCTATAAACCGCCACAAAACAGCTTGTCATGGTACATTTTGTAGCAGTTTGTTTGACTGCTATGCATGTCATTAGTAGTGGTTAAAACTGCTACCAATACCCACTTTTAACCGCTATAAAATAATCTTTTTTAAGTGACTTCACCGCAAATTTGAGATTCCAATGGACCATTTTGTCATATTTTCCTTTGCTCGGGACCTAGGTGCAATTTGTTCAAAATATAATTATTAGAAAATTATTAAATTATATAGGATGCCACATAGGTTGCCATGTGTACCATATTGATATTACATGGCAATTTGCGTAAAAAGGTTAGTGGCAAACTAATTGCAAAGGGTTCATGGTAAAAGAATGAAACATTAGGGGGTTAAATTTCAACTTTAAAATATTAGAGGTTATATACATCTGACCCATAATTTAAGAAGTTTTGTATAATTTAACCTAATTATAAATTTTGAAGAGAATGTATGAGATTGTGTTACGGTAATTTAGTATTTTTAAATGGACTAAACTTATATCAAGTTACTTAGGTCAAGTACAACTAAGTACCTAGCTAATCAGAGCATGCCATGTGTATTAGTGGTTTCCATGTCAGTAGTTAACCCCTAACGGCAACTTAACCACAGTTAACCCTAAAAATTGCTAAATAAAGGTTTTTATAAAAAAAAAAACAACAATAGAGAACCCTGGGCAATCGTCGTTTCGTTGATCATCGTCGGCGTTCCTTGACGTTGTGATCTGGAAAAAGTTTCATTTTTATACAAATTGCCGATTGAGCAACAACGAGATCCATACATGCCTGATGCCTCCTAAGACTACAGTATATTGCAACTTCCAAGCAATAATCCTGCGACTCTTCCTCACCTACCACAATTTACAACATCTACTCATTTCATTGGACTACCATTGATTTCCATTTCTTTCTTCCTTACTGAATAAAGCAACCAAAGCAAGATGCTTTTAAGCAAATGACGTAATACTTCCCAAAAACCATAAGAAACAGAACAAGCATCTCTCACTAGAAGTCTCGAATAGGTACTAAAATCTAAAGTTCAAAGTTATATTCTGTGTTCGTCAAAGAATTGCAGTATATTTGCTAGTTTTTCTTCCACTACGAATTTTCCAGAATCACTCAGGAACCAAACTGAAAGAAGCACAAAAAACCAAAAAAAAAAGAATCCAACAATAATAAATCACGCACCAGAATCAACGATTGCCCAGTGTTCTCTATTATTTTTTTTTTAAAAAAAAAAAAAAATCACCAATTTTTGGGTTTAATTGTCGTTAAGTTGCTGTTAAGGGTTAATTGCTGACATGGAAACCACTAATAGTCTAATACACGTAGCACGCTCTGATTGGATACTTGGTTGTACTTGACCTAAGTAAATATAAGTTTGGTCGTTTTTAAATTTATCCTATTTTTGAGGTAGTTTCTCTTGAAAATAGAATAATTTGCAATTAGGTCCCTAAAACGTTTGAAAGTTTGCAACAGGTCCCTAAACGCATTTTAGCCATAAACCACTAATTATAGGGTTTTACATAATTATCTTTGGATTTTCCTTCGTTTAAGCTCAACTAATTAGCCAATAATTATTTAATTAATTACCCACTAATTGTTGATAATTCTCTTAATTAGAATAACTCATTACCTCATAACTTTTGCATTGACATGAGTATTTTATGTCACATGCATTATATTTAAATTCACGGGGCATTTTGGTCATTATAATACTTTTTGATTTTTCCCTCTTTATTTTTTTCCAATGTAGTAATTTAATAAATTACCTAAATTAAGGGCAATATTCTTCCCTATATCAAATAAATATTTATTTTCCTCTTTATAATTTTCACAGAGTATTTTATGGCCAGCAAATGCGTTTAGGGACTTGTTGCAAACTTTCAAACGTTTTAGGGACCTAATTGCAAATTATTCTATTTTCAAGAGAAACTACCCCAACAATAAGATAAATTCACCACAAGGTCTTTGAGACCATATATTCACCTATTTCCAATAGGTATTATTTACTCAATATGATACTTATCATAAGTGAGATTTTCAGGGTATTACAGCAGATGTATCCCCAACAGTACATAAGCACACAGCAGATGTATCCCAATAGTACATAAACACACAGCAGATGTATAGTTATCATCTGTCACATATAAGTATTCAATAAGCATCAGAGTTAGTGTTACAGTACGCGTACGTACCTTTCACCGTGTAATTACCAAAACGCCCGTCCTTTGAATCTGACTCCGGACTTGATCCCGGATATCCTCTTGAAGCTTAACTCCTTCATCCTTCTTGCTCCTCTCCTCCTTCTTGCTCCTCTCCTCCAAAAAGAACTCACATCTCACTCCCTATCCCTAAGGATTAGAAGAGATTTTGTTTGGTGTGAGGAATTTGTGAAGGGATGAGCTCTCTATTTATAGAGAAACTTCAAGGACCCGAATGGCAATAAATTTTTCCCAACTTCCTCCTTAACCATTGGATCAAAGATGCACTTTATGAAGCTTAATCCTAACCCTTCATTGTAAACATGTGCTCTTTCTCTCTCTCCAATTCGAAATTCATGGCTAAAGGGAGGTTGATGTCATCCATTTTTACTTCCTTCTTCTTGCTTTGTTGGCCCTCTATTTTCCACAACTTTTTCTTGCCACATGATGTGGCCTCTTGTGGTTCATAGCTTAATTTTCCCATTGGTCCATTTAATTTTATGAGGATTAATCTCAATTCTTTGATTGAATAATTTATAAAATTCATCTTCCCCCTTTTCCTTTTTATTATTTCGAAAAATCATATTACTTATAGGGGATCCATATTTCATTTTTAAATAATCCCATGGTCTAAGGCTTCTCATTGGTCTCTTAATTATCTCATGTGCTAACCAACCTTAAAGACTTTAGGGGCTGATTTTATGAAGCTAATTAATGCCATAAGATAAGTCTTTAGTTACCTTGAAACTACATGACAACTTGTAGTTGTTTAGTTAGCCTATTGTAACATCCCATTTTCCAAAAGCAGTATATTTTTTTTCAAAATATCTTTTCAAAACATCAGAGTAGAGCATTTGAGCGGAAGAATAACTGATATATATATATATATTCAAAATTCCCACTGGCTATTTACAGAAATGGTTCAACAACCGAGAGTTTTCAAAAGTACAGACAACAACGGAAAGTCTTCAGTGCTTCCCTCTCTCCTCGGTCCTCAGTCCTCTGGAGCCTGACGCTGTAGCTGAGATCCAATTTACCACATTGGATCTCAGGTAACGGTTAACCTCATATTCACATATACAGTATATAATCCACAATCATTCATATTAACAGTATAACAGATGTGTCACACGGAGTGCATAAAGATGTATCACACGTAGTGCATGTAGATGGGTCACACGTAGTGCATGTAGATGTGTCACACGTAGTGCATGTATCCAAAAGCACATAACAATACTCACAACATATCATCAGACTCTCAACCACAAATACGCATACAGTAAACATCAGAGTTAGTGTTACAGTACGCGAATGTACGTACCCCAACACTACCTAAACATATAGTAGACATAAAGTCATCTTTTATCACATATCCTACACCTAACACATATACGCATACGATAAACATCAGCGTTAAGGTTACCAGGTACTTTTCGACGGAAAACGGCGGTTTGTCCGAAAATGATACATTGGACGGCGTAACGGCAAAAAATTAGGATTTCTGACGTCCTATAAGAGTAATATCACTTCCATTAGTGATTTGACACAATAACTGGCATTTTAGGTAAAAATTACCATTTTGCCCCTCTACCCCTAATCGGCGGAATTTCGCCAGCACTTCGTTACTCTGACAAATTTTCTACCCGAAATTTTGCCGAACTTCGACGCAACTATGATTTTCGAAAATAATGACTAAAATAGCCCTCCCATATGATACCCAATCATACTTGAAATTTAAAGGCTATTCTAACAAATTCTACCCTTACTTTTGAAAAACTGCGAAAGCTTCAACTTTTCGGCGACTCGATTCCTACTATGTTTATACCTTTCCATATTTTTTCAACGCAAACAAGGCTTAAAACAAGTATAGAAATCTTGTCACCTACTTCCTAAATCTAACTAACAATTCTACTAACTACCGAACTAAAGACTAAAGACCGAAAGACTTACCCGTTGAAGACTTCTGCAGAACTTTTCCAGAGCCCTTCTCTCTTCTTTCTCTCTCTAGGTTCGAATTCTCTCTTGAGAATGGAGTAAAAAAACCAAAGGGGGGGTATTTATAAGAAAAGGTGTAGGATTTCGGCCGTCGGATCAACTTTGTGAGAATCGATCTGGACCGTCCAAAGCAACTTTTCAAAAAAACCCTTTTTTCCTTCTTCCCTTTCACACTTGGCGAAATTCAGGCTCCAAAATAAAGGGTTTGGCCAATGGGAGGTGGCCACGTGTCACCTTCAGAAGCTTTCAGACCGATTTCTCCGATCAGTACCCGATTCGCGTGATTTCGGAAAAATCTCAAAATTCTGGATTTACAACTTTGAAGACAAGTTCTCACTTACTAGAAATTTCCAAGTTAACCTAAATTTTGGTTCCATACAGGGCATTCCGTGTTCAGCCGAAGTTTCTCGAAAACGTGTACGAACGTGTCGGTGTCGAAACTTGTTTTCGGAACCATCAATCTCTTTAGAAAAATTCATTGATTCCAAATATGTCCATATAAATTCAAACTCATTCCTAGATGTTGAGTTAGAATTTATTTCCTTCATATCCAAAAATGTGCCTATCTGCATTTTTCCCTATTTCGTCTTATTAGGAAAATGCACAAACGGCTTCAGAATTAACTTCCGTAAGAGTCTAACGGAAGATAAAATTCCACTGATCAATATTCTACCCTGACTTTGGAAATCCCATTCCTAGATCTCCAGATAGGATCCGTTTCCTAATTCCTAAATTACTATTCATAATATTTCACTTTAATTAATTATATTAATATAATAATATCAACTTGCATAAATTCTTATACATATATATTTATTTTTTCTCTTTTTCCTTTGGCTCAATTTCGGCTGGCCCTATATTATTTTTAATAAATATTTATTTTTTATTTAATTAATTATTTAATTATTTACTTATTTAATTTTTCCCAAAAATTCCACAAAATTACCTAATTGGTCCATTCTTGTATTTAGGGTTAAAAATACCTAAACTCAACTATTTTTCTCCAAAATTTCCATTTAATTAGTAAACATGTTTTTACTAATTTTAAAACAAAAACCACTAATTTTAGGGTTTCATATAATTACTTGTGAATTTTCTTTACTTATACTTAAGTAATTAGCCCAATATTACTTAATTACTTCATTATCACTTATTGATAATTTTCTTAATTACAATGCCTCCTTACCTTCATACTCTTGTATTAACATTAGTATTTTCATGCCTCTTGCATTTTTAGAAATTACAAGGGTATTATGGTCTTTTAATACTTTTTGAACATTCTTCTTCAATTTCTCCAAGTTCGTAATTTATCAAACTACCACAATTAGAGATATTATACTCTCTTGATTCAATTGATCATTTTACTGCCTTTTGGTATTTTCCATAATTTTTCTAAGTCAATTACAAATCCTAGGGGCATTTTGGTCATTTTGACACTTTGGCCCTTAAATTCTCTAATTCCCTACAAAGTTCAACTTAGAAAAATAGACTATATTCACATAAGTCTTAAGACCATAATTTCACTTATCAGAAATAACCCATTTATTTATCCGGGTATTACACCTATCTAGTTGCATTTGGATATTTGTCTTGCAAACTTGGCTAATAATCATCCACACATGCTAGACACAAAGCAAACTTGGCTAATAATCATCCACACATGCTAGACACAAAGCAAACTTGGTTAATAATCATCCACACATGCTAGACACAAAAGTGGACTTTTGGGGAAGATATCATGATGTCATTAGATGACTCAATTAAGGTTTTAAATATCCCATGTGTTGAAGGTTTATATTAAATAATTCCTTCCCTCCATCACTAGCAATTTTCGTCCTCCCCCTTCCCCTTTAATTTATGTTTCAATTGTCAATCTCACATGCAAAGCCTCTCATTGGTCCCCCAATAATCACATGGATTTAGCTTCATTATAGGATTAATTGGGAGCCATTAGATATAACTTTACTAGGTTTAATCTTGGCCATTAATCTTAGTTGCAATTGTTGACTTTTCAAAGCCTGATTAACAAAGCTTAATTAACCCTTAATCCATTGCTTAATTTGTCCTTTCATTGCATCTCACATTGATTAATTGGTTTACTCCATAATCCAAGTCATTAGAGCATTATTAGTAAAATAATCTCATCTTCCATTGGCCTTCATATTTTCGAAATTGATGGCCCTCATTTATGATCCTAATTTGCCTCTAATCATCTTGAAGGATTATGCAACTAATCTCGATTAGTGCAAGCTAAATTGTTCATATATTGTTGCTAATTTTCATTAATTTGTTTAAGTGTTTACATAACACTTTCTTGCTTTTTATGGTTTATAGAAGAACCATGATTTAATATGATAATAATATCATATTTTATAATCCTTAATTGTGGTCTCATAATTAACCATTGGTTAATTAATTCCAAAGTAAAATTTAGGCCAAAATATAATCAATAGATTATATTTCTTTGAGACACATATTCACCTTTGTTATTTTGCTAATAATTAGCCAAAATACAATGTTTATATGGATTACGAAAATTGGGGTATTGTAGTGGCAAACTAATTGCAAAGGGTTCATGGTAAAAGAATGAAACATTAGGGGGTTAAATTTCAACTTTAAAATATCAAAGGTTATATACATCTGACCCATAATTTAAGAAGTTTTGTATAATTTAACCTAATTATAAATTTTGAAGAGAATGTATGAGATTGTGTTACGGTAATTTAGTATTTTTAAATGGACTAAACGTATATCAAGTTACTTAGGTCAAGTACAACTAAGTACCTAATCAGAGCTTGACATGTGTATTAGTGGTTTCCATGTCAGTAGTTAACCCTAACGGCAACTTAACCACAGTTAACCCTAAAAATTGGTAAATAAAGGTTTTTATAAAAAAAGCAACAATAGAGAACCCTGGGCAATCGTCGTTTCGTTGATCATCGTCGGCGTTCCTTGACGTTGTGATCTGGAAAAAGTTTCATTTTTATACAAATTGCCGATTGAGCAACAACGAGATCCATACATGCCTGATGCCTCCTAAGACTACAGTATATTGCAACTTCCAAGCAATAATCCTGCGACTCTTCCTCACCTACCACAATTTACAACATCTACTCATTTCATTGGACTACCATTGATTTCCATTTCTTTCTCTTCCTTACTGAATAAAGCAACCAAAGCAAGATGCTTTTAAGCAAAAGACGTAATACTTCCCAAAAACCATAAGAAACAAAACAAGCATCTCTCACTAGAAGTCTCGAATAGGTACTAAAATCTAAAGTTCAAAGTTATATTCTGTGTTCGTCAAAGAATTGCAGTATATTTGCTAGTTTTTCTTCCACTACGAATTTTCCAGAATCACTCAGGAACCAAACTGAAAGAAGCACAAAAAACCAAAACAAAAGAATCCAACAATAATAAATCACGCACCAGAATCAACGATTGCCCAGTGTTCTCTATTATTTTTTTTTTAAAAAAAAAAAATCACCAATTTTTGGGTTTAATTGTCGTTAAGTTGCTGTTAAGGGTTAATTGCTGACATGGAAACCACTAATAGTCTAATACACGTAGCACGCTCTGATTGGATACTTGGTTGTACTTGACCTAAGTAAATATAAGTTTGGTCGTTTTTAAATTTATATTTTTGAATTTATTCCTTCAAAACATAACAATTTAATTATTAAATTAATTATATAATAAAATTGATTAAGAGAGGGAACATATCTAAATCGGAATCTTTCCTTATATATTACGGCACAAAATCAAATTAAATTAACATTTACAATACTCATAAAATTTCAGGAATTAAGGTGAATCATCCAATATTTTTGCAACGGAATAGAATGAAAGAAAACTGAAAAACAAGCTGGTACGAAGAAAAAGGAAAACTAAAAAACAAGATATTTTCTTGAATACAAATTCAAGAATTCACCCAACTTTTTTCTTCTTCTTGAGGAGGATAATCACTGTCGACGTTGAGAATTTACAATACTCATAAAATTCCAGGAATTAAGGTGAATCATCCAATATTTTTGCAAAGGAAAAGAATGAAAGAAAACTGAATAACAAGGTAAAAAGAACACTAAAAAACAATATATTTTCTTGAATACGAATTCAAGAATTCACGGAACTTTTTCGTTACACAATACAGAAGAAGTTTGATGAGTTGCTTAATCAAAGGAGTAACCTGGATGTTGTCTACGAAGTTGCTCTTGTTCTTCAGAAGAGAAGTCGTTCTTTATGTCAAAGATCTTTCGAATTTGTGAGAGTGTCTTTCCCTTCATCAAATCCGCCACAGTTTGACAAGCCAAATCTAACAAGCCCTCAATATGTAAATATTTGGCCGCCTTTAATATATCAAATAGTGCATCCTCCACGTCCACCTTCATGAACTCTATGTCCCAGTTCTTCAGCTCCTCCGCATCGGAATCTGAGGATACGCTGTTGGCCCTCGGGGCGTGCTTTTCACAGTACTCAATCACCTTCACTAATGTTTTACTATTCACTGCAATTATTGGGCCTTCGCAATCATCAGAGACGCAAACATCCTCCAGCATCCTATTTAATAGCGTCGATAGCCTCGCCGCACTGACGGTTATCTTGAACTCATCGCCGTCACTGCTCAACACAGTAATTGCCTCCACAGATGACGACATTGTAATTGTTGTAGGGAATAGGGACCTCTTGATTATTAATTGCTCTGTCGAGGGAGGGATTATTCTAAAACGCTAAGCCATTAAGGCTAGGGATCCCTTATTTATAATGATAATTTGAATGGATTTTCATAGTTTTATTCAAGAAATATTTTCTTGAAATAAATATTTATAGAAGAAATTAAATATATGTGAGCCTCTCTTCTGTAGTTCTGTTCCATATAAAATACTGTTATACAAAATTACACACACATATATATGATATCCGTATGCAATCTTGTTAGCCATACACAATGACTAATTCGGGATAACATTCATGCAACATCATTTTAATTAATATTTTAAATTTAAATTCCGCCATAAATCTGAAGGATTTTAAATTAAATTTATTTGGATTACTATTAGAAAATACCATAGGGCGACAAAATTTTTAGGAAAAAAAATTCATCGCCATTTGCAATGAAATTTGCGACCATCAATTGCCGCATTGTTGAGTGTCTTTGCAAAGTTCTACACCTTGAATTTTGTGCACTTGTGAGCTGAACTTTGTGGAAGTCTAGGTACACAAGGTTGCTTCTGGAATTTGTCTTAATACAAAATGGTCTAAATTGTTATGAAGAGTTTCTACAAGTAAACATAATGCTTCTGAGCTTAATTCTTTTATATTTTCACTCGCTGGTCCATTTAAATTAAGTAAAAAAAATAAACTTACTTCCTAATGATGTATTTGCATATGATTTTAAAAGGATGAAGGAGTTGGAACAACAACTTAGTACTACCACATAGTAGCTGGATGTTACGACACAGCTAGTGAATCAGCTAACGAAGATGATGAAGCACATGCAGGAACAATTCTAGGCCCTATTGAATGACAAGAAGGAAAACAACACGGATAAGCAGTCGATTCCGAGTGATGATGATAAGGATGACCAAGTTGCTAGTATGTAGACCTTATTTATGATTTTTGTGCTTTTAGTTCATTTTGTTGACAACGTTATTGTTTATATATAATTTTTTAGGATTACCATGGTATATATTTCTTCATATACACTTTTTTTAATAATTCAGTATTGTTTATTTCGTAATATTTTTTTTCTTTAGTTGAGTTGTTGTCGTGGAAGAGCCTAATAATTATAATTTTTGTTTTCTAATTCATCAATTTGCCACAAATTTTTTTTTCACATTCTGCCGCAATTTACCTATATAATATTCATAATCAAATATCATCTACTAGTAATATTTTTTTAAGATATTAAAATTTATCATATAAATAATGACATTAAAATGATAAAATAACAAATAAAGAAAAGACTCAAATTACGTCCTTTGAAAAAATGTAATAATTTTGTAGTGATTTTATATAACCACTACAAATTTGTTTAAAAATAAATTTGGCGCACTTTTTAAAATTTCACCTAAATTTGCAGTCGTTTTACAGCCACTACAAAATATTAATATCCTCTAGCGACATTAAAACCGCTACAAATTTATTTCAAAATTTTTGGCGCTAGCTTTCCAATTTCATCCAATGTTGTAGGAGTTTCTAAACTGCTACAAAATTTTGCGGCCAATTTTTAAAACTTTTTGCCGCCATTCAAACTTTTGCCACCAATTTTTAAAAAATCGTAGACGTACACTACTACAAAAATTGGATATTACTACCCTAAAAAACGTCCTTATTTAGAAGTAGGATGTCCAAAATCCTTAAATTGATTTTTGGTGTCCTAAAATTTTTTCAGGATGTCTAAAATTGTTTCGCGCCATAAAAAATATGAGAAATATTTGTTTGGCGCCATGGGATTTAATTTTTTTTCAATAAAATTCATTTATGGCGACCTACATAACTTTCAGGACGTCTTTAATGAGTCAATTTACTTCACTCTATGAATTTTTTGTTTGGCGCCGAGGATTTTTTTAAAATAGAAATTAGGAAATTTAATAATATTGGCGACCTAAATCTAAATCAGGTCGCCAATATTTTAATAATGGCGACTGAATCGAATCAGTCGCCAATATTAAAATTATTGGCGACTGATTCGATTCAGTCGCCATTATTAAAATATTGGCGACGATTCGATTCGGTCGCCATTATTAAAATATTGGCGACCTGAATGTATTTCAGAATGCCAAAAGTGGAATATAGGCATCCTGAAATATGATTCAGGTCGCCTATATTCAATTTTTTTAGGTTAATATACACGCGCCTCTTCATTTTCCCTCACACACTCATACTCCGACACAGCGCGCGAAATCCTCTCATACTCACTCTCGTTTCGCTCTTCTCCAAGGCCTTCCCTTTCCTTGCCGTTCGTCTCCGCCGTCGTCTCCTTCGTCTCCGCCGTCGTCACTGATCACAGTTCTCTCTCGCTCACTCCGCCTTTTTCGCCGATCGAAGAGACCCACCAAACCCAAGTAAGCTTGTTCGTACGTTACTCTTAAGTTCTTTGATTCCTAATAACCCATTTTAATTGTTAATGCTTCTTGCTTATGGACTGGATTTTTGCTTCGATTAGGATTCTGCTCTCTCTCGCTCACTCCGCCTCCTTCCCGATCGAAACCCGCGAAACCAAGTAAGCTTGTTCGTTCCTCTTGTTCTTTGATTCCAAAACCCATTTAATCGGTAATGTGCTTCTTGCTAGTTGGTGACTGTAAGGATTTTGTGCCAGATAATGCCTTAGCACAAGTTTTTAAAGTAAGGCCCACATCCGACTTCTTCTTTTTTATGCATGAATGAACTAAAAATGCTAAGGTTCGGGTAAAAAATGTTAAGATTAAGGTGTAAATCTACTAATGAAGTATTTGTGAACATTTTCCGATATTATAGTGTTTTCTTGGCTTCAAAAATGGAAATGAAAGTTCCAAAATGATACAAAAATGTCATTTTTGGGGGCTTCCTTTGGGAGCTCCATCTTGAGATATTGTTTCTTCATGATATTGTTACGAATTGCTTTAGTTAGTAAGTTTTGTTGAATTAAGCTGAAATTGGTTGTTATTGAAATTTTGGGATGTCTTACTTTTAAGGGAAATGTTGCCGAAATTTACTTAAAAGAAAACATGTCGTTCTTGAAATTGACATGAACTTGACTGTTGTTGGAAATGTCGTAGGTGGTAATAAAATGGGTCATAGTTGGATGAATGCATTGAGAACTAGTGAAGAATATGAGAATGGGGTGGAAGAGTTTATTGAATTTGCTAGAAGGAATGTGGCCACAAAAATGGGATGTATTATTGTCCATGTGTTAATTGTTTAAATGTGAGTCGAAGGGTTATTGAAGGGACCACCTACTTTGTGATGGAATACACCTTCGATACACAACGTGGATATGGCATGGTGAGGAAGTAAGTACCGGTGCGTCCCATGCAAATGAAGTTGAGGTAGATGATGATGATGGAATGGAGAAAATGATTAATGATGTTGAGGCAGAATCTTTTGCACAATCGGGTGAATATGAAAGCGTGCGGAGTGATGCAAAGACACCTTTGTTCCCTGGGTGTACTAAGTATACTCGGTTGACTGCGACCTTACATTTGGTCAACTTAAAGGCAACTTGTGGGTGGACCGATAACAGTTTCACGTCGTGAAGAAAGTTAGTGTTTCGGAGAAGCGGAGACAACAAAAAGGCAACCTTTGAAGGCATTGTGGTATCTTCCAATAATTCCACGGTTTAAGCGTCTGTTTACTAGTGAAGCAACGGCGAAGAAGTTGAGATGGCATTCGATGAGAGAATATCCGATGGAAAATATCTTCGACACCGGCTGACTCTCCGCAATGGAAGAAAATAGACGAAATATTCCCTCAATTTGGCAGTGAGCCAAGAAACCTTCGGCTGGGGCTTTGTACAGATGGTTTCAATCCGTATCAAACTCTTAGCAGCACCCATAGTGCATGGCCGGTTCTCCTTGTAATATACAACTTACCTCCCTGGCTATGTATGAAACGCAAGTATGTGATGCTTTCTATGATGATTTCTGGACCAAAACAACCCGGGAACAATATCGATGTGTACTTGGCGCCATTGGTTGAGGATTTGAAGAAGTTGTGTGAGGAAGGCGTAGATGTGTTTGATGCATATAAGAATGAGCACTTCAAGTTGCGGGCAATGATTTTTACCACGATAAACGACTTTCCTGCATACGGAAATTTGTCAGGGTACAGTGTGCAGAATACGGCTCCAAAGGCGTTAACCGGAGAGGACGTTTATAGTCGGGTGAAACATATCAATGTCATATTGGGTAAGCAGCAAAAGAAGGCGAGTGAGAAGAATATATAGAAGAAGAGATCAATTTTCTTTGATCTTCCATATTGGCGTACTCTTGATGTGAGACACAGTCTTGATGTGATGCATGTGGAGAAAACGTTTGTGATAGCCTTGTCAGTACTCTTTTGCACATACCAGGGAAGACTAAGGATGGAATTAGTGCGAGACTAGATCTGGTTGACATGGGAATAAGAGAAAGGTTACATCCACGAGTAATGGAAGATGGTAAGAAGGCATACATGGAGCCAGCAACTCATACACCATCAAAAGCGGAGAAGAAAAGTTTGTGTGGATGTCTATATGACATTAAGGTGCCACAAGGATATTCTTCTAATTTGAGAAAGTGTGTCTCAATGAACGATTTGAAGTTAGTGGGAATGAAGTCCCATGATTATCATGTTTTGATGCAACAACTACTACCAATAGCTATAAGAGGCATTATGAAAGATGAAGTTCGATCCACTATAACAAGATTGAGTATTTTCTTCAATGCTATCTGCAACAAAGTCATTGACATTGAAAAGTTGGATGAATTGGAGAATGAGGGTTATATTATTTTGTCTTAACTAGAGATGCATTTCCCTCCTGCCTTTTTTGATATCATGGTGCACTTGATAGTGCACTTGGTAAGGGAGGTAAGACTGTGCGGTCCAGTTTACCTAAGGTGGATGTACCCTTTCGAGCGATACATGAAGATCTTAAAAGGGTATTCTAAAAACCCTTATCGCAGGAAGCCTCAATAGTTGAGAGATATGTAGTTGAAGAGGCTATGGAGTTTCGCAAAGATTATCTATCGGGCCGACGATACAATCTCGGCATGACGAGGGGATAAGCGAGGGAACTCGAGGAATCAAAGGCGAAGAATAAGCCTCGTGAAGAGGTGTTGCAAGCACACTGTACATCTTGAATAATACGGAAGAAGTTCAACCATACATTGATGAACACGAAAGAGTTTGAAGAATATGAATCCAAGGAAGAGTGACATGCAGATAGCGAATGAGCAAAGAAGACGTTCATAAAGTGGTTCGGTGAGAAGGTATTGCACGAGACCGGAGTGTCGATACAATCGAGTGGTTAGATATACGTTTCTTCAACTTGCAATCCTGTAAGTTTGTTTAACCCTTTAATTATGTTAGTACTCTTTTTTTTGTTTAATATTTTCAATAACATTTATCATTTCATTTCATAGTGTCTGCCGTGAATTATGCGCCGGCACACCGCGACCGAGTTCGTATGGATACTTATGTCCTGGATGCACAACTTCGGCTCGCAGTACGTTACCCAGGAGGTCAATTTATGTTGGTCTAACAATGGGCGACGGAGTATCGGATTGTTATCTAGCGCCAATACATGAAAGGTGCGTACTTTTGTTTTGTCTTATAAGATTGTTGTGAATAAATTGCTTTCTTATCTTAATTTAATATTAATACGTATATGTTGTAGTGGTCATTGGACGCTGTGTGTTGTTTGTCCTCGCAAGAACTCCTGTTATTGGTTCGATTCAGTAGATGGCAATCCCACCGAGGATATCAAAAACATGTTTGCCGAGTAAGTAAATTTTTGTCTAAATCATCGATTCTTCTTTTAAATGAATGGTTTAACATGTCTGTTAATTTCCATTTTAATGATAGTGGCCTCAAGACGTATAGAGAGCTTATCAATGCAAAAGAGCAGGGTGGACCGAAGTGGTTTAAATCGACGGTGAGTAGTTTCAATTCAAGTTATTTCATTGACACAGTAGCTTTAGATATGCCTTTATTCATTTTTAACAATTTTCCTTTGATTTATAGTGCCATCAACAACCAGGGAGCACCGAGTGCGGATATTACGTTATGAGTTGGATGCAATCCATCGTTAACGACGGACGTATTCAAGGTTTTCAAAACGTACGTAATCGCTCCGTGATTCTCAAGTTTATTGAATTTTGTTGTTGTACTTGAGTTGTTAATTATTTCCTTCACTTAATTGGTTTATCTTATAACTTGTTTCCCCAATTTACAGTTTTGGGTGCTGCGGATCCGTACTTGCAGGATGAGATCGATTCGGTTCGAGACATGATATCTAGACATCTTCTTCAACACATAGCCTAGTTAGTAGTGAGCATGATTAATATGTTATTGTGTTAGTGATTCTTTAATTTGCTACTGTTGTTCATTTGTATCTATTTGGTGTTTTGTCTGTTCAAAATATTCAAGTTTGGTGTTATATATATATTGTGTTTATGTATTGTGTTAGTGTGCTTCTTGTGTTGCTTGGTGGTTTCTGGCTGATGCAAAAAACTTGGTAGATATCTCATAGTTTATGTCTTTTTCCAAGTTTACTATATTATTTTACTTCAGATTTTACTACATTGATATGTTCCAAAACTTCGTAGCTGGATATCTCCTATCTCATTGTTACAAATCAGGCACGTTTGTTGTTAATAATTCTTTTGAGGGAAAAATTAAAATGTAGTTTATATTTTAAAAAAAAAATTTCAACAAAGGCGACCTGATTTTGAAATCAGGTCGCCTTTGTTATCATAAGGCGACCTGAATCGAAGATCAGGTTGCCTTATGAACTCATTAAGGCGACCTGAAATTATAATCAGGTCGCCTTAATTGAAAACAATAAGACGACCTGATTGGATATGAGGTCGCCTTTAAGGCGAACTCAATATTTATCAGGTCGCCTTAAAGGCGACCTGATTTGAAAGTCAGGTCGCCTTATTAACCTTAATAAGGCAACTGATCTTAAATCAGTCGCCTTATTAAGGCGACGATCTTAAATCGAGTCGTCTTAATAAGTCGACGATTTAAGATCAGTCGCCAATTTCAATTTTTCCTCTACCCCCTCCAAGACGTCCCTCAGTAAAGGGTCGTTAATTGGGTCTTATTTAGGTCATTTTTTAGCATTTTTGTAGTAGTGGTAGTTAGTAGCAGTTCATAAACCACTACAAAGTTGTCCAACTTCATCTTGCAGCAGTCAACTAACCACTACAAAATATTAACACAATATATCATCTGGATGTCATCCTGTAACGGTGATTGATAATTGAATATTTTATACACTTATTTTTGTCTCTTGAGTAATAACTTAGGACCCTTTATCTAATAAATAATGGCTTTTATGTTTATTTGGGCCTTGGGCCTTTTATTGCATTTTAGCCATTTTTAATAATAAAATTCCAGTTTTGTATTACTTCACTATTTCTACCATAACTCTTGAACCAGACATCGGATTTGCCTCATTTTTGTCTCATATTTCAGATGATTCAGAGAGCTACAATTGTTATGAAGACATCAAGAGCCAATTCGGTCAAGAGGGCGGTCGACTTTGGAGCCGAAGTCGGATGCACAATTCTGGATATTATTTGGACCCGAATTTTGTAATTTAAGTCCAGTTTTATTTTATTTCTGTTTTGGGCTAAAACTATTAGGGCCCATTTTCGTTTTAGGTTATTTTTAAGTAAGGCAGCCGCCAAAAACAGGAGGCATTCACGAATTCACGATTTTGACATTAGGGTTTCACGATTTTATGCAAATTCTCCCTCGATTTTCGCATTCGCATGTTCTTAGGGTTCTTCGCGTTCTTCATCTTTTCTTCGATTTTCCAGCCATGCTCGGCTAAACCCCCCTGTGATTGACCCAACGATGAGGATTCCATGATTCGTCCAGAGAACTTGTGCCTAATCGGTAACTTAATCAATTCTGTTTTCATCTTATCGGATTCGAATTGAAATAGTTCGAATATTAGATTTAATATTCGGTTTGGTTCATCCCAAGGACTAAATTCGGCGGATGAATGCAGAGATTTCAATTCATCCGGAACCAAACGTGATTAGTTATATTTCGTTCAATGATGCATGATTCTGGAATCTGATCGTTGGGTTGGTCGTTTTTAATCTGTTTAAGTCTGTCAACGTTTTTCTATCTGTTTCTACATAGTTCTGTTTATTTCAATTTATTTCGTTTTAATCTGCTAAACAAAACCCCCCAATTCACCATTCGGGTGGTCGGATAGGAATTTTTATGACTCTGATCACTCAAACCAGGTCTTATTCACAAGGAATTGGGCGTTCTAAGCAAGAGTCACTTCCTAAAAGGAAGTGTGGTCTCACCTATTTTCCCCAAATTCCAACGTTTAGACTACTTTTCATTGTTTTAAGTTCGCTTTTTGATTTCCAATAGGGCGATTTTTCGGGGTATCTCGATTTAAAAATTTTAAAAATCATTTGATACTGTTTTTGGACTTGTTTAGGTCAATTTCTAGCATAGGTTTTCGCTTTTGTGTGTTTTGTCTTTGTGTCTCTTAGTGTTTTTCCACTTTTTACCACCCCATGTGGCATTTTCGTAATTCTGATTTTCTAGTGGCATCTTTGTCATTCTGAGTATTTTCCAATTCTGCTTTGTGTATATGTTGCATGAGTACCAGGAATACTACTAATCCAGAAGATCTGTTGCCATTTGATCTGAAATAGAGAGAACAATTCTTCTTTGCTAGGAGAGTTGTAAGCTTAAGTCATATGATTGATCTGCTAACTTTGAGCTTAAATCTGGTCTAATACACTTGTTGCCTAAGTTTCATGGTCTTACAGGTGAGTGCCCCATTAACCATTTGAAGGAATTCCATGTAGTGTGCAGCACAATGAAGCCACATGCCATTGATGAAAATCATATCAAGTTGAGAGCTTTTCCTTTCTCATTGGAAGGTGGAGCCAAGGATTGGTTGAAACAGATCACTGGGGAGACTATGCATGAGTATTGGGAAAGGTTCAAAAGGTTATGTGCAAGATGTCCACACCATCAGATATCTGAAAAAGACAAAGGGTTGGTTGATGCCTCTAGTGGTGGAGCTATGAGTAACAAGACACCTGAAGAAGCCCGAGAATTGATATCCATTATGGCAGATAACTCTCAGCAGTTTGGCACTAGGGCCAATAGTACTCCTGTTTACCATATTCAAGCCCCAATCCAGTATGATTCTCAGAGATTAGAGACCAGACTTGATGATTTGACCTCCCTTGTGAGGCAATTGGCAGTAACACGAGCACAGTGCGGTCTGCCGCCCTTCTCAACATGGGTACTCTTATGGGTTTTGTTCGACCCTTATCACTCTCTCGACTCTTGCCCTACTTTGCATGATCCCGCCTATCAAGACCAATCAAGTAGCTGCAGTGGGTGTTTTTCGGGAAGGCCACAATACCAACGAGAATAATGCTTTCTCTAATACATACAATCTGGTTGGAGAAATCACCCCAACTTTTGCTGGAATCAAAATCGGAACCAGAGTAACCGTATCAGCGAGTGCAGGAATTACCGGTAGAGGCCGTACGGACCACGGACTTTCCAAGAACAGTCTGCACCCCCTTTGCCTTTGCAAGCACCACCTCCTCGACCGGCCATATATCCACCTCCACGGGCGGTACAACGGCGAGCTAGTAGTAGTGGTGGTGGTTCCTCACTTGAAGATATGATGAAGCAATTTGTCACGGCCAATATGCGGTTCCAACGACAAGCGACACTTCTATTCGAGTTTGCAAACACAGATTGGGCAATTGGCAACATCATTGAACCGGCTTCAACCTCGGGGATCCAACTCCCTTCCTTCACAAACAATTCCCAATCCTAAGGGAAATGTGAGTGCTATATCACTACGGTCTGGCAAGCAATTGGAGGAACCTAAGCAAGCTGCAGATGTGACTTCCATATCAGAAAACGAGTCAGGAAATGTGAAGATTGACTGTGAAAAGAAAAAAGCTGTGCAGCAAGGTGAAGAGGAAGACATTCCTATCCCTCTTCCTTTCCCTCAGAGAGCAGTTCAATCCAAGAAGTTGGCAGAAAAGGCACAAGAGAAGGATATACTTGAGACATTCAGACGAGTAGAGATTAACATTCCTCTCTTAGATGCGGTTAAACAAATTCCTAAATATGCCAAATTTACGAAGGAGTTGTGCACCAACAAGAGGCGGCGAAGGGGAATGAACGAGTGAGTTTGAATCGAATGTGTCGGCACTCATCCGACCTACCATGACTTGTAAATGCAAAGATCCGGGGACATTTTCTATCCCTTGCCTTATTGGTAACTATAGATTTGATGATTGCATGCTAGATTTAGGTGCTTCTATTAATGTCATGCCTGCATCTGTTTATAGATCTCTTGGTCTTGGTCCCTTGCGTCCAAGCGGTGTTATTGTTCGGTTAGCTAATAGGAGTAATGCCCATCCTTCGGTTTAGTTGAAGATGTATTAGTCAAAGTTAATGAATTGATATTCCCTGCTGATTTTTACATCTTGGATATGGAGGGTGAGTCTCCTAGTAGTAGGTCACCAATCATTCTAGGGAGACCTTTCATGAAAACAGCTAGGACTAAGATAGATGTGCATTCGGCACTCTTTCCATGGAGTTTGGTGATATATACGTGAATTTCAATATCTTTGATGCCATGAAATATCCTAGGGAAGAGCATTCGTCATCCGTATTGATGTGATTGATGATGCTGTGGATGAGGTTCTTAATGGTTGGTGTCTTGATTATCCTTATTTTTCATCGAGAGTGATACCCCCATTTGTGCATGCGATGATAATGAATGGTGCTCTGTTTGCACTAATTTGGTTAAGGCGCATTGTTTGGTGATTCGATTTGCTTGATGATTCTACATTACTTGTAGACTCGATATTGATTCGAGTTTGAGCTTCATCCCGATCCTAACATGCATCCCGATTCGATTTTGATGAGCTTAATTCTGATTTTGATGAACTGAATTCGATGTTAACCTTGAGCCGTATAGACACGGTCCTTACGCTTGTGCTTCTTTGAATATGGTTTGAGGTATTCCCGGTGTGATGACATCGAGTTGTTGCAACAACCACCCAAGCTTCTCCCTCCTGAGCAACCGCCCAAACTAGAGTTGAAATCCGTTCCAGACCATCTGAAGTATGCATTTCTGGAGGTGAATGAGCAGTTGCCAGTCATTGTGGCAAATAATCTTATGTCAGATCAAGAAGAGAAGCTGCTAAGCTTATTGAGGGCGAACAAGAAAGCCATTGGGTGTACATTAGCTGACATAGTTGGCATTAGCCCTTCTATGTGCATGCATCGGATTCTATTGGAAGAGGACTCTAAGCCAGTGAGGCAACCCCAGAGACGCCTCAATCCTCTCATCCTTGATGTGGTGAAGAAGGAGGTCACTAAGCTCACGCAAGTGGCATCATCTATCCCATTTCGATAGCAGTGGGTTAGTCCAGTCCGGTGGTTCCTAAGAAATCCGAGTCACTGTGGTAGCCAATCAAAAGAATGAGCTCATTCCTACTCGAGTTCGAGAATAGTTGGAGAGTTTGCATTGACTATAGAAGACTCAACCAAGCCACTCGCAAAGATCATTACCTCTACCTTTCATTGATCGGATGTTAGAGCGATTGGGTGGTAAGTCTCATTACTTGCTTCTGGATGGCTACTCGGATACTTCCAGATCCATATTGCTCCGAGGATCGGGAGAAGACGACCTTCACATGCCCCTTTGGGACATATGCTTCTGGAGGATGCCTTTTGGCCTCTGCAATGCACTGGCACTTTTCAGCGTTGTATGGTGATTATTTTCTACGAGTTCCTAGAGAATTTGTATGGAGGTGTTTATGGATGATTTCACTGTATATGGGTCTGATTTTGATGCATGCTTAGCTAATCTATCTAGAGTTTTGCATAGGTGCATTGAGTCTAATCTTGTGCTGAATTATGAGAAGTGTCACTTCATAGTTGAGTTTGGTATAGTCTTGGGACACATAGTGTCTAGGAAAGGGATTGAGGTAAACCCTGCTAAGATTGATGTTATTACTGCTTTGCCTTAACCCGCTTCTGTGCGGGAAGTTCGCTCTTTTCTTGTTCATGCAGGTTTCTATCGACGTTTCATTCGAGATTTCAACAAGACTGCTCAACCCTTGTCCAACCTTCTGCATAAGGACACGACTTTGTCTTTGATGATGCATGCAAGGCGGCCTTCGATCACTTGAAGCGTTGCACGACCACGGCCCAGTGATTCAGGCCCCTGATTGGCTCCTCCCTTTTGAGTTGATGTGCGATGCTTCCAACTATGCGGTTGGTGCTATCTTAGCACAGCGGGTTGATAGAGCCTCCCATGTCATTGCATATGCTTCCAAGACTTTAGATTCTGCTCAGTCTAATTACACCACCACTGAAAAGGAGCTGTTAGCTATTCTATTTGCCTTTGATAAGTTTAGGTCATATCGCTAGCTAGTAGAGTCATTGTTTTCTCGACCATCTTTGCTTTAAAGTTCTTGTTGAAAAGGCGGATGCTAAGCCACGGCTCATTCGGTGGATGTTGTTGCTCCAAGAGTTTGATGTTGAGATTCGAGACAGAAGTGGAGCACAAAACTGGGTAGCTGACCACTTGAGTCGCATCACCCATTCTCCCTCTCACCCCTCTTCTATTCGGGATGATTTCCCTGATGAGCAGCTTCTACAGCTGCTTGATAAGCTAGATAAGCTTCCATGGTATGCTGATCTGGTTAACTATTTAGTCGTTGGTGTTTTTTTGTGGTGGTCACTTTGGACCCCAAAAAACTGCTAGGAAAGTGTTAGACAGTGGATTATTTTGGCCTTCCTTGTTTCATGATTCCCATTTGTTTTGCAAATCATGTGATAACCGTCGAGAGGCGGGGAGTATTTCCGTAGGCATGAGATGCCCCAAAACCCTATATTGTTTTGTGAGATCTTTGATGTTTGGGGTATTGATTTCATGGGTCCATTCCTGCTTCATATGGTTACACTTACATCTTGCTGGCTGTTGATTATGTTTCGAAATGGGTTGAGGCGAAAGCCACCTGGACTAATGATTCTTCTGTGGTGGTGGACTTTGTTAGGTCTAACATTTTCTGCAGGTTTGGCATTCCTAGAGCTATTATCAGTGATCAGGGTTCCCATTTTTGCAATCGAAGCATGGGTGCCTTGCTACGCAAGTATGGAGTGCTACACAAGGTTTCCACAGCCTACCATCCTCGGACCAATGGTCAAGTGAAGTCTCAAATCGAGAGATTAAGCAAATCCTTCGGAAGACGTTAACTCTACCCGGAAAGATTGGAGTAAGCGACTAGATGATGCTTTGTGGGCATATCGCACCGCCTACAAGACTCTGATTGGGATGTCTCCTTATCGGCTTGTCTTTGGTAAGGCATGTCATCTTCCGGTTGAGTTGGAGCATCGAGCCTATTGGGCCATTAAGCGAGTGTAACATGGATTTGGCTCGATGCAGGATGGAGAGGAAGTTGCAGTTGCAAGAGTTAGATGAGCTTAGATTGGATGCCTATGAGAGCTCACGGTTGTATAAGGAAAAGACTAAGGCATTCCATGATAAGCATATTCGAGGAAAGAATTTTTCGTGGGCCGAAAGTTCTTCTATTTAATTTCCGTCTGAAGTTTATGCACAGTAGCTTCGATCTAAGTGGGATGGCCCTTTTGTGATCACTAACATATTTCCTTTGGTCTTTGTTGAGCTATGTGATTCACCCACGGGAAGAACCTTCAAGGTCAATGGGCATCGCCTCAAGCCATTTCATGAGGATCCCACAGCGGCTGAGGAAGCGAGACTCTCCTCATTGATGCCACCTATCCTCCATAAACCTCATTGATGCCACCTACTCTCCATAAACCCTTGGGAGTATTCTTCTTTCTTCTCCCTCTTTCTCTTTTGTTTGTTCTTTTTTTTTTTACCTTGCTTTGCTTTTTGAAAAAAAAAAGAAGTCTCTCTTTCTATTGTTGCTACATATCATGAACGTGGACATTTTGGCTTTAATGGATCATTCTGTTTGGTCTACAATTCTTGACTCTTTGATTACAAGTCTTGGTAGTTGATTTGATGTTGTTGATTGCCTAAGTTGGTATTGACCTTGTGAGGTTTTGGGCCTGCATGAATGGAATTCATCTTTTGCCATTCTTTCTTTCATGTGTGCATCTCTAATGATTTTTGTTCTCTAGAACTTGCTCCTTTTCTTTTTGAAACTACATTTTTCACTTACATGCATAAGTATGATGGAAGCTTGTTTTCTTTCTTTTATTTTTCACTTACGTGCATAACTACATTGTTCTCGATACATGAGTCAGGGTTTCTATAAACCGCCACAAAACAGCTTTTCATGGTGCAGTTTGTAGCAGTTTAATTAACCGCTATGCATGTCATTAGTATCGGTTAAAACTGCTACCAATACCCACTTTTAACCGCTATAAAATGATCTTTTTTTAAGTGACTTCACCGCAAATTTGAGATTCCAATGGACCATTTTGTCATATTTTCCTTTGCTCGTGACCTAGGTGCAATTTGTTCAAAATATAATTATTAGAAAATTATTAAATTATATAGGATGCCACATAGGTTGCCTGGAAATATTTTTTCGTGTCTTCCAAAATAACCAAGTTCGAAATTGATTTGTAGAAATAGGGAACCTGGGTCGTTTCCCAACGAATTTGCAACGGGTTCGATTGAGAACAATAGTCAAACAGAATGGTAAAATGGGGGGTTTGGGTTAACAGATTAAAACGAAATGAAATAACGTAAACAAAATGCAATAACGAGTCAAACGAGAATGAAATTTGCGAAACAGAATGACAAATGATCAACCCAACATTCGGATTCCAGAACTTCCTTCATCGAACGATATATACTAACTTACGTTTGGTTCGGATGAACCGAAATCTCTGCATTCATCCGGATAATCCTCGCCTAGACGATCGCCTAGAATGCATGCGGGACGGTGGCGTCTCAACGTGCAATCGCACAACAACACTGTAACCTAGTCCGAACTCAGTCCTTGGGATGAACCAAACCGAATATTAAATCTAATATTCGAACTATTTCCAGAAATCGAATCCGATAAGATGAAAACAGAATTGAGTAAGTTACCGATTAGGCACAAGTTCTCTGGAAGAATCATGGAATCCTCATCGTTGGGTTAATCACAGAAGTTTAGCCGATCATGGCTGGGAAAAACGAAGAACGGACGGAGAACGCGAAGAACATGCGAAGAACACAAAGAACAGTTGAGAGAATTTGAAAACTTCTACTTTGATCCACTCTAATGTTAAAAACGTGAATGCCTTATGTTTGTGGCTGCTACCTTACTTAAAATGACCTAAAAACGAAATGGGCTCTAATGGTTTTAGCCCAAAACATAAATAAAATAAAACTGGACTTAAATTACAAAATTCGGGTCCAAATAAAATCGAGAATTGTTCATCTGACTTTGGCTCCAAAATCGACCGCCCTCTTGACCGAATTTGCTCTTGATGTCTTCATAACAATTGTAGCTCTCTGAATCATCTGAAATATGAGACAAAAATGAGGCAAATCCGATGTCTGGTTCAAGAGTTATGGTAGAAATAGTGAAGCAATACAAAACTGGAATTTTATTATTAAAAATGGCTAAAATGCAATAAAAGGCCCAAGGCCCAAATGGACATAAAAGCCATTATTTATCAGCTAAAGAGTCCTAAATTATTAATCAAGAGATAAAAATATGTGTATAAAATATTCAATTATCAAATTCCCCCACACTTATCTTTTTGCACTCCTGAGCAAAATCTAAGGAAAAAGACCTAAAGGAGAAAACTCCTCTTTACTAATAATTGCTACAATGCAAAAATTGAATCAAGGGACACAAAGCTTCAAAAGACCAATCATTCAAGACCAAAATCCTTTCATCTCAAATTACAAATCATGGCAATCTCACTCAATGATCTTAACCACAAAAGATGGTCTCTCAAATGATACTCTCAATTAATCTCTCAAGTGTTTAGGGTAAATAAGTGTATCGCTCAAATTCTACTCAAGAAATCTGTTCTACCATAAGCTTGCTCAACTTCTACGTCTCCACTACTCATAACACATGCATGCACAAATCAAGAGAGCTTGTTATTGAAGGTTGTAATGGGGCTAGGGTGAAGGTAGGTAATAGTATGGAATGAGAGGCTAAGCACCAAAGAAATGAAATAGAGCACTGATTAACGCAATCATTCTTTCTATGTATGAACCCCTTTTTTTTCTTTTTTCTTTTATATCTCTTTCTTTTTTTTTGTATTTTCTTTTCTTTCTTTTTTTTCTTTTCTTTTCTTTTCTTTTGATTGATTTTTTTTTTTTGGTTCTTTCCTTTCTTTTCTTTCATTGTATACGCAATTACAATGAAAAAATCAAATATCTCCCCCCCACACTTAAACTGTTGCACTCCTGAGCAACCCCCATACTTAAACTGTTGCACTCCTGAGCAACCCCCACACTTAAACACAAAACAAGGTGAAACCAATGCTCAATAAATTTTCAAGGTGCGGAATAAAATGGTTTTACGCTTAGGCTTGTAATGTGGCTTAGAAAAGAATGGGTCAAAAGGCACAAAGGGGCTAGCAGCAAAGGAATCATAATGCAAGGGAAAAGCTATTTGGCCAAAGTGGGGAAAATAAAAGAAAGAAAACAAGCTTCCATCATACTTATGCATGTAAGTGAAAAATGTAGTTTCAAAAAGAAAAGGAGCAAGTTCTAGAGAACACAAATCATGAGAGATGACACATGAAAGAAAGAATGGCAAAAGATGAATTCCATTCATGCAGGCCCAAAACCTCACAAGGTCAATACCAACTTAGGCAATCAACAACATCAAATCAACTACCAAGACTTGTAATCGAAGAGTCAAGAATTGTAGACCAAACAGAATGATCCATTAAAACAAAAATGTCCACGTTCATAATTTGCAGCAACATTAGAAAGAAAGAATGTATTTATTTTGAAAAAACAAAGTAGAAAAGGAAAACAAACAAAACAGAAAAAGGGAGAAGAAAGAAGAATACTCCCCAAGGGTTTATGGAGGATAGGTGGCATCAATGAGGGGAATCTCTGCTTCCTCAGGCTGCTGTGGAGATCCCTCATGAAATGGCTTGAGGCGATGCCCATTTACCTTAAAGGTCCGTCCTGTGGGTGGATCACATAGCTCAACAACACCAAAGGGAAATATGTTAGTGATCACAAAAGGGCCATCCCATCTAGATCGAAGCTTACCAGGCATAAACTTCAAACGGGAATTAAACAGAAGAACTTTCTGGCCCACAGAAAATTCTTTCCTCAGAATATGCTTATCATGGAAAGCCTTAGTCTTCTCCTTGTACAACCGTGAACTTTCATAGGCATCCAGTCTAATCTCATCTAACTCTTGCAACTGCAGCTTCCTCTCCATCCCAGACTGAGCCAAATCCATGTTACACTGCTTAATAGCCCAATAGGCTCGATGCTCCAACTCAACCGGAAGATGACATGCCTTACCAAAGACAAGCCGATAAGGAGACATCCCAATCGGAGTCTTGTAGGCGGTGCGATATGCCCACAAAGCATCATCTAGTCGCTTACTCCAATCTTTCCGGGTAGAGTTAACGGTCTTCAAGGATTTGCTTAATCTCTCTATTTGAGACTTCAGCTTGACCATTGGTCTGAGGATGGTATGCTGTGGAAACCTTGGGAAGCACTTCGTACTTGCGTAACAAGGCACCCATGCTTCGATTGCAAAAATGGGAACCCTGGTCACTGATAATAGCTCTAGGAATGCCAAACCTGCAGAAAATGTTAGACCTAACAAAGTCCACCACCACAGAAGAATCATTAGTCCGGGTGGCTTTCGCCTCAACCCATTTCGAAACATAATCAACGTACCAAAGAATATGTAAGTGTAACCATATGAAGCAGGAAATGGACCCATAAAATCAATACCCCAAACATCAAAGATCTCACAAAACAATATAGAGTTTTGGGGCATCTCATGCCTACGGAAATACTCCCGCCCTCGACAGTTATCACATGACTTGCAAAACATATGGGCATCATGAAACAGGAAGGCCAAAATAAACCACATTCTAACACCTTCCGAGCAGTTCTTTGGGGTCCAAAGTGACCACCACAGGCAGAAGCATGAGCAAAATGCAATATAGAGTGAAACTCATGATCAGGCACACATCTCCTAACTACTTGGTCACTACAAAATTTCCACAGATAAGGGTCATCCCAAACATAATATTTAGACTCACTTTTCAATTTTAAGGTTTGGGCCCTAGTGGAGTCTACAGGAAAATCACCAGCCACCAAGTAGTTAACTAAATCAGCATACCATGGGATCTTAACTTGCAGCTGTAGAAGCTACTCATCAGGGAAATCATCCCGAATAGAAGAGGGTGTGAGGGAGAATGGGTGATGCGACTCAAGTGGTCAGCTACCCAGTTTTGTGCTCCACTTCTGTCTCGGATCTCAACATCAAACTCTTGGAGCAACAACATCCACCGGATGAGTCGTGGCTTAGCATCTGCCTTTTTCAACAAGAACTTTAAAGCAGCATGGTTAGAGAAAACAATTACTCTACTAGCTAGCAGATATGACCTAAACTTATCAAAAGCAAATACAATAGCCAACAACTCCTTCTCAGTAGTGGTGTAATTAGACTGAGCAGGATCCAAAGTCTTGGAAGCATATGCAATGACATGGGAGGCTCTATCAACCCGTTGTGCCAAGATAGCACCAACCACATAGTTGGAAGCATCGCACATCAACTCAAAAGGGAGGAGCCAATCAGGGGGCTGAATCACTGGGGCTGTGGTCAGGAAACGCTTCAAGTGATTGAAGGCTGCCTTGCACGATTCATCAAAAAGAAAGTCAGTGTCCTTATGCAGAAGGTTGGACGAGGGTCGAGCAGTCTTGCTGAAATCTCGAATGAAACGTCGATAGAAACCTGCATGACCAAGAAAAGAGCAAACTTCCCGCACAGAAGCGGGGTAAGGCAGAGCAGTAATAACATCTATCTTCGCAGGGTCTACCTCAATCCCTTTCCTAGACACTATGTGTCCCAAGACTATACCTGACTCAACCATAAAGTGACACTTCTCATAATTCAGCACAAGATTAGACTCAATGCACCTATGCAAAACCCTAGATAGATTAGCTAAGCATGCATCAAAATCAGACCCATATACAGTGAAATCATCCATAAAAACCTCCATGCAGTCCTCTAGGAACTCAGAGAAAATACTCACCATACAACGCTGAAAAGTGCCAGGTGCATTGCAGAGGCCAAAAGGCATCCTTCGGTAAGCATATGTCCCAAAGGGGCATGTGAAGGTCGTCTTCTCCTGGTCCTCGGGAGCAATATGGATCTGGAAATATCTGGAGTAGCCATCCAGGAAGATGTAATGAGACTTACCAGCCAACCGCTCTAACATCTGATCAATGAAAGGTAGAGGGTAATGATCCTTGCGAGTGGCTTGATTGAGCCTCCTATAGTCGATGCAAACTCTCCAACTATTCTGAACTCGAGTAGGAATGAGCTCATTCTTTTGATTGGCTACTACAGTAACTCCGGACTTCTTGGGAACCACCTGGACTGGGCTAACCCACTGGCTATCAGAAATGGGATAGATGATGCCAGCTTGCAGAAGCTTAGTGACCTCCTTTTTCACCACATCAAGGATAAGAGGATTAAGGCGTCTCTGGGGTTGCCTCACCGGCTTAGAGTCCTCTTCCAATAGAATCCGATGCATGCACATAGAAGGGCTAATGCCAACTATGTCAGCTAATGTCCACCCAATGGCTTTCTTGTTCGCCCTCAATAAGCTTAGCAGCTTCTCTTCTTGATCTGGCATAAGATTATTTGCCACAATGACTGGCAACTGCTCATTCACCTCCAGAAATGCATACTTCAGATGGTCTGGAAGGGATTTCAACTCTAGTTTGGGGGGTTGCTCAGTGGAGGGGAGAAGCTTGGGTGGTTGTTGCAAGAACTCTGATGTCATCACGCTGGAAATACCTGAAACCACATTCAAAGAAGCACAAGCAGAAGGACTATGTCTATACAGCTCAATATTAACATCAGAATTTAGTTCATCAAAATCAGAAGTAAGCTCATCAAAATCAGAATCAATATCAGAATCCACAAGTAATGTAGAATCACTTCCTTCTAGGAAGTGACTTTTGCTTAAAACACCCAATTCCTTGTGAATAAGACCTGGTTTGAGTGATCAGAGTCAGAAAAATTTCTGTCTGACCACCCGAACCACCTAAACTAAGCTTTTACAATACTGTTACTAATCAAACCGATGCAAATTCCCCGGCAGCGGCGCCATTTTTGGAAATATTTTTGCCGTGTCTTCCAAAATAACCAAGTTCGAAATTGATTTGTAGAAATAGGGAACCTGGGTCGTTTCCCAACGAATTTGCAGCGGGTTCGATTGAGAACAATAGTCAAACAGAATGGTAAAATGGGGGGTTTGGGTTAACAGATTAAAACGAAATGAAATAACGTAAACAAAATGCAATAACAGAGTCAAACAGAATGAAATTTGCAGAAACAGAATGACAAATGATCAACCCAACATTCGGATTCCAGAACTTCCTTCATCGAACGAAATATACTAACTTACGTTTGGTTCCGGATGAACCGAAATCTCTGCATTCATCCGGATAATCCCTCGCCTAGACGATCGCCTAGAATCTGTCCGGACAGTGGCGTCTCACTGTGCAATCGCACAGCAACACTGTAACCGATAATCCCTCGCCTAGACGATCGCCTAGAATCTGTCCGGACAGTGGCGTCTCACTGTGCAATCGCACAGCAACATTGTAACCTAGTCCGAACTCAGTCCTTGGGATGAACCAAACCGAATATTAAATCTAATATTCGAACTATTTCCAGAAATCGAATCCGATAAGATGAAAACAGAATTGAGTAAGTTACCGATTAGGAACAAGTTCTCTGGAAGAATCATGGAATCCTCATCGTTGGGTTAATCACAGAAGTTTAGCCGATCATGGCTGGGAAAAACGAAGAACGGACGAAGAACGCGAAGAACATGCGAAGAACACGAAGAACAGTTGAGAGAATTTGAAAACTTCTACTTTGATCCACTCTAATGTTAAAAACGTGAATGCCTTCTGTTTGTGGCTGCTACCTTACTTAAAATGACCTAAAAACGAAATGGGCTCTAATGGCTTTAGCCCAAAATAGAAATAAAATAAAACTGGACTTAAATTACAAAATTCGGGTCCAAATAAAATCCAGAATTGTTCATCTGACTTTGGCTCCAAAATTGACCGCCCTCTTGACCGAATTTGCTCTTGATGTCTTCATAACAATTGTAGCCCTCTGAATCATCTGAAATATGAGACAAAAATGAGGCAAATCTGATGTCTGGTTCAAGAGTTATGGTAGAAATAGTGAAGCAATACAAAACTGGAATTTTATTATTAAAAATGGCTAAAATGCAATAAAAGGCCCAAGGCCCAAATGGACATAAAAGCCATTATTTATTTGCTAAAGAGTCCTAAATTATTAATCAAGAGATAAAAAGAGGTGTATAAAATATTCAATTATCATTGCCATGTGTACCATATTGATATGACATGGCAATTTGCATAAAAACGTTAGTGGCTGTAACACCACAAATTTCATACTTCAAATTGTGTCGATTGACACTTGTTTTTAGAAAAATCAACAGAGTTTGAGGTGCTACATCAGAGTAATGCGGAAACGGAGAGCATGCACTAACTTTTAGACAATGAGTAACTGATGTAAAATGCCCTGACATATGATGATGCATGACATATGCTGCTTAAATTGAAAATCCCGAAGGAATATTCATGTGATACAATAGTACAAAGCTTTGTATAATTACAAATCTTTATAGTAACTATACAATCTTCAACCAAGCCTTAACTAGACTTGGGGCAATGAACCTAACTCAGTTAATCAACTAGATTGGCCAGGTAGGTGTCTATCATGGGGGTCTCACCGAGTTCACGGTGACTTATTGACTGACTGGAAAGATTTTTGCCGTGTCTTCCAAAATAACCAAGTTCGAAATTGATTTGCAGAAATAGGGAACCTGGGTCGTTTCCTCAACGAATTTGCAGCAAGTTTGATTAACAACAATGGGTAACAGAAACAATAACAATGGGGTTTTTTTTTTATTAAAACAGATTAAAACGAAAACTAATAGAAACAGAAACAGATAAACGAATATCAAACAGAAGCAAAACAAAATATTCAGAAACAGATAAGGGAATGATCAACCCAACGTTTAGATTCCCGAAACTTCCTTCATCGAACGAAATATACTAACTCACGTTTGGTTCCGGATGAACCGAAATCTCTGCATTCATCCGGAGAATCCCTCGACTAGACGATTGTCTAGAATATGTCCGAACAGTGGCGTCTCACTGTGCAATCGCCCAGCAACACTGTAACCTAGTTCGAACTCAGTCCTTGGAATGAACCAAACCGAATATTAAATCTAATATTCGAACTATTTCCAGAAATCGGATCCGATAAGATGAAAACAGAATCGAGTTTAGTTACCTATTAAGCACAAGCTCTCTGGACGAATCATGGAATCCTCAATGTTAGGTTAATCACAGGAGTTTAGCCGAACATTACTGGGAAAAACGAAGAATAGACGAAGAACGCGAAGAACATTGAAGAACACTTGAGAGAACTTTCAAACTTCTGTTTTGATCCACCAATATGATAAAAACGTGAATGAATAATGTTTGTGGCAGCTGCACACTTAAACTAAAACCTAAAAACGAAATGGGCTCTAATGGTTTTAGCCCAAAACAGAAATAAAATAAAACTGGACTTTAATTACAAAATTCGGGTCCAAATAAAATCCAGAATTGTACATCCGACTTCGGCTCCAAAATTGACTGCCCTCTTGTCCGAATTTGCTCTTTATGTCTTTATAACAATTGTAGCTCTCTGAATCATCTGAAATATGAGACAAAAATGAGGCAAATCCGATGTCTGGTTCAAGAGTTATGGTAAAAATAGTGAAGCAATACAAAACTGGAATTTTATTATTAAAAATGGCTAAAATGCAATTTAAGGCCCAAAGCCCAAATTAACATAAAAACCATTATTTATTAACTAAAGAGTCCTAAATTATTAATCAAGAGATAAAAATAAGTGTATAAAATATTCAATTATCACTGACCCACATAGACTAGCCTTGCCTTCGGCACCAAACTGTTTTGAAGTAACTTTGTTCGATCCATGCTACAAAGTAGCTCTGTTTAAACTTCTTCCGGCTCTTGTCTCGACCGGTTCCTCTTCACGGCTTCGTCTATCGATGCCTTTTCACGGCTCCATCTACTGGTGCCTTCTTTGATCCTGGTTCCTTTCCTGAACCTTAGACAGATCTGAGGTCCAATACCCATCGGACCTCAAGTAACGGTTAACCTCATTCTTATGTAACAGTTTATGTATGACAGATATTCATGGCATTTTAGCAGCAATCAATACATAAGCACACACCAGGTGCATACCAAGAGTACATGAGGACACAGCAGATGTATCCCAACAGTGCATAAGCACACAGCAGATGTATCCCCAACAGTACATAAGCACAAAGCAGATGTAACATCCCACTTTTCAAAAGCAGTATAATTTTTTTTTAAAACATCATTTCAAATCATCAGAGTAGAGCACCGGAGCAAAAGAGTAACTGATATATATACTCAAAATGCCGTAAGTCTGGCTGGTTACAACAGCGGTACAGTAACCGAGTATTTCAAAAGATATATACAACAGCAAAAGGAAAGCTTCCGCCGGAACAACAAAAGGAAGTCTTCAACCGGGTCTTCTATGCGAAATGCTTGCCTCTTTCCTCGGTCCTCGGTCCTTCCGAACCTGAAGCTATGTTAAGGGCTGAGGTCCATTGCAATCGGACCCCAGGTAACGGTTAACCTCATATTTACATATACAGTACATGGACTACAGTCAATCACAACATAACAAAGATAATAGCACACAACCCAATGCAAATGTACCGCTCCCCGCGAATGCAGATGTACCACTCCCGGTGAATCGGGACATACCACTCCCGGTGAATACAGATATACCACTCCCAAAGTGCATGCATATGTTCAATCATCCTCTAACAAAGATAACAACTCTACTCATACAATACACCTAACAATATACATGCATATCATAAATATCAGAGTTAGTGTTACAGTACGCGAACGTACACACACCAATACTACATAAACATACAAATGACATAAATTCATCATCTATCAAATATACTACACATAACACATATACGCATACGATAAACATCAGCGTTAAGGTTACCAGTACGCGAACGTACCTTCGTTGACGTTATACGGTATTTCTGGCGGAATACGGTACGACAGTTGGTCAAAACGTAATCAGGGATATCCTATCAAGATAACAACGTATTTGTTAAGGATCTATCATTACGACAGAAATTTTAGTCATAAACGACCATTTTACCCCTGAGCCCCTAATCGGCGGAATTTCGCCAGCACTTCGTTACTTTGACTCTAATCTTCCCAAATTTTTCCATAACTCTTCCTCCAACATTATTTTTGAAATTAATACCTTAATTACCCCTAAAACATGATATCTAATCATACTTGGAAGATTAAAGATCAAAACAACATTTCTACTATAACTACCGAATCGAAAACTAGAACTTAAGACTCTGCATCGAAAAATTACCCGAGCCACGCTTCTTCCTCCGGACTCCTCCTTCTCTCTATACTCTCTCTCTCTCTAATTCGAAATTGCTAGGAAATTGGTGTGAATAATGAAGAGCATGAAGGGGTCTATTTATAGGCAAAAGTCTGGTTACTATTCATGCTTTGTCAGACGAATTCTTGACCGTCGGATCGCATTTCATTGAGTTGGCACAATCTTGGCCCTCCAATCCACCTCCTTACATCATCATTCAAGACCATGATGTCATGCCAATGATGTCACCCATGTACTTTGATGATGTCACTTACTTCCTCAAGAAGTTTTACACCGATAAAGTCCCTGTTCGGTGTCCTAATCGCGTAATCTTGTAAAATCTCAAAATTCCGGGAATATAGCCCTGAAGATCTATTTTTCCTCTTTCAAAATATTTGGGTCAACCAAATTTTTTATCCCATTCAGGGTGTCATCGGTTCCGCTGAAGATTTTCAGATATCCGCTTTGGTTACGGAAATCGCTTCCGGTAACGTCAACTTCTGGACAAAAATTCACTGATTCATAACATGTCCAGATGTTTACCAACTCATCCCCAGATATTGAGTTATGATTTATTTTCTATAGGTTTTCATTTCGGAAATGACTTCTGAGACAGCTCAATCCGAGATAAAAATTCACTTGTCTATAAAATACTCTGACCTTAGAAACCTTATTCATGGCTTTCTAGATAGGATTTAATTTCTATCCGTGGTCATTTATCCTATTTGCTTTTTACACAAATATCACAATTTATATTATTATTTTATTCAATAATATCTAGATATTAGTTTTTCCAATTCTTATCCATTTCTTTGGCTCAAAATTTCGGTCAAACAATCTGGTCTTTTTTAATTATTTTTATTTTTTAATTATTTAATTAATTAATATTATATAAAATAATTATTTTATATACTTTTTTACAAAATTTTCCTATTGGCCCATACATGTTTTTAGGCTTAAAATTACTTAATCTTACATATTTTTCTTCATATTTTCCAATTAATTAGAAAATATATTTTATGCTAATTTTAGCCATAAACCACTAATTATAGGGTTTTACATAATTATCTTTGGATTTTCCTTCATTTAAGCTCAACTAATTAGCCAATAATTATTTAATTAATTACCCACTAATTGTTGATAATTCTCTTAATTAGAATAACTCATTACCTCACAACTTTTGCACTGACATGAGTATTTTATGTCACATGCATTATATTTAAATTCACGGGGCATTTTGGTCATTATAATACTTTTTGATTTTTCCCTCTTTATTTTTTTCCAATGTAGTAATTTAATAAATTACCTAAATTAAGGGAAATATTCTTCCCTATATCAAATAAATATTTATTTTCCTCTTTATAATTTTCACAGAGTATTTTATGGCCAGCAAATGCGTTTAGGGACCTGTTGCAAACTTTCAAACGTTTTAGGGACCTAATTACATATTATTCTATTTTCAAGAGAAACTACCCCAAAAATGAGATAAATTCACCACAAGGTCTTTGAGACCATATATTCACCTATTTCCAATAGGTATTATTTACTCAATATGATACTTATCATAAGTGAGATTTTCAGGGTATTACAGCAGATGTATCCCCAACAGTACATAAGCACACAGCAGATGTATCCCAATAGTACATAAGCACACAAAGCAGATGTATAGTTATCATCTATCACATATAAGTATTCAATAAGCATCGAGTTAGTGTTACAGTACGCGTACGTACCCTTCACCGTGTAATTACCAAAACGCCCGTCCTTTGAATCTGACTCCGGACTTGATCCCGGATATCCTCTTGAAGCTCAACTCCTTCATCCTTCTTGCTCCTCTCCTCCTTCTTGCTCCTCTCCTCCAAAAAGGACTCACATCTCACTCCCTATCCCTAAGGATTAGAAGAGATTGTGTTTGGTGTGAGGAATTTGTGAAGGGATGAGCTCTCTATTTATAGAGAAACTTCAAGGACCCGAATGGCAATAAATTTTTCCCAACTTCCTCCTTAACCATTGGATCAAAGATGCACTTTATGAAGCTTAATCCTAACCCTTCATTGTAAACATGTGCTCTTTCTCTCTCTCCAATTCGAAATTCATGGCTAAAGGGAGGTTGATGTCATCCATTTTTACTTCCTTCTTCTTGCTTTGTTGGCCCTCTATTTTCCACAACTTTTTCTTGCCACATGATGTGGCCTCTTGTGGTTCATAGCTTAATTTTCCCATTGGTCCATTTAATTTTATGAGGATTAATCTCAATTCTTTGATTTAATAATTTATAAAATTCATCTTCCCCCTTTTCCTTTTTATTATTTCGAAAAATCATATTACTTATAGGGGATCCATATTTCATTTTTAAATAATCCCATGGTCTAAGGCTTCTCATTGGTCTCTTAATTATCTCATGTGCTAACCAACCTTAAAGACTTTAGGGGCTGATTTTATGAAGCTAATTAATGCCATAAGATAAGTCTTTAGTTACCTTGAAACTACATGACAACTTGTAGTTGTTTAGTTAGCCTATTGTAACATCCCATTTTCCAAAAGCAGTATATATTTTTTCAAAATATCTTTTCAAAACATCAGAGTAGAGCATTTGAGCGGAAGAATAACTGATATATATATATATATATATATATATATATATATATATATATTCAAAATGCCCACTGGCTATTTACAGAAACGGTTCAACAACCGAGAGTTTTCAAAAGTACAGACAACAACGGAAAGTCTTCAGCCTGATCCCTGAACTTGATGCTTCCCTCTCTCCTCGGTCCTCAGTCCTCTGGAGCCTGACGCTGTAGCTGAGATCCAATTTACCACATTGGATCTCAGGTAACGGTTAACCTCATATTCACATATACAGTATATAATCCACAATCATTCATATTAACAGTATAACAGATGTGTCACACGGAGTGCATAAAGATGTATCACACGTAGTGCATGTAGATGGGTCACACGTAGTGCATGTAGATGTGTCACACGTAGTGCATGTATCCAAAAGCACATAACAATACTCACAACATATCATCAGACTCTCAACCACAAATACGCATACAGTAAACATCAGAGTTAGTGTTACAGTACGCGAACGTACGTACCCCAACACTACCTAAACATATAGTAGACATAAAGTCATCTTCTATCACATATCCTACACCTAACACATATACGCATACGATAAACATCAGCGTTAAGGTTACCAGTACGCGCACGTACCTTCGTTGATGTAAGTAGATGTTTCTGGCGGAAACTGTACTTTCTGACGGAAAACAGCGGTTTGTCCGACAGCGATACGTTGGACAGCGTAACGGCAACAAATTAGGATTTCTGACGTCCTATAAGAGTAATATCACTTCCATTAGTGATTTGACACAATAACTGGCATTTTAGGTAAAAATTACCATTTTGCCCCTCTACCCCTAATCGGCGGAATTTCGCCAGCACTTCGTTACTCTGACAAATTTTCTACCCGAAATTTTTCCAGAACTTCGATGCAACTATGATTTTCGAAAATAATGACTAAAATAGCCCTCCCATATGATACCCAATCATACTTGAAATTTAAAGGCTATTCTAACAAATTCTACCCTTACTTTTGAAAAACTGCAAAGCTTCAACTTTTCGGCGACTCGATTCCTACTATGTTTATACCTCTGCATATTTTTTCAACGCAAACAAGGCTTAAAAAAAGTATAGAAATCTTGTCACCTACTTCCTAAATCTAACTAACAATTCTACTAACTACCGAACTAAAGACTAAAGACCGAAAGACTTACCCGTTGAAGACTTCTGCAGAACTTTTCCAGAGCCCTTCTCTCTTCTTTCTCTCTCTAGGTTCGAATTCTCTCTTGAGAATGGAGTGAAAAAAACCAAAGGGGGGAGGGGGTATTTATAAGAAAAGGTGTAGGATTTCGGCCGTCGGATCAACTTTGTGAGAATCGATCTGGACCGTCCAAAGCAACTTTTCAAAAAAACCCTTTTTTCCTTCTTCCCTTTCACACTTGGCCGAAATTCAGGCTCCAAAATAAAGGGTTTGGCCAATGGGAGGTGGCCACGTGTCACCTTCCAGAAGCTTTCAGACCGATTTCTCCGATCAGTACCCGATTCGCGTGATTTCGGAAAAATCTCAAAATTCTGGATTTACAACTTTGAAGACAAGTTCTCACTTACTAGAAATGTCCAAGTTAACCTAAATTTTGGTTCCATACAGGGCATTCCGTGTTCAGCCGAAGTTTCTCGAAAAACGTGTACGAACGTGTCCGGTGTCGAAACTTGTTTTCGGAACCATCAATCTCTTCAGAAAAATTCACTGATTCCAAATATGTCCATATAAATTCAAAATCATTCCTAGATGTTGAGTTAGAATTTATTTCCTTCATATCCAAAAATGTGCCTATCTGCATTTTCCCTATTTCGTCTTATTAGGAAAATGCACAAACGGCTTCAGAATTAACTTCCGTAAGAGTCTAACGGAAGATAAAATTCCACTGATCAATATTCTACCCTGACTTTGGAAATCCCATTCCTAGATCTCCAGATAGGATCCGTTTCCTAATTCCTAAATTACTATTCATAATATTTCACTTTAATTAATTATATTAATATAATAATATCAACTTGCATAAATTCTTATACATATATATTTATTTTTTCTCTTTTTCCTTTGGCTCAATTTCGGCTGGCCCTATATTATTTTTAATAAATATTTATTTTTATTTAATTAATTATTTAATTATTTACTTATTTAATTTTTCCCAAAAATTCCACAAAATTACCTAATTGGTCCATTCTTGTATTTAGGCTTAAAAATACCTAAACTCAACTATTTTTCTCCAAAATTTCCATTTAATTAGTAAACATGTTTTTACTAATTTTAAAACAAAAACCACTAATTTTAGGGTTTCATATAATTACTTGTGAATTTTCTTTACTTATACTTAAGTAATTAGCCCAATATTACTTAATTACTTCATTATCACTTATTGATAATTTTCTTAATTACAATGCCTCCTTACCTTCATACTCTTGTATTAACATTAGTATTTTCATGCCTCTTGCATTTTTAGAAATTACAAGGGTATTATGGTCTTTTAATACTTTTTGAACATTCTTCTTCAATTTCTCCAAGTTCGTAATTTATCAAACTACCACAATTAGAGATATTATACTCTCTTGATTCAATTGATCATTTTACTTCCTTTTGGTATTTTCCATAATTTTTCTAAGTCAATTACAAATCCTAGGGGCATTTTGGTCATTTTGACACTTTGGCCCTTAAATTCTCTAATTCCCTACAAAATTCAACTTAGAAAAATAGACTATATTCACATAAGTCTTAAGACCATAATTTCACTTATCAGAAATAACCCATTTATTTATCCGGGTATTACACCTATCTAGTTGCATTTGGATATTTGTCTTGCAAACTTGGCTAATAATCATCCACACATGCTAGACACAAAGCAAACTTGGCTAATAATCATCCACACATGCTAGACACAAAGCAAACTTGGTTAATAATCATCCACACATGCTAGACACAAAAGTGGACTTTTGGGGAAGATATCATGATGTCATTAGATGACTCAATTAAGGTTTTAAATATCCCATGTGTTGAAGGTTTATATTAAATAATTCCTTCCCTCCATCACTAGCAATTTTCGTCCTCCCCCTTCCCCTTTAATTTATGTTTCAATTGTCAATCTCACATGCAAAGCCTCTCATTGGTCCCCCAATAATCACATGGATTTAGCTTCATTATAGGATTAATTGGGAGCCATTAGATATAACTTTACTAGGTTTAATCTTGGCCATTAATCTTAGTTGCAATTGTTGACTTTTCAAAGCCTGATTAACAAAGCTTAATTAACCCTTAATCCATTGCTTAATTTGTCCTTTCATTGCATCTCACATTGATTAATTGGTTTACTCCATAATCCAAGTCATTAGAGCATTATTAGTAAAATAATCTCATCTTCCATTGGCCTTCATATTTTCGAAATTGATGGCCCTCATTTATGATCCTAATTTGCCTCTAATCATCTTGAAGGATTATGCAACTAATCTCAATTAGTGCAAGCTAAATTGTTCATCTATTGTTGCTAATTTTCATTAATTTGTTTAAGTGTTTACATAACACTTTCTTGCTTTTTATGGTTTATAGAAGAACCATGATTTAATATGATAATAATATCATATTTTATAATCCTTAATTGTGGTCTCATAATTAACCATTGGTTAATTAATTCCAAAGTAAAATTTAGGCCAAAATATAATCAATAGATTATATTTCTTTGAGACACATATTCACCTTTGTTATTTTGCTAATAATTAAACAAAATACAATGTTTATATGGATTACGAAAATTGGGGTATTGTAGTGGCAAACTAATTGCAAAGGGTTCATGGTAAAAGAATGAAACATTAGGGGTTAAATTTCAACTTTAAAATATCAAAGGTTATATACAACTGACCCATAATTTAAGAAGTTTTGTATAATTTAACCTAATTATAAATTTTGAAGAGAATGTATGAGATTGTGTTACGGTAATTTAGTATTTTTAAATGGACTAAACGTATATCAAGTTACTTAGGTCAAGTACAACTAAGTACCTAATCAGAGCTTGACATGTGTATTAGTGGTTTCCATGTCAGTAGTTAACCCCTAACGGCAACTTAACCACAGTTAACCCTAAAAATTGGTAAATAAAGGTTTTTATAAAAAAAGCAACAATAGAGAACCCTGGGCAATCGTCGTTTCGTTGATCATCGTCGGCGTTCCTTGACGTTGTGATCTGGAAAAAGTTTCATTTTTATACAAATTGCCGATTGAGCAACAACGAGATCCATACATGCCTGATGCCTCCTAAGACTACAGTATATTGCAACTTCCAAGCAATAATCCTGCGACTCTTCCTCACCTACCACAATTTACAACATCTACTCATTTCATTGGACTACCATTGATTTCCATTTCTTTCTCTTCCTTACTGAATAAAGCAACCAAAGCAAGATGCTTTTAAGCAAAAGACGTAATACTTCCCAAAAACCATAAGAAACAAAACAAGCATCTCTCACTAGAAGTCTCGAATAGGTACTAAAATCTAAAGTTCAAAGTTATATTCTGTGTTCGTCAAAGAATTGCAGTATATTTGCTAGTTTTTCTTCCACTACGAATTTTCCAGAATCACTCAGGAACCAAACTGAAAGAAGCACAAAAAACCAAAACAAAAGAATCCAACAATAATAAATCACGCACCAGAATCAACGATTGCCCAGTGTTCTCTATTAATTTTTTTTTTTTTAAAAAAAAAAAATCACCAATTTTTGGGTTTGATTGTCGTTAAGTTGCTGTTAAGGGTTAATTGCTGACATGGAAACCACTAATAGTCTAATACACGTAGCACGCTCTGATTGGATACTTGGTTGTACTTGACCTAAGTAAATATAAGTTTGGTCGTTTTTAAATTTATATTTTTGAATTTATTCCTTCAAAACATAACAATTTAATTATTAAATTAATTATATAATAAAATTGATTAAGAGAGGGAACATATCTAAATCGGAATCTTTCCTTATATATTACGGCACAAAATCAAATTAAATTAACATTTACAATACTCATAAAATTTCAGGAATTAAGGTGAATCATCCAATATTTTTGCAACGGAATAGAATGAAAGAAAACTGAAAAACAAGCTGGTACGAAGAAAAAGGAAAACTAAAAAACAAGATATTTTCTTGAATACAAATTCAAGAATTCACCCAACTTTTTTCTTCTTCTTGAGGAGGATAATCACTGTCGACGTTGAGAATTTACAATACTCATAAAATTCCAGGAATTAAGGTGAATCATCCAATATTTTTGCAAAGGAAAAGAATGAAAGAAAACTGAATAACAAGGTAAAAAGAACACTAAAAAACAATATATTTTCTTGAATACGAATTCAAGAATTCACGGAACTTTTTCGTTACACAATACAGAAGAAGTTTGATGAGTTGCTTAATCAAAGGAGTAACCTGGATGTTGTCTACGAAGTTGCTCTTGTTCTTCAGAAGAGAAGTCGTTCTTTATGTCAAAGATCTTTCGAATTTGTGAGAGTGTCTTTCCCTTCATCAAATCCGCCACAGTTTGACAAGCCAAATCTAACAAGCCCTCAATATGTAAATATTTGGCCGCCTTTAATATATCAAATAGTGCATCCTCCACGTCCACCTTCATGAACTCTATGTCCCAGTTCTTCAGCTCCTCCGCATCGGAATCTGAGGATACGCTGTTGGCCCTCGGGGCGTGCTTTTCACAGTACTCAATCACCTTCACTAATGTTTTACTATTCACTGCAATTATTGGGCCTTCGCAATCATCAGAGATGCAAACATCCTCCAGCATCCTATTTAATAGCGTCGATAGCCTCGCCGCACTGACGGTTATCTTGAACTCATCGCCGTCACTGCTCAACACAGTAATTGCCTCCACAGATGACGACATTGTAATTGTTGTAGGGAATAGGGACCTCTTGATTATTAATTGCTCTGTCGAGGGAGGGATTATTCTAAAACGCTAAGCCATTAAGGCTAGGGATCCCTTATTTATAATGATAATTTGAATGGATTTTCATAGTTTTATTCAAGAAATATTTTCTTGAAATAAATATTTATAGAAGAAATTAAATATATGTGAGCCTCTCTTCTGTAGTTCTGTTCCATATAAAATACTGTTATACAAAATTACACACACATATATATGATATCCGTATGCAATCTTGTTAGCCATACACAATGACTAATTCGGGATAACATTCATGCAACATCATTTTAATTAATATTTTAAATTTAAATTCCGCCATAAATCTGAAGGATTTTAAATTAAATTTATTTGGATTACTATTAGAAAATACCATAGGGCGACAAAATTTTTTAGGGAAAAAAAATTCATCGCCATTTGCAATGAAATTTGCCGTGGAAGAGCCTAATAATTATAATTTTTGTTTTCTAATTCATCAATTTGCCACAAATTTTTTTTTCACATTCTGCCGCAATTTACCTATATAATATTCATAATCAAATATCATCTACTAGTAATATTTTTTTAAGATATTAAAATTTATCATATAAATAATGACATTAAAATGATAAAATAACAAATAAAGAAAAGACTCAAATTACGCCCTTTGAAAAAATGTAATAATTTTGTAGTGATTTTATATAACCACTACAAATTTGTTTAAAAATAAATTTGGCGCACTTTTTAAAATTTCACCTAAATTTGCTGTCGTTTTACAGCCACTACAAAATATTAATATCCTCTAGCGACATTAAAACCGCTACAAATTTATTTCAAAATTTTTGGCGCTAGCTTTCCAATTTCATCCAATGTTGTAGGAGTTTCTAAACTGCTACAAAATTTTGCGGCCAATTTTTAAAACTTTTTGCCGCCATTCAAACTTTTGCCACCAATTTTTAAAAAATCGTAGACGTACACTACTACAAAAATTGGATATTACTACCCTAAAAAACGTCCTTATTTAGAAGTAGGACGTCCAAAATCCTTAAATTGATTTTTGGTGTCCTGAAATTTTTTCAGGACGTCTAAAATTGTTTCGCGCCATAAAAAATATGAGAAATATTTGTTTGGCGCCATGGGATTTAATTTTTTTTCAATAAAATTCATTTATGGCGACCTACATAACTTTCAGGACGTCTTTAATGAGTCAATTTACTTCGCGCTATGAATTTTTTGTTTGGCGCCGAGGATTTTTTTAAAATAGAAATTAGGAAATTTAATAATATTGGCGACCTAAATCAGAATCAGGTCGCCATTATTAAAATATTGGCGACCTGAATCAGAATCAGGTCGCCAATATTAAAATTATTGGCGACCTGATTCTGATTCAGTCGCCATTATTAAAATATTGGCGACGATTCGATTCAGTCGCCATTATTAAAATATTGGCGACACGAATGTATTTGAACGCCAAAAGTGGAATATATGCGTCTGAAATATGATTCAGTCGCCTATATTCAATTTTTAGGTTAATATACACGCGCCTCTTCATTTTCCCTCACACACTCATACTCCGACACAGCGCGCGAAATCCTCTCATACTCACTCTCGTTTCGCTCTTCTCCAAGGCCTTCCCTTTCCTTGCCGTTCGTCTCCGCCGTCATCTCCTTCGTCTCCGCCATCGTCACTGATCACAGATCTCTCTCGCTCACTCCGCCTTTTTCGCCGATCGAAGAGACCCACCAAATCCAAGTAAGCTTGTTCGTACGTTACTCTTAAGTTCTTTGATTCCTAATAACCCATTTTAATTGTTAATGCTTCTTGCTTATGGACTGGATTTTTGCTTCGATTAGGATTCTGCTCTCTCTCGCTCACTCCGCCTCCTTCCCGATCGAAACCCGCGAAACCAAGTAAGCTTGTTCGTTCCTCTTGTTCTTTGATTCCAAAACCCATTTAATCGGTAATGTGCTTCTTGCTAGTTGGTGACTGTAAGGATTTTGTGCCAGATAATGCCTTAGCACAAGTTTTTAAAGTAAGGCCCACATCCTAACTTCTTCTTTTTTATGCATGAATGAACTAAAAATGCTAAGGTTCAGGTAAAAAATGTTAAGATTAAGGTGTAAATCTACTAATGAAGTATTTGTGAACATTTTCCTGATATTATAGTGTTTTCTTGGCTTCAAAAATGGAAATGAAAGTTCCAAAATGATACAAAAATGTCATTTTTGGGGGCTTCCTTTGGGAGCTCCATCTTGAGATATTGTTTCTTCGTGATATTGTTCTGAATTGCTTTAGTTAGTAAGTTTTGTTGAATTAAGCTGAAATTGGTTGTTATTGAAATTTTGGGATGTCTTACTTTTAAGGGGAAATGCTGACGAAATTTACTTAAAAGAAAACATGTCGTTCTTGAAATTGACATGAACTTGACTGTTGTTGGAAATGTCGTAGGTGGTAATAAAATGGGTCATAGTTGGATGAATGCATTGAGAACTAGTGAAGAATATGAGAATGGGGTGGAAGAGTTTATTGAATTTGCTAGAAGGAATGTGGCCACAAAAATGGGATGTATTATTGTCCATGTGTTAATTGTTTAAATGTGAGTCGAAGGGTTATTCTTGATATAAGGGACCACCTACTTTGTGATGGAATACACCTTCGATACACAACGTGGATATGGCATGGTGAGGAAGTAAGTACCGGTGCGTCCCATGCAAATGAAGTTGAGGTAGATGATGATGATGGAATGGAGAAAATGATTAATGATGTTGAGGCAGAATCTTTTGCACAATCGGGTGAATATGAAAGAGTGCGGAGTGATGCAAAGACACCTTTGTTCCCTGGGTGTACTAAGTATACTCGGTTGACTGCGACCTTACATTTGGTCAACTTAAAGGCAACTTGTGGGTGGACCGATAACAGTTTCACGTCGCTGCTTGAATTGTTGTGTGATATGTTGCCAGTTGATAATGTACTTCCAAATCGTATGTATGAGGCCAAGAAAATCTTGTCTACGATGGGTAAGGAGTATAAAAGATACACAGTTGCCCTAATGACTGCATATTGTACGAAACGAGTACGAAGGCCTCGTAATTGTCCGAAGTGTAAAACTTCATGATACAAAGTGAAGAAAGTTAGTGTTTCTGGAGAGCAGACAACAAAAAGGCAACCTTTGAAGGCATTGTGGTATCTTCCAATAATTCCACGGTTTAAGCGTCTGTTTACTAGTGAAGCAACGACGAAGAAGTTGAGATGGCATTCTGATGAGAGAATATCCGATGGAAAATATCTTCGACACCCGGCTGACTCTCCGCAATGGAAGAAAATAGACGAAATGTTCCCTCAATTTGGCAGTGAGCCAAGAAACCTTCGACTGGGGCTTTGTACAGATGGCTTCAATCCGTATCGAACTCTTAGCAGCACCCATAGTGCATGGCCGGTTCTCCTTGTAATATACAACTTACCTCCCTGGCTATGTATGAAACGCAAGTATGTGATGCTTTCTATGATGATTTCTCCTGCATACGGAAATTTGTCAGGGTACAGTGTGAAGGGGCATAAAGCATGTCCAATATGTGAAGCAGACACAAACTTCCATCAACTAAAGCACGAAAAAAAAACGGTCTACCTCGGCCACAGGAGGTTTCTTCATCGGTTCCACCCATATCGTAAGTTAAGAAAGCGTTTTAACGGCTTACGGAGCAGAATACGGCTCCAAAGGCGTTAACCGGAGAGGACGTTTATAGTCGGGTGAAACATATCAATGTCATATTGGGTAAGCAGCAAAGGAAGGCGAGTGAGAAGAATATATAGAAGAAGAGATCAATTTTCTTTGATCTTCCATATTGGCGTACTCTTGATGTGAGACACAGTCTTGATGTGATGCATGTGGAGAAAAACGTTTGTGATAGCCTTGTCGGTACTCTTTTGCACATACCGGTGAAGACTAAGGATGGAATTAGTGCGAGACTAGATCTGGTTGACATGGGAATAAGAGAAAGGTTACATCCACGAGTAATGGAAGATGGTAAGAGGGCATACATGGAGCCAAAGAACTCACACACCATCAAAAGCGGAGAAGAAAAGTTTGTGTGGATGTCTATATGACATTAAGGTGCCACAAGGATATTCTTCTAATTCGAGAAAGTGTGTCTCAATGAACGATTTGAAGTTAGTGGGAATGAAGTCCCATGATTATCATGTTTTGATGCAACAACTACTACCAATAGCTATAAGAGGCATTATGAAAGATGAAGTTCGATCCACTATAACAAGATTGAGTATTTTCTTCAATGCTATCTACAACAAAGTCATTGACATTGAAAAGTTGGATGAATTGGAGAATGAGGGTTATATTATTTTGTCCCAACTAGAGATGCATTTCCTCCTGCCTTTTTTGATATCATGGTGCACTTGATAGTGCACTTGGTAAGGGAGGTAAGACTGTGCGGTCCAGTTTACCTAAGGTGGATGTACCCTTTCGAGCGATACATGAAGATCTTAAAAGGGTATTCTAAAACCCTTATCGTAGGAAGCCTCAATAGTTGAGAGATATGTAGTTGAAGAGGCTATGGAGTTCTCGCAAAGATTATCTATCGGGCCGACGATACAATCTCAGCATGACGAGGGGATAAGCGAGGGAACTCGAGGAATCAAACTGAAGAATAAGCCTCGTGAAGAGGTGTTGCAAGCACACCTGTACATCTTGAATAATACGGAAGAAGTTCAACCATACATTGATGAACACAGAAAGAGTTTGAAGAATATGAATCCAAGGAAGAGTGACATGCAGATAGCGAATGAGCAAAAGAAGACGTTCATAAAGTGGTTCAGTGAGAAGGTATTGCACGAGACCGGAGTGTCAGATACAATCGAGTGGTTAGATATACAGTTTCTTCAACTTGCAATCCTGTAAGTTTGTTTAACCCTTTAATTATGTTAGTACTCTTTTTTTTGTTTAATATTTTCAATAACATTTATCATTTCATTTCATAGTGTTTGCCGTGAATTATGCGCCGGCACACCGCGACCGAGTTCGTATGGATACTTATGTCCTGGATGCACAACTTCGGCTCGCAGTACGTTACCCAGAAGGTCAATTTATGTTGGTCTAACAATGGGCGACGGAGTATCGGATTGTTATCTAGCGCCAATACATGAAAGGTGCGTACTTTTGTTTTGTCTTATAAGATTGTTGTGAATAAATTGCTTTCTTATCTTAATTTAATATTAATACGTATATGTTGTAGTGGTCATTGGACGCTGTGTTGTTTGTCCTCGCAAGAACTCCTGTTATTGGTTCGATTCAGTAGATGGCAATCCTACCGAGGATATCAAAAACATGTTTGCCGAGTAAGTAAATTTTTGTCTGAATCATCGATTCTTCTTTTAAATGAATGGTTTAACATGTCTGTTAATTTCCATTTTAATGATAGTGGCCTCAAGACGTATAGAGAGCTTATCAATGCAAAAGAGCAGGGTGGACCGAAGTGGTTTAAACCGACGGTGAGTAGTTTCAATTCAAGTTATTTCATTGACACAAAGAGCTTTAGATATGCCTTTATTCGTTTTTAACAATTTGCCTTTGATTTATAGTGCCATCAACAACCAGGGAGCACCGAGTGCGGATATTACGTTATGAGTTGGATGCAATCCATCGTTAACAGCGGACGTATTCAAGGTTTTCAAAACGTACGTAATCGCTCCGTGATTCTCAAGTTTATTGAATTTTTGTTGTTGTACTTGAGTTGTTAATTATTTCCTTCACTTAATTGGTTTATCTTATACCTTGTTTCCCCAATTTACGCTTTTGGGTACTGCGGATCCGTACTCGCAGGATGAGATCGATTCGGTTCGAGACATGATATCTAGACATCTTCTTCAACACATAGCCTAGTTAGTAGTGAGCATGATTAATATGTTATTGTGTTAGTGATTCTTTAATTTGCTACTGTTGTTCATTTGTATCTATTTGGTGTTTTGTCTGTTCAAAATATGCAAGTTTGGTGTTATATATATATTGTGTTTATGTATTGTGTTAGTGTGCTTCTTATGTTGCTTGGTGGTTTCTGGCTGATGCAAAAAACTTGGTAGATATCTCATAGTTTATGTCTTTTTCCAAGTTTACTATATTATTTTACTTCAGATTTTACTACATTGATATGTTCCAAAACTTGGTAGCTGGATATCTCCTATCTCATTGTTACAAGTCAGGCACGTTTGTTGTTAATAATTCTTTTGAGGGAAAAATTAAAATGTAGTTTATATTTAAAAAAAATTTCAACAAAGGCGACCTGATTTTGAAATCAGTCGCTTTGTTATCATAAAGATCATCAGGTTGCCTTATGAACTCATTAAGGCGACCTGAAATTATAATTAGTCGCCTTAATTGAAAACAATAAGACGACCTGATTGGATATGAGGTCGCCTTTAAGGCGAACTCAATATTTATCAGGTCGCCTTAAAGGCGACCTGATTTGAAAGTCAGGTCGCCTTATTAACCTTAATAAGGCAACCTGATCTTAAATCAGGTCGTCTTAATAAGGCGACCTGATTTAAGATCAGGTCGCCAATTTCAATTTTTTCCTCTACCCCCTCCAAGACGTCCCTCAGTAAAGGGTCGTTAATTGGGTCTTATTTAGGTCATTTTTTAGCATTTTTGTAGTAGTGGTAGTTAGTAGCAGTTCATAAACCACTACAAAGTTGTCCAACTTCATCTTGCAAGATCAACTAACCACTACAAAATATTAACACAATATATCATCTGGATGTCATCCTCGTAACGGTGATTGATAATTGAATATTTTATACACTTATTTTTGTCTCTTGAGTAATAACTTAGGACCCTTTATCTAATAAATAATGGCTTTTATGTTTATTTGGGCCTTGGGCCTTTTATTGCATTTTAGCCATTTTTAATAATAAAATTCCAGTTTTGTATTACTTCACTATTTCTACCATAACTCTTGAACCAGACATCGGATTTGCCTCATTTTTGTCTCATATTTCAGATGATTCAGAGAGCTACAATTGTTATGAAGACATCAAGAGCCAATTCGGTCAAGAGGGCGGTCGACTTTGGAGCCGAAGTCGGATGCACAATTCTGGATATTATTTGGACCCGAATTTTGTAATTTAAGTCCAGTTTTATTTTATTTCTGTTTTGGGCTAAAACTATTAGGGCCCATTTTCGTTTTAGGTTATTTTTAAGTAAGGCAGCCGCCAAAAACAGGAGGCATTCACGAATTCACGATTTTGACATTAGGGTTTCACGATTTTATGCAAATTCTCTCTACCGATTTTCGCATTCGCATGTTCTTAGGGTTCTTCGCGTTCTTCATCTTTTCTTCATTTTTTCCAGCCATGCTCGGCTAAACCCCCTGTGATTGACCCAACGATGAGGATTCCATGATTCGTCCAGAGAACTTGTGCCTAATCGGTAACTTAATCAATTCTGTTTTCATCTTATCGGATTCGAATTCTGGAAATAGTTCGAATATTAGATTTAATATTCGGTTTGGTTCATCCCAAGGACTAAATTCGGACTAGGTTTTAGTGTTGATGTGCGATTGCACAGTGAGACGCCACTGTTCGGATAAATTCTAGGCGATCGTCTAGGTGAGGGATTCTCGGATGAATGCAGAGATTTCAATTCATCCGAACCAAACGTGATTAGTTATATTTCGTTCAATGATGCATGATTCGGAATCGATCGTTGGGTTGGTCGTTTTTAACTGTTTAAGTCTCATCAACGTTTTTCTATATGTTTCTACATAGTTCTGTTTATTTCAATTTATTTCGTTTTAATCTGCTAAACAAAACCCCCCAATTCACCATTATGTTTGACTATTGTTATTAAATCGAGCCCGCTGCAAATTCGTTGGGAAACGACCCAGGTTTCCTATTCTGCAAATCATTAATCGAACTTGGTTTATTTTGGGAGACACGGCAAATCTCTTTCCAGTGATACCAAACTGCTACAGTTTCAGTAGCAGTTTCGATACATGAGTCAGGGTTTCTATAAACCGCCACAAAACAGCTTTTCATGGTGCATTTTGTAGCAGTTTAATTAACCGCTATGCATGTCATTAGTATCGGTTAAAACTGCTACCAATACCCACTTTTAACCGCTATAAAATGATCTTTTTTTTAGTGACTTCACCGCAAATTTGAGATTCCAATGGACCATTTTTTCATATTTTCCTTTGCTCGTGACCTAGGTGCAATTTGTTCAAAATATAATTATTAGAAAATTATTAAATTATATAGGATGCCACATAGGTTGCCTGGAAATATTTTTGCGTGTCTTCCAAAATAACCAAGTTCGAAATTGATTTGTAGAAATAGGGAACCTGGGTCGTTTCCCAACGAATTTGCAGCGGGTTCGATTGAGAACAATAGTCAAACAGAATGGTAAAATGGGGGGTTTGGGTTAACAGATTAAAACGAAATGAAATAACGTAAACAAAATGCAATAACAGAGTCAAACAGAATGAAATTTGCAGAAACAGAATGACAAATGATCAACCCAACATTCGGATTCCAGAACTTCCTTCATCGAACGAAATATACTAACTTACGTTTGGTTCCGGATGAACCGAAATCTCTGCATCCATCCGGATAATCCCTCACCTAGACGATCGCCTAGAATCTGTCCGGACAGTGGCGTCACCGTGCAATCGCACAAGAACACCGTAACCTAGTCCGAACTCGGTCCTTGGGATGAACCAAACCGAATATTAAAATCTAATAGTCGAACTATTTCGTAAATCGAATCCGATAAGATGAAAACAGAATTGAGTAAGTTACCGATTAGGCACAAGTTCTCTCGGAAGAATCATGGAATCCTCATCGTTGGGTTAATCACGAAGTTTAGCCGATCATGGCTGGGAAAACGAAGAACTGACGAAGAACGCGAAGAACATGCGAAGAACACGAAGAACAGTTGAGAGAATTTGAAAACTTCTACTTTGATCCACTCTAATGTTAAAAACGTGAATGCCTTATGTTTGTGGCTGCTACCTTACTTAAAATGACCTAAAAACGAAATGGGCTCTAATGGTTTTAGCCCAAAACAGAAATAAAATAAAACTGACTTAAATTACAAAATTCGGGTCCAAATAAAATCGAGAATTGTTCATCTGACTTTGGCTCCAAAATCGACCGCCCTCTTGACCGAATTTGCTCTTGATGTCTTCATAACAATTGTAGCTCTCTGAATCATCTGAAATATGAGACAAAAATGAGGCAAATCCGATGTCTGGTTCAAGAGTTATGGTAGAAATAGTGAAGCAATACAAAACTGGAATTTTATTATTAAAAATGGCTAAAATGCAATAAAAGGCCCAAGGCCCAAATGGACATAAAAACCATTATTTATCAGCTAAAGAGTCCTAAATTATTAATCAAGAGATAAAAAGATGTGTATAAAATATTCAATTATCAAATTCCCCCACACTTATCTTTTTGCACTCCTGAGCAAAATCTAAGGAAAAAGACCTAAAGGAGAAAACTCCTCTTTACTAATAATTGCTACAATGCAAAAATTGAATCAAGGGACACAGCTTCAAAAGACCAATCATTCAAGACCAAAATCCTTTCATCTCAAATTACAAATCATGGCAATCTCACTCAATGATCTTAACAACAAAAGATGGTCTCTCAAATGATACTCTCAATTAATCTCTCAAGTGTTTAGGGTAAATAAGTGTATCGCTCAAATTCTACTCAAGAAATCTGTTCTACCATAAGCTTGCTCAACTTCTACGTCTCCACTACTCATAACACATGCATGCACAAATCAAGAGAGCTTGTTATTGAAGGTTGTAATGGGGCTAGGGTGAAGGTAGGTAATAGTATGGAATGAGAGGCTACACCAAAGAAATGAAATAGAGCACTGATTAACGCAATCATTCTTTCTATGTATGAACCCCTTTTTTTTCTTTTTTCTTTTATATCTCTTTTTTTTTTTTGTATTTTCTTTTCTTTCTTTTTTTTTTTTCTTTTCTTTTCTTTTGATTGATTTTTTTTTTTGGGTTCTTTCCTTTCTTTTCTTTCATTGTATACGCAATTACAATGACAAAATCAAATATCTCCCCCCACACTTAAACAGTTGCACTCCTGATTAACCCCCATACTTAAACTGTTGCACTCCTGAGCAACCCCCACACTTAAACACAAAACAAGGTGAAACCAATGCTCAATAAATTTTCAAGGTGCGGAATAAAATGGTTTTACGCTTAGGCTTGTAATGTGGCTTAGAAAAGAATGGGTCAAAAGGCACAAAGGGGCTAGCAAAGAAAGGAATCATAATGCAAGGGAAAAGCTATTTGGCCAAAGTGGGGAAAATAAAAGAAAGAAAACAAGCTTCCATCATACTTATACATGTAAGTGAAAAATGTAGTTTCAAAAGAAAAGGAGCAAGTTCTAGAGAACACAAATCATGAGAGATGCACACATGAAAGAAAGAATGGCAAAAGATGAATTCCATTCATGCAGGCCCAAAACCTCACAAGGTCAATACCAACTTAGGCAATCAACAACATCAAATCAACTACCAAGACTTGTAATCGAAGAGTCAAGAATTGTAGACCAAACAAGAATGATCCATTAAAACCAAAATGTCCACGTTCATAATATGCAGCAACATTAGAAAGAAAGAATGTATTTATTTTGAAAAAGCAAAGTAGAAAAGGAAAACAAACAAAACAGAAAAAGGGAGAAGAAAGAAGAATACTCCCCAAGGGTTTATGGAGGATAGGTGGCATCAATGAGGAGAATCTCTCGCTTCCTCAGAGGCTGTGGAGATCCCTCATGAAATGGCTTGAGGCGATGCCCATTTACCTTAAAGGTCCGTCCCGGGTGGATCACATAGCTCAACAACACCAAAGGGAAATATGTTAGTGATCACAAAAGGGCCATCCCATCTAGATCGAAGCTACTGTGCATAAACTTCAAACGGAATTAAACAAGAACTTTCTCGGCCCACGTAAAATTCTTTCCTCGTAATATGCTTATCATGGAAAGCCTTAGTCTTCTCCTTGTACAACCGTGAACTTTCATAGGCATCCGCCTAATCTCATCTAACTCTTGCAACCGCAGCCTTCCTCTCCATCCCTGATCGAGCCAAATCCATGTTACATCGCTTAATAGCCCAATAGGCTCGATGCTCCAACTCAACCGGAAGATGACATGCCTTACCAAAGACAAGCCGATAAGGAGACATCCCAACCGGAGTCTTGTAGGCGGTGCGATATGCCCACAAAGCATCATCTAGTCGCTTACTCCAATCTTTCCGGTAGAGTTAACGTCTTCTCAAGGATTTGCTTAATCTCTCTATTTGAGACTTCACTTGACCATTGGTCCGAGGATGGTATGTCGTGGAAACCTTGTGAAGCACTCCGTACTTGCGTAACAAGGCACCCATGCTTCGATTGCAAAAATGGGAACCCCGGTCACCGATAATAGCTCTAGGAATGCCAAACTGCAGAAAATGTTAGACCTAACAAAGTCCACCACCACAAGAATCATTAGTCCGGTGGCTTTCGCCTCAACCCATTTCGAAACATAATCAACAACAAGCAATATGTAAGTGTAACCATATGAAGCGGAAATGGACCCATAAAATCAATACCCCAAACATCAAAGATCTCACAAAACAATATAGGGTTTTGGGCATCTCATGCCTACGGAAATACTCCCGCCTCCGACAGTTATCACATGACTTGCAAAACATATGGGCATCATGAAACAGGGAAGGCCAAAATAAACCACATTCTAACACCTTCCGAGCAGTTCTTTGGGGTCCAAAGTGACCACCACAAGTGTAAGCATGAGCAAAATGCAATATAGAGTGAAACTCATGATCGTGCACACATCTCCTAACTACTTGGTCACTACAAAATTTCCACAGATAAGGGTCATCCCAAACATAATATTTAGACTCACTTTTCAATTTTAAGGTTTGGGCCCTAGTGGAGTCTACAGGAAAAACACCAGCCACCAAGTAGTTAACTAAATCAGCATACCATGGGATCTTAACTTGCAGCTGTAGAAGCTACTCATCAGGGAAATCATCCCGAATAGAAAGCATTGGAAATTGCATATGAAGGAACCTCCGGTATTAAAGAAAATCGTATCAATACTCTAACCACCGAGTTTGATTTACTTCGAATGAAGACCGGAGAAACTATTGCTGAATTTCAACTCCGCTACACACACTTGACCAATCAACGGCATCGCTTGGCAAAACGTATGAACAACCTCCTCAAGTTAGAAAAATTCTCAATGTTCTAACAAAAGAATGGGAAGCCAAGGTCACAGAATAGAAGAAGCCCGTGGAGAATCAATGACTTCAGTGAGCCGCACTATTTGGAAGCCTATCTCGAATATGAAAGCAAACCGAAATTCGTAAAAGGTCTAGATGAAGTCAACACTAGTAAGAGCAAAAGCATTGCTCTTAATACCATAAAAGAAGATCAAAATGAAGATGACTTGGACGATGAAGAAATAGGCATGCCGGTAAGAAGATTCAGAAAATTCTATAGAAAGGATCAAGGTTCCGTAAATGTGTTTCGAAAGGGACTCCTGAAATCGACGAGAGATCAAAGATAAAGATCAAATTGTTTGCTATGAATGTGAGAAACCCGGTCATTACAAATCAGAATGTCCTCAACTAAAAGAAAATGAAAAGGACAAAAAGAAGAAATTCAGTCAATTCGTAAAGAAAGCCTACGTCTCGCCATATGGGGAGATGGTTCCTCTGATGAAGAAAGTGAGGAAGAAAAAGATAGTGCAAACATTTGTCTAGTTGCAGAGGAAGAAGAACAGCCCATAAACAAAAATGAGGTATATGATTCACATCCTTCTTATGATGAATTATTTGATGAATATACTGAATTGCAATCTGAATTTGAAAAACTTGCTGAAAAATATTCAGCTCTAAAACGAAAGAACATAACTCTTGAACAACAAGTTGAAAATTTTACTTGTAAAAATCTTATTTGTGACAATTGTGTTGATTTAGACAAAAGAACACATACCTTACAAAAACTCTTGAAAAGTTTACAAAAGGTAGTGACATGCTCAATGTGATTCTAAAACAACAACGATTCACAAATGATAAGTCGGGAATCGGTTACAAGCCCGAGTGTGATAAAAGAAAGGAAAGAAAAACTGGAGAAAAGAATTATTTGAACTACTTTCAAAAAACAGTTCATTTTTCAAATCCTTTTGCCCACTGCAATTATTGTAATCTCAAAGGACACACCACTTCATCTTGTTTCCATAAAAGGAAAGAAAAACCCAACCTGTTGGGAATTACAAGTGGGTACGAAAGGGATCCTATGAGATTTCGAAAACCCAAACTAACCCGAAAGGACCCATAAAAAATGGGTACCTAAAACTCAATCCTTCGATTTACAGTCTGTCATGCGAGCATCAAGAATTAACAAATGGTACATCGATAGTGGATGCTCTAGACACATGACAGGAGATGCAGAAAAATTTGTTGCAATGAGATCAAAAGATGGTGGTAAAGTCACTTTTGGAGGAAATCAATCCGGAAAATCACCGGCATTGGTGAAATTGGTGCAAAAGAAGGTCCTCATATCAAAGACGTCTACTTTGTGGAAGGCCTCTGTCACAACCTCCTAAGCGTAAGCCAAAGTGCCGACAAAAACAATTGGATCATCTTTGATTCTCAAGAATGTCTCATTGTTAACAAAGATGATTTACCTATTGACAAAGGTAAACTTAAGGTACTATTCAAAGCTCCTCGTGAGGAAATTGTTATACATTAGACCTACCTAAACTATACTCGAAAATGTTTTGTTAGTAACCTAGATGAAAGTCGGCTATGGCATAAGCGACTAGCTCATGTCAATATGATGCAATTAGATAAACCGCTAAGAAAAGACTTAGTCCTTGGTCTTCCTAAACTTAGTTTTAAAAATGACATGCTTTGTGATTCCCGTCAAAAGGGTAAACAGACTAAATCCACTTTTAAAAATAAGTCTCGAAATATCAACCAATCGACCACTTCAACTACTCCATATGGACCTAGTTGGACCATCAAGAGTCAAGAGTCTTGGTGGGAATTTATATACTTTAGTCATTGTAGATGATTTCTCAAGATTTTCATGGACTATTTTTCTATCTTCAAAAGATGAAACATTTGATCTATTTGTTGTGTTTGCCAAAAAGGTGCAAAACGAGAAAGGTATTTGCATTTCAGGATTCGAACTGATCATGGAGGTGAATTTGAAAATCAAGCCTTTGAAGAATTCTGTGACACTCATGGAATAGATCACAACTTCTCAGCACCAAGAACCCCTCAACAAAATGGAGTGGTTGAAAGAAAGAATCGAGTGCTCACCGAAAATGGCTCGTGCAATGTTGAATGAAAATCAAACCTCACAAGTCTTCTGGGCAGATGCCATGAGCACAGCTAGCTACATCTCAAACAGAGCTTATATCAGAAAGAAACTTGATAAGACTCCTTATGAGCTCTACAAAGGAAGAAAACCAAACTTGGGCCATCTTCACATATTTGGATGCAAATGCTTCGCTCATAACAATGGAAAAAGCAACTGGGTAAATTTGATCCAAAATCGATGAAGGTATTTTTCTCGGCTATTCAAATAGGAGTAGAGCATACCGAATTTTCAATAAACGCACTCGCTTAGTAGAGGAGTCAATACATGTTGTATTCTGTGAATCTAAAATTGACAAACATCTAGATGATGATGAGGAAACCTCATACAAGAATCAATTTTTCTCAAAAATACCCCCGCTTCTCTTGAAAATCCAGCTAACGTTTTTGAAAGAAATTCAGAAAACCCTCTTGAAATTCCCGATCAATCACAACCCAAACCTTGGAAATTTATAAGAAATCATCCCATAGATCAAGTGATAGGGGACATAAATCAAGGTGTAAGGACTAGAAAAAGCACATTGAATGAAGTTACTTTTTCTGCATTCATATCTAAAATTGAACCCTCCAAAATTGATGAAGCCCTTCGTACAATGATTGGGTGATAGCAATGCAAGAGGAATTACATCAATTTGATAGAAATCAAGTTTGGGAATTGGTACCTAGGCCTAAAGACCACCCGGTCATTGGTACTAAATGGGTATTCAAGAACAAACGTGATGAATCCGCAATCATAGTCCGAAACAAGGCTAGATTGGTGGCCAAAGGCTACAATCAGAAGAAGGGATTGATTATGAGGAAACATATGCTCCAAGAGCTAGATTGGAGGCCATACGAGTACTCTTAGCTTTTGCGTGTATCAAAGGATTCGAACTCTATCAAATGGATGTTAAAAGTGCTTTTCTAAATGGTTTCATTCAGGAGGAGGTCTACGTTGAACAACCCCGGTTTTGAAAATGACCATCATCCAGATCATGTCTTTCACCTTAAAAAGGCTTTATATGGCCTTAAACAAGCTCCTAGAGCTTGGTATGAAAGATTAAGCAAATTTCTGTTAGATCAAGGATTCATGAGAGGAAAAGGCACACGACATTATTTATTAAAACCAACAAAGTTAATGAAATTTTGATTGTGCAAATATATGTTGATGACATTATATTCGGTGCTTCTAACGATCTCCTGTGTGAAGAATTTTCTAAAGTAATGCAAAGTGAATTTGAAATGTCTATGATGGGAGAACTCAAGTACTTTCTCGGATTACAAATCAAACAACGGAAGGATGGCATATTCATTTCACAAGCAAAATATCTTCGTGACCTACTCAAAAAATTTGGAATGGAACACTGTAATGGTGCAGATACACCAATGAGCTCAACAAAGAACTCTGGATGCCGATGAAGAAAAAGGGAAAGATTTTAACATTACCAAATATTGGGGAATGATTGGATCCTTACTATACTTAAAAGCAAGCCGACCGGATATTCAATTTAGTGTAGGAATGTGTGCAAGATTCCAATCAGCACCCAAAGAAACTCACGCTGAACATGTCAAGAGAATTTTTCGGTATCTATCGGATACAAAGGAATTGGGTCTCTCGGTTTCCAAAAAGTCAACAAGAGCATTTAGTCGCATATTCTGATTCAGATCATGCTGGGTACAAGACTGATAGAAAAAGTACCAGTAGACAATGTGAGTTTCTCGGTGGATCGTTAGTTTCTTGGTTCAAAGAAAAACAAACAACGGTAGCAGTATCCTCCACCGAAGCTGAACATGTTGCCGCTTCAAGTTGCCTGTGCTCAAGTCCTATGGCTTAAACAACAACTTCAAGACTTGGGAATTCACTTGAAAGAAATCCCAATCCTATGCGATAACACCAGTACAATTAGCTTGGCCAAAAATCCAGTTCAACACACAAGAACCAACCATATTGATGTGCGACATCATTTTATCCGTGACCATGTTCAAAAAAAGGATGTCAAGGTAATGTTCATACCTACACATCTTCAATTGGCCGATATATTCACCAAACCATCGCCAAAGAACAATTCACGTTCATACGAGAGAATTGGGTATGGCTAATCCCAATGAATTGTAAGTACTCTATTGTTAAATGTATTTATTCAACAAGATACTACTAACTTTAGCATCGAGCTTCTAGGATTTCTTTTTGCAGGATGCTCTGTCTGGACGTATGAAAACAGAGATAAACAGAGAGGTCCATGCTCGAGCAAGACCACAAGACATGCTCAAGCAACAGCAGAAGTCCCTTACTCAAAATAAAGAAAATCTGAAGCTTGCTCGAGCAAGCCAAAATTTATGCTCGAGCAACGACGGGAATGTTACATAGCGCAAAGAGGTGCTCGAGTAACCAAAGTCCCCCGTTCGAGCAACAATGAACATCTCACTAACGAAAGAGCATCTGCTCGAGCATCACAAAGCATCTACTCGAGCACGAAAAATCTATCAAATCAAATCCAGGCATGACAGGCTCGGTTCATGCTATATTGGACTCTTCAAACCTTGATATATCAAACATACGTCAAGTATTCACAGTACATACTTGATTAAAGGTTAGCTTGTCTCTTAAAATTCAAAATCAAAAACCACTGTGCTGCCTCGCTCGAGCAAGACTTAAAGTCTGCCCGAGCAAGTATTCTGCTCGAGCACACAAAAAGAGTTGCTCGAGCAACATCGACTGATAATGTTTTTAAAAAAAGGGAAATGACGGTTCATTTGCACCTCCGTCAAAACCCTATGGTCCTTCCCCTTCTCATTTTCTCTCAAATCTCCTCACTCCGTTATCCTATTTCTCAATCCGTTACCAAAATCAAACCGTACGACTATTCATTAGCATCCAATTTCGCTTTCTCAACCGATTGTTTTTTTTTCCAATTCATCGTCATCTTGTTCATCGGCGCACCCACCATCGGATTTCTGGAATTTTTTTTTCCAAAATCCCTCTTGTTTCCCTAATCCGATCTACCCAATGGCTGGATCCAAATGAAAAACTCCTCCAAATCCATTCCGAGCAAAAAATCACGCTATTATCGGCCGAAGGTCAAATCCTCGGACACTCCGAAGATCATCAAAGAGAAGGTGGTTCCCGCGCATACGAAGGACCCCGATTCTCGGGGATCCCCAAGCACACGACCCGTCTCCGACTGGATCTCTAGCTTCGGAAAAGGAAACACGCTCACTCACCGTCTTCGGCTCACTCCACCGACGACTCCGAACGTACAATCGAAGCCATTCACTCCAAGGAGAAAGAAGACCGGCCTCAAGCCTCCAAGTCCGCCATGAGTCAGAAATCTCAAGCTTCCGCAAGCAAGCGAGTCTCTTTCTCACTCAAATCTCACGACTCGAAAGCAAACGACGAACGTCTCCACTAGCAAACCTCGTGACGGGCACTTACCCGAACCTACTTCGGTATGATTCAGTGGTCATGTTACTGTCGATGATCATTTACTCTTTGCTAGATACTATGAGTCGAGACCATTTTGTCCGATCGTCTATGTTGATCTCGAGTACTTTAAAAAGAATGCAATTTTGACATGACGGATCGGCTACAGCAATTCATGCCTTTCTTGGGTATAAGCAAACCATTTTCTCCGAGGTAGTTCGGGTCTTTTATCACAATATGTACCTCCGGAAAAGGCTCAGGACGACGATGACGATACGGTGGTTACTCTCATACGGGGTAAGATCATTAAACTCACTACTTATGACCTCAATATATTACTAGGCATCGTTGATCCTCCGTAAGACCCACCCAAGTTGTCTCTAGCTCGGTGCCACCAGATTCTATTTCCTCACATCTCGGTAGATGGGAATAAGAAGATCAATTTGACTCCCGCATCCATGAGCGACGAGCACGGGGTGCTCGGTACATTTACGTAGGAGTCTCGCCCGAAGGGTCGAGCTTCACCCATTTTGTCCTGAAGGACTTCGAGAGATTTGCCTCGCTAGTTACAAAGGAACCAAGGAATCTGGGCAAGTGGATTTTGGACGAAATGATTTCTTTCATATCCGAAGCTCAGGTGAAACTCGGGCTACCATTCCATATCCTTCTCTCGGTCTCCCGGATCTTGGAGGTCAACAACGTCTGCCCTCGACGCCTTCCGGAAGTTAACCTCTAACATGATTACTGCCATGGCCGAGGAAATGAAAAATCTCAAGCAACATATCGGACTTACTTTTGACATGGACTTAGCTGACCTAAAAACCGACTTAGAGTCCAGCTATGCAGTCCTCTATGAGGAACAACAGAGCCGAAGCGACAAGTTCAAGAGACAGCCGACCGCCAACAGAGGCAGATTTCTGGATTGGATGCCACATTGGACGCCTTTGTCCAAAATTTCATACTCTCGGCTCCCACATCGTTCCAAGGCATCCTATCGATCCCGCTACTGTCCCTCTTCCATCTACCTCATCTTCTGACTTTCCCTCTCCGGCTGCTCCGGCCCCTACATCTGCTCAGGCCCCCCTTTTTCCTGATGACAAAGGGGGAGAATAGATAGATAGGGTCTCTCTAGCATTAGCTTTTGTGCTTTACTTGTATCTATGTTTTGGAGCCTGAATTTTGTTAAAAAAGAACCTGTACTCAATTGCAAAGATTAATGAAAAAGGTTCTTTATGGCTTTCCTATCATTAAACATTTCGTTTCACATATTTCTCTCAATTCAATCAACTTACAAAAATCTTTTCAAAACACAAATTCTTAAGAGTTGTCATCATCAAAAAGGGGGAGAATGTTAGCTCTCGATATTTTGATGATTACAAATGTAAAGTATTAAATTGAGTGGAAAATATGTGCATCGAATCTTGCCCGAGCAGACGAAACAATTTGCCCGAGCAACATCGGATTCAATGAAAAGAAGCTTTGGTCGAGAACCTTGCTCGAGCAGACATGTCCATTTGCCCGAGCAACATCGGGATTTAAGGAAAAGAGGTTAAAGGCGATAGACTTGCTCGAGCACCAAAGAAATCTTGCTCGAGCACCATGCTCGAGCAGCATGAAATAGTTGCCCGAGCAACCTCCCAAAGTTTGCCTAAAGTGTTGATTGCCCGAGCATGGATTTCGTCATGCTCGAGCACCGTGCCCGAGCAACCTATATTGCTTGCTCGAGCAAAGAACGAAATACTCGATTTTCGCCTCTGGCCGAGGCTTGCCCGAGCACCAGAAAACCCCGCCCGAGCACCATGCCCGAGTAACTTATATTACTTGCTCGAGCAAAGCAGCGAAATATTTCGTTTTCTCTCCTCTGACCGAGGCTTGCTCGAGCACCACAAAATAGACCGCCCGAGCAGCAACGAAAAACCATTTCTCGAGGCTTGCTCGAGCACCCAAGTAAACCATGCCCGAGCACTATGCCCGAGCAATGGAAATAACATGCCCGAGCATCGCGAGAAATTCCCTTTCCTTGTTAAGACTTTCCCGAGCACAAAAGAACTCTTGCTCGAGCAAGGTCGTCCCAAACAAGAATCCGAATATGATATCTCGTGATTGATTTGCTTCGACTATAAATATTATAAATATTGATTTGCCATTATCATTGATTATATAAATTGATTCATTTCCATTTCTAATGATTCTTGACAGAGGAAAGTTTAAAGATCTTCATTTGGAAACAATTCATATATCAATTACTCTGATTTATTTCCAGATCAAATAAAAGAGAAGATGATAAACGATGCAACGGTCATAATCATCAAAGCAGAGCAATCATCGGCAATTCAAAAAACAAGATTTCCCAACGACTAGTTTTCCGAAAGACAGCTGATCGACACGAATCATGAACCTTATAAAGAGACAACTGATTCAACTGGAAAAACACTCGGGAGCATTTACAATATTCAATTTATCACCGTGATTATCTTGAGTATTCATATACACACTTCAGGTGTTCATATCTTATTTACTCGTGAGGAGTCTCGTTAAACACTTTCATTTTTATGTTCAAACTTAAGGTTGTGGAACCTTAAGTGAGGGTGTACAATCGCAACTTGTAAGGGGGAGTGAGTCCGAGTGTGAAAGGATCATCCTATAAGTTACGAGAGTGAGTAATTGTACGTTTGCTAAAAGAGTTAGTGGAAATCTCAAGGTGTTCTTGAGGACCGGACGTAGGTCAAAGTGTTAAGACCGAACCAGTATAAATCTCCTTGTGTTCATCTCTCTCTCTACTCTAACCATTCATTTATCAAGAAAAGGGCGAAAGAAAAACAAAATTCACCTATTCACCCCCCTCTAGGTGATATTCCTACTGTCAGATGCGACTCAAGTGGTCAGCTACCCAGTTTTGTGCTCCACTTCTGTCTCAGATCTCAACATCAAACTCTTGGAGCAACAACATCCACCAGATGAGTCGTGGCTTAGCATCTGCCTTTTTCAACAAGAACTTTAAAGCAAAGATGGTTAGAGAAAACAATTACTCTACTAGCTAGAGATATGACCTAAACTTATCAAAAGCAAATACAATAGCCAACAACTCCTTCTCAGTAGTGGTGTAATTAGACTAAGCAGGATCCAAAGCAGTAATAACATCTATCTTAGCAAGGTCTACCTCAATCCCTTTCCTAGACACTATGTGTCCCAAGACTATACCTGACTCAACCATAAAGTGACACTTCTCATAATTCAGCACAAGATTAGACTCAATGCACCTATGCAAAACCCTAGATAGATTAGCTAAGCATGCATCAAAATCATACCCATATACAATGAAATCATCCATAAAAACCTCCATGCAAACTCTCTAGGAACTCGTAGAAAATACTCACCATACAACGCCGAAAAGTGCGTGTGCATTGCAGAGGCCAAAAGGCATCCTTCGGTAAGCATATGTCCCAAAGGGGCATGTGAAGGTCGTCTTCTCCGGTCCTCGGGAGCAATATGGATCCGGAAATATCTGGAGTAGCCATCCAGGAAGATGTAATGAGACTTACCAGCCAACCGCTCTAACATCTGATCAATGAAAGGTAGAGGGTAATGATCCTTGCGAGTGGCTTGATTGAGCCTCCTATAGTCGATGCAAACTCTCCAACTATTCTGAACTCGAGTAGGAATGAGCTCATTCTTTTGATTGTCTACTACAATAACTCTGGACTTCTTGGGAACCACTGGATCGGGCTAACCCAACGGCTATCGAAATGGGATAGATGATGCCAGCTTGCAGAAGCTTAGTGACCTCCTTTTTCACCACATCAAGGATAAGAGGATTAAGGCGTCTCTGGGGTTGCCTCACCGGCTTAGAGTCCTCTTCCAATAGAATCCGATGCATGCACATAGAAGGGATAATGCCAACTATATCAGCTAATGTCCACCCAATGGCTTTCTTGTTCGCCCTTAATAAGCTTAGCAGCCTTCTCTTCTTGATCGTGCATAAGATTATTTGCCAAAATGACCGGAAATCGCTCATTCACCTCCGTAAATGCTGGAAGGGATTTCAACTCTAGTTTGGGGGGTTGCTCAGTGGAGGGGAAAAGCTTGGGTGGTTGTTGCAAGAACTCTGATGTCATCACACTGGAAATACCTGAAACCACATTCAAAGAAGCACATGCAGAAGGACTATGTCTATACAGCTCAATATTAACATCAGAATTTAGTTCATCAAAATCAGAAGTAAGCTCATCAAAATCAGAATCAATATCAGAATCCACAAGTAATGTAGAATCACCAATCAATGCAGCCTTAACTAAATTAGTGCAAACAGAGCACCATTCATTAACACCACATGCGTAAATGGGAGTATCACTCTCAGATGAAAAATCAGCATAATCAGCACACCAATCAGTAAGAACATCGTCCACAGCATCGCCAATCACATCAATACATAAAATAGAATGCTCTTCCCTAGGATGTTTCATGGCATCAAAGATATTGAAATTCACAGATATATCACCAAACTCCATGGAAAGAGTACCGGAATGCACATCTATCTTAGTCCTAGTTGTTTTCATGAAAGGCCTCCCTAGAATGATTGGTGACCTAATACTAGAGACTCATCCTCCATATCTAAGATGTAAAAATCAGCAGGAAATATCAAGTCATTAACTTTGACTAATACATCTTCAACCAAACCGTAAGGGTGAGCACTACTCCTATTAGCTAACCGAACAATAACACCGTAGGGACGCAAAGGACCAAGACCAAGAGATCTATAAACAGATGCGTGCATGACATTAATAGAAGCACCTAAATCTAGCATGCAATCATCAAATCTATAGTTACCAATAAGGCAAGGGATAGAAAATGTCCCTGGATCTTTGCATTTACGAGGCATGGTATTTGGATGAGCGCCGATACATTCGGTTCAAGCTCACTCGCTCATTCCCCTTCGCCGCCTCTTCTTGGTGCACAACTCCTTCAGAAACTTGGCATATTTAGGAATTTGTTTGATCGCATCTAAGAGAGGAATGTTGATCTCTACTCTTCGAATGTCTCAAGTATATCCTTCTCTTGTGCTTTGTCTACCAACTTCTTGGATTGAATCGCTCTCTCGAGGGAAAGGAAGAGGGATAGGAATGTCTTCCTTTTCACTTTGCTGCATTGCCTTTTTATGTTTAGAGTCAATCTTCACAGTTCCTGACTCGTTTTCTGATGTGGAAGTCACATCAGCTTGCTTAGGTTCCTCCAATTGCTTGCCAGACCGTAGTGATATAGCACTCACATTTCCCTTAGGATTGGGAATTGTTTGTGAGGGAAGGGAGTTGGATCCCTGAGGTTGAAGCTGGTTCAATGATGTTGCCAATTGCCCAATCTGTGTTTGCAAACTCGAATGGAAGTGTCGCTTGTCGTTGAACCGCATATTGGCCGTGACAAATTGCTTCATCATATCTTCAAGTGAGGAACCACCACTACTACTAGCTCGTCGTTGCGCCGCCCGCGGGAGGTGGACATATGGTTGGTCGAGGAGGTGGTGCCGGCAAAGGCAAAGGAGGTGCAGACCGATGCCGGAAATTCTCTCGGTCTCGTACTCTCTCTACCGGTAGTTCCTGCACTCGCCGATACCGGTTACTTTAGTTCGATTTTGGTATTGGTTGCTCCTGTTCTGATTTTGGTTCCAACGAAAGTTGGGGTGATTTCTCCAACCAGATTGTAGGTATTGGAGAAGGCATTATTCTCGTTGGTATTGTGGCCTTCCCGGAAAAACACCCACTGCATTTCTACCGACCGATCTTGGTAAGTAGGATCATGCAAGGTAGGGCAAGAGTCGGTAGAATGATAAGGGTCGAACAAAACCCACAAGAGTACCTGGCCTCGAGGAGGGGAAGACTGCACTGCCGAGTCACCGCTAACCGCCTCACAAGGGAAGTCGTGTCATCAAGTCTATTCTCTAATCTCTCGAGAATCATACTGACTCGGAGGTGTTTGAATATGGTAGACAGGAGTGCTATTAGCCCCGTGCCAAACCGCCCAACCAATCCTTGGCTCCACCTTCCAATGAGAAAGGAAAAGCTCTCAGCTTGATATGATCTTCATCAATGGCATGAGGTTTCATAGTGCTGCATACTACATGGAATTCCTTCAAATGCTTAATGGGGCACTCACCTGCAAGACCATGAAACTTAGGCAACAAGTGTATTAGACCAGATTTAAGCTCAAAGTTAGCAGAAAGACAAAACACACAAAAGCAAAAACCTATGCTAGAAATTGACCAAAACAAGTCCAAAACAAGATCAAATGATTTTTAAAATTTTGGGACTTGGACAGGGCAACTCCTAGACTATTGGGGGACTCAAAAATGGAATAAAAAACTTCAAAAATTGAAAAAGTGGCCTAAACGATGGAATTTGGCGAAACGGAGGATAGAACATTTTCCAAGGGGGTCTAACGATTCGCCATTTTCTATCACTGTACCAAATTTCAACCAAATCAGAGATACCCCAAAAAAATGACCCTAGTAGAAATCAAAAAATCAGAACTTAAAACAGCGAAAAAAATGGTCTAAACGTTGGAATTTGGGGAAAATGAGTGAGACCTCACTTCCTTCTAGGAAGTGACTTTTGCTTAAAACACCCAATTCCTTGTGAATAAGACCTGGTTTGAGTGATCAGAGTCGAAAATTTCGTCTAACCACCCGAACCACCTAAACTAAGCTTTTACAATACCGTTACTAATCAAACCGATGCAAATTCCAACAGCGGCGCCATATTTGGAAATATTTTTGCCGTGTCTTCCAAAATAACCAAGTTAGAAATTGATTTGTAGTAATAGGGAACCTGGGTCGTTTCCCAACGAATATGCAGCGGGTTCGATTGAGAACAATAGTCAAACAGAATGGTAAAATGGGGGGTTTGGGTTAACAGATTAAAACGAAATGAAATAACGTAAACAAAATGCAATAACAGAGTCAAACAGAATGAAATTTGCAGAAACAGAATGACAAATGATCAACCCAACATTCGGATTCCAGAACTTCCTTCATCGAACGAAATATACTAACTTACGTTTGGTTCCGGATGAACCGAAATCTATGCATTCATCCGGATAATCCCTCGCCTAGACGATTGCCTAGAATCTGTCTGGACAGTGGCGTCTCACTGTGCAATCGCACAGCAACACTGTAACCTAGTCTGAACTCAGTCCTTGGGATGAACCAAACCGAATACTAAATCTAATATTCGAACTATTTCCAGAAATCGAATCCGATAAGATGAAAACAGAATTGAGTAAGTTACCGATTAGGCACAAGTTCTCTGGAAGAATCATGGAATCCTCATCGTTGGGTTAATCACAGAAGTTTAGCCGATCATGGCTGGGAAAAACGAAGAACGGACGAAGAACGCGAAGAACATGCGAAGAACACGAAGAACAGTTGAGAGAATTTGAAAACTTCTACTTTGATCCACTCTAATGTTAAAAACGTGAATGCCTTCTGTTTGTGGCTGCTAACTTACTTAAAATGACCTAAAAACGAAATGGGCTCTAATGGTTTTAGCCCAAAACAGAAATAAAATAAAACTGGACTTAAATTACAAAATTCGGGTCCAAATAAAATCCAGAATTGTTCATCTGACTTTGGCTCCAAAATTGACCGCCCTCTTGACCGAATTTGCTCTTGATGTCTTCATAACAATTGTAGCTCTCTGAATCATCTGAAATATGAGACAAAAATGAGGCAAATATGATGTCTGGTTCAAGAGTTATGGTAGAAATAGTGAAGCAATACAAAACTGGAATTTTATTATTAAAAATGGCTAAAATGCAATAAAAGGCCCAAGGCCCAAATGGACATAAAAGCCATTATTTATTTGCTAAAGAGTCCTAAATTATTAATCAAGAGATAAAAAGAGGTGTATAAAATATTCAATTATCATTGCCATGTGTACCATATTGATATGACATGGCAATTTGCATAAAAACGTTAGTGGTCAGAACACCACAAATTTCATACTTCAAATTGTGTCGATTGACACTTGTTTTTAGAAAAATCAACAGAGTTTGAGGTGCTACATCAGAGTAATGCGGAAACGGAGAGCATGCACTAACTTTTGGACAATGAGTAACTGATGTAAAATGCCCTGACATATGATGATGCATGACATATGCTGCTTAAATTGAAAATCCCGAAGGAATATTCATGTGATACAATAGTACAAAGCTTTGTATAATTACAAATCTTTATAGTAACTATACAATCTTCAACCAAGCCTTAACTAGACTTGGGGCAATGAACCTAACTCAGTTAATCAACTAGATTGGCCAGGTAGGTGTCTATCATGGGGTCTCACCGAGTTCACGGTGACTTATTGACTGACTGGAAAGATTTTTGCCGTGTCTTCCAAAATAACCAAGTTCGAAATTGATTTGCAGAAATAGGGAACCTGGGTCGTTTCCTCAACGAATTTGTAGCAAGTTTGATTAACAACAATGGGTAACAGAAACAATAACAATGGGGTTATTTTTTTATTAAAACAGATTAAAACGAAAACTAATAAAAACAGAAACAGATAAACGAAGATCAAACAGAAGCAAAACAAAATATTCAGAAATAGATAAGGGAATGATCAACCCAACGTTTAGATTCCAGAAACTTCCTTCATCGAACAAAATATACTAACTCACGTTTGGTTCCGGATGAACCGAAATCTCTGCATTCATCTGGAGAATCCCTCGCCTAGACAATCGTCTAGAATATGTCCGGACAGTGGCGTCTCACTGTGCAATCGCACAGCAACACTGTAACCTAGTTCGAACTCAGTCCTTGGAATGAACCAAACCGAATATTAAATCTAATATTCGAACTATTTCCAGAAATCGGATCCGATAAGATGAAAACAGAATCGAGTTTAGTTACCTATTAAGCACAAGCTCTCTGGACGAATCATGGAATCCTCAATGTTAGGTTAATCACAGGAGTTTAGCCGAACATTACTGGGAAAAACGAAGAATAGACGAAGAACGCGAAGAACATTGAAGAACACTTGAGAGAACTTTCAAACTTCGCTTTGATCCACCAATATGATAAAAACGTGAATGAATAATGTTTGTGGCAGCTGCACACTTAAACTAAAACCTAAAAACGAAATGGGCTCTAATGGTTTTAGCCCAAAACAGAAATAAAATAAAACTGGACTTTAATTACAAAATTCGGGTCCAAATAAAATCCAGAATTGTACATCCGACTTCGGCTCCAAAATTGACTGCCCTCTTGTCCGAATTTGCTCTTTATGTCTGTATAACAATTGTAGCTCTCTGAATCATCTGAAATATGAGACAAAAATGAGGCAAATCCGTTGTCTGGTTCAAGAGTTATGGTAAAAATAGTGAAGCAATACAAAACTGGAATTTTATTATTAAAAATGGCTAAAATGCAATTTAAGGCCCAAAGCCCAAATGAACATAAAAGCCATTATTTATTAACTAAAGAGTCCTAAATTATTAATCAAGAGATAAAAATAAGTGTATAAAATATTCAATTATCACTGACCCACATAGACTAGCCTTGCCTTCGGCACCAAACTGTTTTGAAGTAACTTTGTTCGATCCATGCTACAAAGTAGCTCTGTTTAAACTTCTTCCGGCTCTTGTCTCGACCGGTTCCTCTTCACGGCTTCGTCTATCGATGCCTTTTCACGGCTCCATCTACTGGTGCCTTCTTTGATCCTGAACCTTAGGTTAGGTCCAACATCGGTCAACATTCTTATGTAACCGAGATATTTCATTTTAAAAGATATATACAACCAGTGCATACCAAGAGTACAAGGAAAGATGTATCCCAACAAAGGCATAAGCACACAGAACAAAAGTACATAAGCACAAAGCGTGATGTAAGTCTTCAGCAAGATAATTTTTTTTAAAACATCTTCTATGCGAAATGCTTGCCTCTATTACTCTGCCGGTCCTCGGTCCTTCCGAACCGAGTATTTCAAAAGATATATACAACAAAGCTATGTTAAGGGCTGAGGTCCATTGCAATCGGACCCCATTGTAACGGTTAACCTCATATTTACATATACAGTACATGGACTACAGTCAATCACAACATAACAACATAATAGCACACAACCCAATGCAAATGTACCGCTCCCCGCGAATGCAGATGTACCACTCCCAGTGAATCAGGACATACCACTCCCAGTGAATACAGATATACCACTCCCAGTGCATGCATATGTTCAATCATCCTCTAACAGCATAACAACTCTACTCATACAATACACCTAACAATATACATGCATATCATAAATATCAGAGTTAGTGTTACAGTACGCGAACGTACACACACCAATACTACATAAACATACAACAGACATAAATTCATCATCTATCAAATATACTACACATAACACATATACGCATACGATAAACATCAGCGTTAAGGTTACCAGTACGCGAACGTACCTTCGTTGACGTTATACGGTATTTCTGGCGGAATACGGTACGACAGTTGGTCAGAACGTAATCAGGGATATCCTATCAAGATAACAACGTATTTGTTAAGGATCTATCATTACGACAGACATTTTAGTCATAAATGACCATTTTACCCCTGAGCCCCTAATCGGCGGAATTTCGCCAGCACTTCGTTACTTTGACTCTAATCTTCCCAAATTTTTCCATAACTCTTCCTCCAACATTATTTTCGAAATTAATACCTTAATTACCCCTAAAACATGATATCTAATCATACATGTGCTTCTTCCTCCGGACTCCTCCTTCTCTCTATACTCTCTCTCTCTAATTCGAAATTGCTAGGAAATTGGTGTGAATAATGAAGAGCATGAAGGGGTCTATTTATAGGCAAAAGTCTGGTTACTATTCATGCTTTGTCAGACGAATTCTTGACCGTCGGATCGCATTTCATTGAGTTGGCACAATCTTGGCCCTCCAATCCACCTCCTTACATCATCATTCAAGACCATGATGTCATGCCAATGATGTCACCCATGTACTTTGATGATGTCACTTACTTCCTCAAGAAGTTTTACACCGATAAAGTCCCTGTTCGGTGTCCTAATCGCGTAATCTTGTAAAATCTCAAAATTCCGGGAATATAGCCCTGAAGATCTCTTTTTCCTCTTTCAAAATATTTGGGTCAACCAAATTTTTGATCCCATTCAGGGTGTCTTCGGTTCCGCTGAAGATTTTCGGATATCCGCTTTGGTTACGGAAATCGCTTCCGGTAACGTCAACTTCTGGACAAAAATTCACTGATTCATAACATGTCCAGATGTTTACCAACTCATCCCCAGATATTGAGTTATGATTTATTTTCTATAGGTTTTCATTTCGGAAATGACTTCTGAGACAAACTCAATCCGAGATAAAAATTCACTTGTCTATAAAATACTCTGACCTTAGAAACCTTATTCATGGCTTTCTAGATAGGATTTAATTTCTATCCGTGGTCATTTATCCTATTTGCTTTTTACACAAATATCACAATTTATATTATTATTTTATTCAATAATATCTAGATATTATTTTTTCCAATTCTTATCCATTTCTTTGGCTCAAAATTCCGGTCAAACAATCTGGTCTTTTTTTAATTATTTTTATTTTTTAATTATTTAATTAATTAATATTATATAAAATAATTATTTTATATACTTTTTTACAAAATTTTCCTATTGGCCCATACATGTTTTTAGGCTTAAAATTACTTAATCTTACATATTTTTCTTCATATTTTCCAATTAATTAGAAAATATATTTTATGCTAATTTTAGCCATAAACCACTAATTATAGGGTTTTACATAATTATCTTTGGATTTTCCTTCGTTTAAGCTCAACTAATTAGCCAATAATTATTTAATTAATTACCCACTAATTGTTGATAATTCTCTTAATTAGAATAACTCATTACCTCACAAATTTTGCACTGACATGAGTATTTTATGTCACATGCATTATATTTAAATTCACGGGGCATTTTGGTCATTATAATACTTTTTGATTTTTCCCTCTTTATTTTTTTCCAATGTAGTAATTTAATAAATTACCTAAATTAAGGGCAATATTCTTCCCTATATCAAATAAATATTTATTTTCCTCTTTATAATTTTCACAGAGTATTTTATGGCCAAAGAAATGCGTTTAGGGACTTGTTGCAAACTTTCAAACGTTTTAGGGACCTAATTACAAATTATTCTATTTTCAAGAGAAACTACCCCAAAAATAAGATAAATTCACCACAAGGTCTTTGAGACCATATATTCACCTATTTCCAATAGGTATTATTTACTCAATATGATACTTATCATAAGTGAGATTTTCGTGGTATTACAAAGGATGTATCCCCAACAAGACATAAGCACACACAGATGTATCCCAATAGTACATAAGCACACAGCAGATGTATAGTTATCATCTATCACATATAAGTATTCAATAAGCATCAGAGTTAGTGTTACAGTACGCGTACGTACCCTTCACCGTGTAATTACCAAAACGCCCGTCCTTTGAATCTGACTCCGGACTTGATCCCGGATATCCTCTTGAAGCTCAACTCCTTCATCCTTCTTGCTCCTCTCCTCCTTCTTGCTCCTCTCCTCCAAAAGGACTCACATCTCACTCCCTATCCCTAAGGATTAGAAGAGATTGTGTTTGGTGTGAGGAATTTGTGAAGGGATGAGCTCTCTATTTATAGAGAAACTTCAAGGACCCGAATGGCAATAAATTTTTCCCAACTTCCTCCTTAACCATTGGATCAAAGATGCACTTTATGAAGCTTAATCCTAACCCTTCATTGTAAACATGTGCTCTTTCTCTCTCTCCAATTCGAAATTCATGGCTAAAGGGAGGTTGATGTCATCCATTTTTACTTCCTTCTTCTTGCTTTGTTGGCCCTCTATTTTCCACAACTTTTTCTTGCCACATGATGTGGCCTCTTGTGGTTCATAGCTTAATTTTCCCATTGGTCCATTTAATTTTATGAGGATTAATCTCAATTCTTTGATTTAATAATTTATAAAATTCATCTTCCCTCTTTTCCTTTTTATTATTTCGAAAAATCATATTACTTATAAGGGATCCATATTTCATTTTTAAATAATCCCATGGTCTAAGGCTTCTCATTGGTCTCTTAATTATCTCATGTGCTAACCAACCTTAAAGACTTTAGGGGCTGATTTTATGAAGCTAATTAATGCCATAAGATAAGTCTTTAGTTACCTTGAAACTACATGACAACTTGTAGTTGTTTAGTTAGCCTATTGTAACATCCCATTTTCCAAAAGCAGTGTATTTTTTTTTCAAAATATCTTTTCAAAACATCAGAGTAGAGCATTTGAGCGGAAGAATAATCGATATATATATATATATATATATATATATATATATTCAAAATGCCCACGGCTATTTACGTAAACGGTTCAACAACCGAGAGTTTTCAAAAGTACAGACAACAACGGAAAGTCTTCACTGATCCTCGAACTTGATGCTTCCCTCTCTCCTCGGTCCTCGGTCCTCCGGAGCTCGACGCTGTAGCCGAGATCCAATTTACCACATTGGATCTCTGTAACAGTTAACCTCATATTCACATATACAAGTATATAATCCACAATCATTCATATTAACAAGTATAATGTATGTGTCACACGGAGTGCATAAAGATGTATCACACGTAGTGCATGTAGATGGGTCACACGTAGTGCATGTAGATGTGTCACACGTAGTGCATGTATCCAAAAGCACATAACAATACTCACAACATATCATCGACTCTCAACCACAAATACGCATACAAGAAACATCGAGTTAGTGTTACAAGACGCGAACGTACGTATTCCCAACACTACCTAAACATATAGTAGACATAAAGTCATCTTCTATCACATATCCTACACCTAACACATATACGCATACGATAAACATCAGTGTTAAGGTTACCAGTACGCGCACGTACCTTCGTTGATGTAAGTAGATGTTTCGCGGAATCGTACTTTCGACGGAAAAAACGGTTTGTCCGACAAGCGATACGTTGGACAGCGTAACGGCAACAAATTAGGATTTCGACGCCCTATAAGAGTAATATCACTTCCATTAGTGATTTGACACAATAAGCGGCATTTTAGGTAAAAATTACCATTTTGCCCTCTACCCCTAATCGGCGAATTTCGCCAAAGACTTCGTTACTCGACAAATTTTCTACCCGAAATTTTTCCGTAACTTCGATGCAACTATGATTTTCGAAAATAATGACTAAAATAGCCCTCCCATATGATACCCAATCATACTTGAAATTTAAAGGCTATTCTAACAAATTCTACCCTTACTTTTGAAAACTGCAAAGCTTCAACTTTTCGGCGACTCGATTCCTACTATGTTTATACCTCTCGCATATTTTTCAACGCAAACAAGGCTTAAAACAAGTATAGAAATCTTGTCACCTACTTCCTAAATCTAACTAACAATTCTACTAACTACCGAACTAAAGACTAAAGACCGAAAGACTTACCCGTTGAAGACTTCAGAACTTTTCCAGAGCCCTTCTCTCTTCTTTCTCTCTCTAGGTTCGAATTCTCTCTTGAGAATGGAGTGAAAAAAACCAAAGGGGGGAGGGGGTATTTATAAGAAAAGGTGTAGGATTTCGACCGTCGGATCAACTTTGTGAGAATCGATCTGGACCGTCCAAAGCAACTTTTCAAAAAAACCCTTTTTCCTTCTTCCCTTTCACACTTGGACGAAATTCAGGCTCCAAAATAAAGGGTTTGGCCAATGGGAGGTGGCCACGTGTCACCTTCCAGAAGCTTTCAGACCGATTTCTCCGATCGGTACCCAATTCGCGTGATTTCGGAAAAATCTCAAAATTCTGGATTTACAACTTTGAAGACAAGTTCTCACTTACTACAAATGTCCAAGTTAACCTAAATTTTGGTTCCATACAGGGCATTCCGTGTTCGTAGAAGTTTCTCGAAAACGTGTACGAACGTGTCCTGTCGAAACTTGTTTTCGAACCATCAATCTCTTCGAAAAATTCACTGATTCCAAATATGTCCATATAAATTCAAACTCATTCCTAGATGTTGAGTTAGAATTTATTTCCTTCATATCCAAAAATGTGCCTATCTGCATTTTTCCCTATTTCGTCTTATTAGGAAAATGCACAAACGGCTTCAGAATTAACTTCCGTAAGAGTCTAACGGAAGATAAAATTCCACTGATCAATATTCTACCCTGACTTTGGAAATCCCATTCCTAGATCTCCAGATAGGATCCGTTTCCTAATTCCTAAATTACTATTCATAATATTTCACTTTAATTAATTATATTAATATAATAATATCAACTTGCATAAATTCTTATACATATATATTTATTTTTTTCTCTTTTTCCTTTGGCTCAATTTCGGCTGGCCCTATATTATTTTTAATAAATATTTATTTTTTATTTAATTAATTATTTAATTATTTACTTATTTAATTTTTCCCAAAAATTCCACAAAATTACCTAATTGGCCCATTCTTGTATTTAGGCTTAAAAATACCTAAACTCAACTATTTTTCTCCAAAATTTCCATTTAATTAGTAAACATGTTTTTACTAATTTTAAAACAAAAACCACTAATTTTAGGGTTTCATATAATTACTTGTGAATTTTCTTTACTTATACTTAAGTAATTAGCCCAATATTACTTAATTACTTCATTATCACTTATTGATAATTTTCTTAATTACAATGCCTCCTTACCTTCATACTCTTGTATTAACATTAGTATTTTCATGCCTCTTGCATTTTTAGAAATTACAAGGGTATTATGGTCTTTTAATACTTTTTGAACATTCTTCTTCAATTTCTCCAAGTTCGTAATTTATCAAACTACCACAATTAGAGATATTATACTCTCTTGATTCAATTGATCATTTTACTTCCTTTTGGTATTTTCCATAATTTTTCTAAGTCAATTACAAATCCTAGGGGCATTTTGGTCATTTTGACACTTTGGCCCTTAAATTCTCTAATTCCCTACAAAATTCAACTTAGAAAAATAGACTATATTCACATAAGTCTTAAGACCATAATTTCACTTATCAGAAATAACCCATTTATTTATCCGGGTATTACACCTATCTAGTTGCATTTGGATATTTGTCTTGCAAACTTGGCTAATAATCATCCACACATGCTAGACACAAAGCAAACTTGGCTAATAATCATCCACACATGCTAGACACAAAGCAAACTTGGTTAATAATCATCCACACATGCTAGACACAAAAGTGGACTTTTGGGGAAGATATCATGATGTCATTAGATGACTCAATTAAGGTTTTAAATATCCCATGTGTTGAAGGTTTATATTAAATAATTCCTTCCCTCCATCACTAGCAATTTTCGTCCTCCCCCTTCCCCTTTAATTTATGTTTCAATTGTCAATCTCACATGCAAAGCCTCTCATTGGTCCCCCAATAATCACATGGATTTAGCTTCATTATAGGATTAATTGGGAGCCATTAGATATAACTTTACTAGGTTTAATCTTGGCCATTAATCTTAGTTGCAATTGTTGACTTTTCAAAGCCTGATTAACAAAGCTTAATTAACCCTTAATCCATTGCTTAATTTGTCCTTTCATTGCATCTCACATTGATTAATTGGTTTACTCCATAATCCAAGTCATTAGAGCATTATTAGTAAAATAATCTCATCTTCCATTGGCCTTCATATTTTCGAAATTGATGGCCCTCATTTATGATCCTAATTTGCCTCTAATCATCTTGAAGGATTATGCAACTAATCTCAATTAGTGCAAGCTAAATTGTTCATCTATTGTTGCTAATTTTCATTAATTTGTTTAAGTGTTTACATAACACTTTCTTGCTTTTTATGGTTTATAGAAGAACCATGATTTAATATGATAATAATATCATATTTTATAATCCTTAATTGTGGTCTCATAATTAACCATTGGTTAATTAATTCCAAAGTAAAATTTAGGCCAAAATATAATCAATAGATTATATTTCTTTGAGACACATATTCACCTTTGTTATTTTGCTAATAATTAAACAAAATACAATGTTTATATGGATTACGAAAATTGGGGTATTGTAGTGGCAAACTAATTGCAAAGGGTTCATGGTAAAAGAATGAAACATTAGGGGGTTAAATTTCAACTTTAAAATATCAAAGGTTATATACATCTGACCCATAATTTAAGAAGTTTTGTATAATTTAACCTAATTATAAATTTTGAAGAGAATGTATGAGATTGTGTTACGGTAATTTAGTATTTTTAAATGGACTAAACGTATATCAAGTTACTTAGGTCAAGTACAACTAAGTACCTAATCAGAGCTTGACATGTGTATTAGTGGTTTCCATGTCAGTAGTTAACCCTAACAGCAACTTAACCACAGTTAACCCTAAAAATTGGTAAATAAAGGTTTTTATAAAAAAAGCAACAATAGAGAACCCTGGGCAATCGTCGTTTCGTTGATCATCGTCGGCGTTCCTTGACGTTGTGATCTGGAAAAAGTTTCATTTTTATACAAATTGCCGATTGAGCAACAACGAGATCCATACATGCCTGATGCCTCCTAAGACTACAGTATATTGCAACTTCCAAGCAATAATCCTGCGACTCTTCCTCACCTACCACAATTTACAACATCTACTCATTTCATTGGACTACCATTGATTTCCATTTCTTTCTCTTCCTTACTGAATAAAGCAACCAAAGCAAGATGCTTTTAAGCAAAAGACGTAATACTTCCCCAAAACCATAAGAAACAAAACAAGCATCTCTCACTAGAAGTCTCGAATAGGTACTAAAATCTAAAGTTCAAAGTTATATTCTGTGTTCGTCAAAGAATTGCAGTATATTTGCTAGTTTTTCTTCCACTACGAATTTTCCAGAATCACTCAGGAACCAAACTGAAAGAAGCACAAAAAACCAAAACAAAAGAATCCAACAATAATAAATCACGCACCAGAATCAATGATTGCCCAGTGTTCTCTATTATTATTATTATTTTTTTAAAAAAAATCACCAATTTTTGGGTTTAATTGTCGTTAAGTTGCTGTTAAGGGTTAATTGCTGACATGGAAACCACTAATAGTCTAATACACGTAGCACGCTCTGATTGGATACTTGGTTGTACTTGACCTAAGTAAAAATAAGTTTGGTCGTTTTTAAATTTATATTTTTGAATTTATTCCTTCAAAACATAACAATTTAATTATTAAATTAATTATATAATAAAATTGATTAAGAGAGGGAACATATCTAAATCGGAATCTTTCCTTATATATTACGGCACAAAATCAAATTAAATTAACATTTACAATACTCATAAAATTTCAGGAATTAAGGTGAATCATCCAATATTTTTGCAACGGAATAGAATGAAAGAAAACTGAAAAACAAGCTGGTACGAAGAAAAAGGAAAACTAAAAAACAAGATATTTTCTTGAATACAAATTCAAGAATTCACCCAACTTTTTTCTTCTTCTTGAGGAGGATAATCACTGTCGACGTTGAGAATTTACAATACTCATAAAATTCCAGGAATTAAGGTGAATCATCCAATATTTTTGCAAAGGAAAAGAATGAAAGAAAACTGAATAACAAGGTAAAAAGAACACTAAAAAACAATATATTTTCTTGAATACGAATTCAAGAATTCACGGAACTTTTTCGTTACACAATACAGAAGAAGTTTGATGAGTTGCTTAATCAAAGGAGTAACCTGGATGTTGTCTACGAAGTTGCTCTTGTTCTTCAGAAGAGAAGTCGTTCTTTATGTCAAAGATCTTTCGAATTTGTGAGAGTGTCTTTCCCTTCATCAAATCCGCCACAGTTTGACAAGCCAAATCTAACAAACCCTCAATATGTAAATATTTGGCCGCCTTTAATATATCAAATAGTGCATCCTCCACGTCCACCTTCATGAACTCTATGTCCCAGTTCTTCAGCTCCTCCGCATCGGAATCTGAGGATACGCTGTTGGCCCTCGGGGCGTGCTTTTCACAGTACTCAATCACCTTCACTAATGTTTTACTATTCACTGCAATTATTGGGCCTTCGCAATCATCAGAGATGCAAACATCCTCCAGCATCCTATTTAATAGCGTCGATAGCCTCGCCGCACTGACGGTTATCTTGAACTCATCGCCGTCACTGCTCAACACAGTAATTGCCTCCACAGATGACGACATTGTAATTGTTGTAGGGAATAGGGACCTCTTGATTATTAATTGCTCTGTCGAGGGAGGGATTATTCTAAAACGCTAAGCCATTAAGGCTAGGGATCCCTTATTTATAATGATAATTTGAATGGATTTTCATAGTTTTATTCAAGAAATATTTTCTTGAAATAAATATTTATAGAAGAAATTAAATATATGTGAGCCTCTCTTCTGTAGTTCTGTTCCATATAAAATACTGTTATACAAAATTACACACACATATATATGATATCCGTATGCAATCTTGTTAGCCATACACAATGACTAATTCGGGATAACATTCATGCAACATCATTTTAATTAATATTTTAAATTTAAATTCCGCCATAAATCTGAAGGATTTTAAATTAAATTTATTTGGATTACTATTAGAAAATACCATAGGGCGACAAAATTTTTGAGGGAAAAAAAATTCATCGCCATTTGCAATGAAATTTGCGACCATCAATTGCCGCATTGTTGAGTGTCTTTGCAAAGTTCTACACCTTGAATTTTGTGCACTTGTGAGCTGAACTTTGTGGAAGTCTAGGTACACAAGGTTGCTTCTGGAATTTGTCTTAATACAAAATGGTCTAAATTGTTATGAAGAGTTTCTACAGGTAAACATAATGCTTCTGAGCTTAATTCTTTTATATTTTCACTCGCTAGTCCATTTAAATTAAGTAAAAAAAATAAACTTACTTCCTAATGATGTATTTGCATATGATTTTAAAAGGATGAAGGAGTTGGAACAACAACTTAGTACTACCACATAGTAGCTGGATGTTACGACACAGCTAGTGAATCAGCTAACGAAGATGATGAAGCACATGCAGGAACAATTCTAGGCCCTATTGAATGACAAGAAGGAAAACAACACGGATAAGCAGTCGATTCCGAGTGATGATGATAAGGATGACCAAGTTGCTAGTATGTAGACCTTATTTATGATTTTTGTGCTTTTTAGTTCATTTTGTTGACAACGTTATTGTTTATATATACTTTTTTAGGATTACCATGGTATATATTTCTTCATATACACTTTTTTTAATAATTCAGTATTGCTTATTTCGTAATATTTTTTTTCTTTAGTTGAGTTGTTGTCGTGGAAGAGCCTACTAATTATAATTTTTGTTTTCTAATTCATCAATTTGCCACAAATTTTTTTTTCACATTCTGCCGCAATTTACCTATATAATATTCAAATCAAATATCATCTACTAGTAATATTTTTTTAAGATATTAAAATTTATCATATAAATAATGACATTAAAATGATAAAATAACAAATAAATAAAAGACTCAAATTACGTCCTTTGAAAAAATGTAATAATTTTGTAGTCCGAGCTCCGTGCAAGGGTCATCGAACCCGGCTTTTCAGCCAAGCGAAGCCGCCACCGTAAGCTTTCGCAACTCGGGCGCTTCCAAGACTTAGCCCGGTTTCTAAATTACGTGAGGCCGCTGTTATCAGCCCTTGCAAACAAACCCGGAGACCCGGATGATCAAAGAAGAAGAGATCTTGACGATCACAAAGGTAACCCGGACCACATGTCTGGGGGCAATGCAATCAGAAGACAAGTAATTCCGATGTTCTTTGAAGCTCGGATAGACACTTTAACAAAGTCAAACGAATTGTAGCAACTCCGATACGAAATCCGGATTCAACAACATATCCACCCCGGCTGACCAGAGACCTGGACAACCCGGCTGGGGGGGCAAGGATATCACGTTATCTCGCGATCAACAAAAACTCGGACGTCCATACTCTAGTCAAATAAACAACTAAACTCGGTAGCTCAGAGACCTGAACAACCGAGCTTGGGGGCAACTGTTATGGACCTAGTCAAGGCCCACTATCTCACTATCACAACCCACTAACCGTGGGACCCAACCATGACCAGGGCGGTTGGCACGATCCTTGGACACGCACAACGTGGGAGCCAAGGAGCTAACTAACTCTAAGGTAACCTCTACATATAGAGCGTGAACCTAAGAGGTACGGCATCTATCTTCTACGCTCTACTCTCTCATTTGCATATACTGCACACAGAGCACACACACCACCCCCTTTGGCTAAACGCCTCCATCAATCATCGAACTACGTGGACTTTGATCCCTCTTCAGGGTACGTAGGCCCTAGGAATCGCTCCTAGGTCAAGTCCCAATCAACATCAACATCCTAGCCCCATCAGGGTTAGGGTTCTGGTTCTACGCCAGAACAGTGGCGCCGTCCGTGGGGATTCGGTAAATTTTGATTCCTACTACCAGTGATGCTTTATACCCAAAGCAGGATGACTCATACCGGATTCATAGTTTATGATTGACAGAATTGGTTTTGGTGTTGCGCAAAGAGAAAAATTGTTTCCAGCGGACATCTTAAATCTCAAGTATTCAGAAAGAAGGCGAATCTACATAGCGACAAGCGTGGATTTCACTCACCCTCTATGGATTCAATCGATGCTTTCTCTGGTTCAATTTGGAGAGCGGGCTTCATTAGGGTTCAGCCGTGAATTTTAGGATCTGACTCTCCGATTGAAGGGTTATTTTCGGAAGGGAAAGGTGATCCATGGTCAAAGCAAAGATGACCTTTGCTGCTTTAGTGATGGTCCACTGTCTCGCAGGAGCCAGCGTACAAAAGAGTCATGGTCACCCAACCCGACGTGGCTATACCCAGCGCAGAACGTCGTTTTTAAGTTCTTGAACAGGGAATTCCGGGATGTCTCGCATGCACTTCAGGTCGCAGAGATGAAGTGAATCAACTTCAGGGCCGGAATTCGTGCTTGAACCTTATGTCGGGATACTTTGAATCCCAAAACCGGATTGAAATGCGGAATTCTATCCAAGTTGCGTAGAGTCTCGGGCAAGAACCAAGAGTCATTATCACCGTCACTAAGTCGCCAGGCTCACCAGAACCTTCCACACCGTTTCTTTGAGAGAGCTCGAGGGAGTAGCCGAGACGTACGCTCGACATGGTCCTGGGATGATGAGTAGCCGAGACACTGAGATGCCTTCGAAATCCAAGGGAGCAAGCCGAGATTGCTCTGGAATTGCCGAGATTCAGATTGAATAGTCGAGATTCTTATATGGATTAAAATATTCAATGCCCAGATGAGGTGCCGAGAGGTGGCCGACCTTCTATTTCTTAACCTCGGCTTCTCGTCAGTTCAGGATCCATTGGCCGGCCTTCTATTCCTTATATAACTTATCATACCGGGCCTTGTTACCTTAGTCACAATCACAGAGTTTAGTCAGATGACCGGGATCCTCTTCATGAGGTGGCCGAGGAGTGTATGCCCGAGATTCCTGAAGTACCGAGATCTGGACTTCGGAGAGAAAGGAAGGCCGAGGTATACATTTAATATGGTCTTGGATGCCGAGATGGAGATTTCGACGAACGGTTGATTCAGAAAGTGCCGAGGTTTGGACCTTTTATTATCCTGAGATGCTGAGATGCCTTGCAGTATTCGAAATGCATCAAGAATTCTACGGCGGTATATATCCATGATTCCGGTCTCTAGACACACCGTCGACTACACCCACAAGAAATATGAACAGCTCCATTGGGTCAAGGTTTCCAGTACTTTATCACGTCATACATGAAGAAATCTCTTTTGGAGGGCGGATACTATGATTGCTGTCTTTGAATGTACCCCAAGGGTGACTCCCAGGTTTTTGCCGGGTTACATTTCCATCTATTTTAATTTTAGACTGCCGAGACAGTACCTTTGCGGTGGAGTATGGCGTCTATTAACATCTCCCTGGATCTTCAGTTGTTATGCCATCAGCTCTCGAACACCAGGGCAAATTGAGGGAAATTCGTTGCACTTATCCACTGTTGGCTCCAACTCGGTTAGTCCAGAAATTCTTTTGATATTTCTTTTCAACTTTGGAGATTGGACCTTTAATTGCGTCATATCATTTATTCATTCACACATATTTTGGCGTGAGACATATCATTCTTATCGATAAATTCTTATTATTTAATCCCTTGGTTACCCACACTTGAAACTTTGCATTTGTAAGGATTGCATTCTCTATATTTCTTATTCCTGACCAAGGAAATGGGTGTGGGCAATGAGGTTAATGTTGACTCCTTTTCAATTGGTCCATCGAGCATTATTATCTTGGTGGAACAATTGCTTCCAGAGTTTCTTTGCTGCAAGCCCATGTCGCATGGGATATTATTAATGATGGCAATATGCTTACTCAACGGCTCAGATGTGATTAATATCAATGGTTGGGTTATGTTTGAAAGCTTGGTTGAGTTTTGATTCAAAAGGAAGAGCTTTTAAATGAAGGGGGAGAAAATTCTATGACAGAAGGTTTCATTTGATTCTCAAATTGCTTGGACAACCTTATCACAGGCTTGCTTCACTCTCCACTCTTGCAAAATTTAAGCTTTCTTGACGCATGCCCACATTCGGGAATGGTGGCAAAGAGAGCACAACATATGATCTGCTTCAACTTCATATTTTCAGCTTGAACAACAGTGCAATTCCTTCTTTTGTCTCCTGTTGATATTTATTTTGTGATGACATGCCTTCGTGAAAACAACTTGTTTTTGGAATTGCTGCTGCTGGAGAAGTTAGAAAAAAGGAATGCTATGACACTATTGTTTGAAAATACTAATCAACTCTCAGAATCATCCGCTATACTGGTGTCAATGGATGAGTTTGAAAGTCTCTTAAACAAGAGTATCTGGTGATTTAAGCTTTGCCTAAATCTCTGGATGTAAAGAATTGATGACAGTTTCTATTCATCCTCCAGAAACTGTTTTTGAATCATTAACCTTTTCTTGATGGATATCTGAGGAGCTTATCAGGCCAATCTTGGAAAAAGGAATTCATCACCATGAACCTAAAAGAGGGCAGACCTTGGTTTAACCAAATCTGTAAAGATCCTGGCTCCGTGTGAATTTTTGAAGGCGGACCAGGTTACACCAAATCTGGTTAAAATCCCGGCTCCGTGTGAATTTTTGAAGGCGGACCCCGGTTACACCAAATCTGGTTAAAATCCCGGCTCCGTGTGAATTTTTGAAGGCGGACCCCGGTTACACCAAATCTGGTTAAAATCCCGGCTCCATGTGAATTTTTGAAGGCGGACCCCGGTTACACTTAATACGGTTACAACCCGAGCTCCGTCTAAAGTACAGTTGAGTCCGTGTAAACTTCAGATTACAAACGGCAAATAAATAAAGAAACTATCAATCAAGAGCATTGATTCAATCTCTTCAAATTGCTCTAACGACAAGACATGAACGAAAAAGCGGAACAGGGTCACTGAACCCGGGTAATTCAAATACGAACTGAAGAATAAAACCCGGCTTTTCAGTCGGAGGGAGTTGTCTCCGCAGAGCTATCACAGCCCGGACGCTTCCTAACTTACTCCGGGATATCAAGCGGAATTGTCATGCCGACCTTGATCAGGTCAAAATGTTCGGACGCTTTGGTGAAAAACCAAACCCGGGCAGGTGACAACTTCCCTTTATATATATATGTGGGTCCCACCATTTCATGTGTGTGTAGGAATCTTCTTCTTCTCATGCAACATGAGAAGTTTAAATCCTATATATATATATATTCACTAAGGGCTTGTTTGGTATGGAGGAAATTTGAGGAAGGAGAGGAACTTAGAAATGGGAAAGGAATGGAAGAGAAGGAAGGATTTTAAGGAATGATGGAAGATGAGTTGTTTAATGGGAAGAAAATAAAGGGGGTGATAGTTAGTAAAGAATTAGGAAATATTTATTTTACCATAAAAAATAATTAATTCAAAATGAAAAGGAAAACTATTTTTTTCTAAAATATATATTTAAAGAAAATATCTTCTTATCAAGTTCGAATTTGTCTAACATATTCTCCCGCCAAATTTGAATTTGTCTAAAATATTGTCTCGTCAAGTTCAAATTTGCCTAAAATATTATCCCTCCAAGTTTGAATTTGTCCAAAATATTCTCTAGCCAAGTTCAAACTTATCGCAAAAGTTCAAATTTAATTCTATTTTCTTGCGTTATACAAGAAAAATATTTTGAGTGGCAAATATGTCCAAAAGCGTCACGGTTCATGTGGGAACTTGGGTTCCCACCAATTTTGGTGGGATCTTATCTTATAAACTTTAAAGGAAGACTAGTAGGCTCGGGAACTTGAATTTTCATGAAGATTCGACAAAAAAAGTATACCAAACAAAGGAATTTGCTCATTTTCCCTTCTCGTCCCACCTGTTCTGAGTTCCAAACAGGCCCTAAGGAAATAACTAGTCAACAAAATATATTGAAAAAGATAAACTTTTTACGAATAATGATAGTTTGTATATATTTTGATTTAAAATAACAACAAACAAAAAAATTTCCCACGACTAGTCGGTTTGTGTTATAAATATAAAGATATAGCTGAGATAAGAGATAGAGAACAAGAGCAAGAGAAGAGAGAAGAGGGAAAGAGGAGAGTAATTCTTATTCCAATGTGTCTCCAATACATAACATATGCCTTCTATATATAGGCACAACTCTCTAATCTACAATTAATGTGATTCCATAATCATAGTGATTAATGGGTAAGAATAGGAAATAATGGGAGATATGGACATCCACAAATATAATATTCATAACACTCCCCCTTGGATGTCAATTATGAATATGCCTCATTAAAAGCTTTAACTAGAAAAACCCAGTGGGATAAAAACCTAGTCAAAGAAAAGAGTACATCATTGATACACTTTTCAATGTTGCCTCATTAAAAACCTTTTCAGGAAAACTGAGTGGGACAAAACCTAGATAAGGGAAAAAGAGTATAGCGTGTATCGATTCTCCTTTTTGACAACATCAATATTACTCCCCCTGATGACAACATTACTTCCACTGTCTTCGTATTGGTGAAAACTATATTTTGCTAATAAGCAAGATACATTAGTGCTCCAATAGCACTAAATTATGGTACTTCTGGACCAAGTAATTCTTCTTCAAATTCTTTGCTAATTACTCTAGGTCAGAATTGGTCTTTATTCGTTTGCAAATACCTTACAATCATTGGGGGACATAATAAATGTGACTTTTCTATACAAAATTGTTCTTGGACCTTCTTTGTATAATCTTCTTCAAATACAAAGATTACATTCTATAGTTACTCAATCTGTAATCTAAGACAGAATTTTGTTCTGCCCAAGTCTTTCATTTCAAATTCTTTCTTCAAACAATTAATTGCCTTTTGAAACTCTTCAAAATTTCCATTGATGTTGATATGATCAACATAAACATCAATTATAGCAAATTGACTTCTATATCTTTTCATAAAGATGCATAGGCATATTGGGTCATTTGTGTACCTTTCTTTTCACAGATATTCCTTGAAATGATTATATCACATACGCTCTGATTGCTTCAAGTCATACAGAGACTTATTTATCTTAATTGAGTATTGTTCTCGAGAACTTGAATTAGATGCTTCTAACATCTTGAGTCCTTCAGGGACTTGTGCTTCTGTCACATTAAGTCCTTCGGAGACATGAAGTCCTTCGGGCATGTGCTTTTGGCACCTTATGTCCTTCGGGGACATATGCTTCTGGCACCTTACGTCTTTTGAGGACATATGCTTCTGACACCTTACGTCCTTCGGGGACATGTGCTTCTGACACCTTATGCCCTTTGGGGACATGTTCTTCTGGTACCTTACGTCGTTCGGGGACATGTGCTTCGCGCACTTAAGTCCTTCGGGGACATGTGCTTCTGGAACCTTAAGTCCTTCGGGGACATGTGCTTCTGGCACTTAAGTCCTTCGGGGACATGTGCTTCTGACACTCGCTAATAGATTGTGGCTCATGATCCTTATTATCATTCATTACATCATATGCTATATTATGATCAAAGATATCGTCAATGTTGACTTCCTTTCAATCCCATCAGACACTACAAAAAAAAACCATCATTTGTTGCGGTTTCTTTGTCGCGGTTCTAAATAACTGCTACAAAATCGATTTTGTAGCGGTTTTATCACTAAACTGCTACTAATTAGTATTGAAAGCCTTGGTGGCATGTCTGCTGCTATATTTGTAGCGGTTAACGGAAACAAAACCGCAACAAATTTGGCGCCATCTTGGCGCGCAATGGCGAGAATGTTTGTGGCGTGACTTTTGTAGCGGTAATTTGAGCCTAACCGCTACAAAGTTGGCGCCAGCGTTGGCGCCAACTTTGTTGCGGTGAATTTATAGCGGTTACAAAACCACAACCGCTACAAACAAACGAAATGACACAATTTTGTCCCGGTCACCAGGAAGCGTGACTTTGACTGCGTCAAATGCTACATGTTTGTAGCAGTTTCATTGATAACCGCTACAAATATTCACACTATAAATAGGGTTTAGGGTCCGTACATCAATTATAAAAATTCAAGAAGTTACTAAATATTACTTGTAACTGAATGAACAATCTCCCTTGGTGGTCGAAGACATGCAGATATCTGTAGCTCTGATCTCTTATCTCGGGTGATAAGAGTTACAGATATTTGTATCTCTCATCGTTGCAAGGCAGTTTGTTCAGTTACAAGCGAAGGTTTACTCATTTCTTTGGCGTGAAGACTTTCTACTCTTCTGAGAATAGTCCAACATGCGACCGGAGATTGGGTTCCAATATAGCCACCTTTGTCTCACGAAAATATCTCTGATGAAAATGATTAAGCGAGTTTTTCGTGGGAGATCGGAGGCTATACTGAATCCGAATCTCCACGGACATGTTGGACTATTCTCGGTTACTTCATTATATTTATACTATTACTCTCAACACTTTTGGAAAAATTAAATAAAATAATTAAATTAATTTAGGGTTTTTTATTTTAAATATTTTTACCAAACTAATTAGTTTGATTATAAACTAATTAGTTTGGAATTTTTTTTTGCCAAAAAATTCATCTGGTAGCGATTTTAGCCAATAACCGCTACAGAATATATACATATTGTAGCGGTTATTGAAGAACCGCTACAGAATTGCAAGGGTTAGTTATTTTGTAGCAGTTATGAGACCGCTACAAGGTATCACGAAGAACGAGGCATCTTTGTAACGATTATTGCGGCGGTGACGGTTGAACTGTGACAAATATGTGCATTTTGTAGCGGTTTCTTATGGAAACCGCTACAAAATGTAGCGGTTTTTAAACAGTGATTCTCATTTTGAAAATCACAATTTCTAGCGGTTTTGATTTTTCACCTTTTTAACCTTTCAACCTACCTTTAAAATTCTACATTTCAACATCATGGTTTCTCAAGATAAGGGAAAGGGGAAAGCAGTTGTCCCAGAGAAAAGGCCTTTAAGGGGAAGTAGTAGTAGTAGAGGGGGCCAGACGAGAGGGCGTGGGGCTCTAAATATACCTCCGCCCTCTCAGGGCCAGGGCGAGTTTGCCGAACTCTTCGCCAATAAGCCAATCCCACACCCAAAGACCCTAGAGATCGTAGGGGGAGAACGAGGCGCAAGTATGTTGTTCGACAACTTAGACGAGAATGAGGAGATCCATATTGAGACTCTCATAGCGGAGGTGGAGCAGTTTATCGACCAGGAAAACCAGCGGGACCACGGGAACCCCCGACCGGCGTCTTCGTGTTCCACCGGATTTTTGGTGGATGTCAAAGGTATATGTAATTAGTTTTTCGGGAGAAATTCATTTAAATTTGGTAAGTTTAATTCATTTTTATTTAAACGTAGTTATAGTAATTGTTTTTGTAATATTGCATATAGACTTGGGAACATCAACAGGAGGACGCTGGATGTTTCCGCTGTCACTTAGATGGACGGGTATCGGGTCATAGTCCCGTGGAACGAGGACACAGACCAGGCGATCGGCAGCGGTGGTCACCTGTTGAACCGATTCCTGTCAGAATTTGGCGGGAATTGGGCATGGTTCCCAATGATTGGAAGCATGTGCCGAAGGAAAACAAGGACAAGGTGTTTGCCGACATTCTGCAGGTATTCAATGTTGTTTAATTAAATTTTACATGTTAATGGTTATAAGTTGTGGTTTCTTTCTTTATTTATTTCTTAATTAATTAATAATTAATAATTAAATTATGATACAGAAAAAGTTAAATTGCGCGAACATCATAAGAGGTACGTACTGATGAAAATTGGGGAAGGGTGGAAGAGCCGGAGGGGTCGTCTCTACAACCGGCATAATGGAGATGGGACTATTCCTCTGTAGCAGCTGATTGAGAACGTCCCAGACGGCGTGGACCCAAATCACTGGGCGGGTTTCGTCCATTATAGGAGGGGTGCAAACGGACAGGTACCTTTTTTAATTAATTATAGTTTAATTTTGTGTAGACATTATTTAATTTGAAGGTTAAATTGTCTTTAAACTAATTTTGTTGAAATGTAATTTAAATTAATTTATAGTTTAGGGTTGGTTTAAATTAATTAATAGTTTCACTTAATTGATAATTTAAATATAGTTTAAATTAATTTTGTTGAAATGTAATTTAAATTAATTTATAGTTTACATTTGGTTTAAATTAATTAATAGTTTCACTTAATTGATAATTTAAATATAGTTTAAATATTAGTTAATTTATAGTTTAGATATAGTTGTAATTACATTATGAGTAAATACCCTTTTTGGTCCCTGGAAAAACACATTTGACCATTTTTCGTCCCTGAGTAAAAAAAATGTCATTTTGGTCCTTTTTAGGGACTAAAAAGGACCTTTTGGGAATTTACGGGGATCAAAATATGCAAAAAATTGATCAAAAGGACTAAAAGGGACCTTATTTTTCCATTTTAGGGACTAAAAGTGACTTATTTTTTTCAGGGACCAAAAAGGGCATCCGTGTTTTTTCCAGGGACCAAAAAGGGTATTTACTCTTACATTATAGTTTAAATATTACTTAATTTATGAGTAAATACCCTTTTTGGTCCCTGGAAAAACACATTTGACCCTTTTTCGTCCCTGAGTAAAAGAAATGTCATTTTGGTCCTTTTTAGGGACTAAAAAGGACCTTTTTGGGAATTTCTGAGGGATTAAAATGTGCAAAAAAAATGATCAAAAGGACTAAAAGGGACCTTATTTTTCCATTTTAGGGACTAAAAGTGACTTATTTTTTTTCAGGGACCAAAAAGGGCATCCGTGTTTTTTCCAGGGACCAAAAAGGGTATTTACTCTTAATTTATAGATGAAATATGACTTAATTCATAGTTTAAATATTACTTAATTTATAGTTTAGATATAGTTGTAACTTGTAATTACATTATAGTTTAAATATTACTTAATTTATAGTTTAGATATGGTTGTAAGGATTAAATACCTAATTTGGCACGAAAGTATTGCTAAGGGAGCGCCCAGCACCCGGAAGTATTTTGGATATCATTTTTGCCCCGAAAGTTTACAAAATAGAGAAAATATGGCCCGAAATTTATTTTTCGGAGCAAATTTACCCCGGAAGTTTTGTTTAGGAGTAAATTTTTGTAAACTTCCGGGCAAAAATGATACCAATCCAACAGTCAAGATCAACTGATGGGCAAAATTGCTATGTTTGTAAACTTCCGGGGTAAAAATGATACCCAAAATACTTCCGGGAGCTGGGCGCTCCCTTAGCAAAACTTCCGTGGCAAATTAGGTCTTTAACCCTTGTTGTAATTACATGATAGTTTAAATATATTTTACAAGATATCAAAGTCATAATTAATTTCACTTAATATTTTGTTTCCTCCTCCTTGCAGGCTCTGTCGCAGAGGAACACCAGAAGCCGGGCACAGCAGAAGGTCCATCACACGGTAGGGACCAAGACGTTTGCTGTGACCTACAGTGAGATGGTATGTTGAAAGTTAACATGATGATTGTTTTGTTTTTGGAATAACAAAGTTTATATTCTTTTAATTCTTTCAGCAAGAAAAGGCTCGGGAGGAGAACCGTCAGATGGACTATGGGCAGTTGTTCACTCGCACCCATAGACACCGTGATGGGACGCCGACCTCTGAGGCAGCAGAGGAGATAATAGTAAGTTACAAAAACATTATTTATATAATGAATGTTGTATATTTAAATTGATTTAATTATTTTATTAATCGTTCATGAACTCTGTGCCAGGCCCGAATTAAGCAGAGCCAGGCAGACCTGCGAGCGTCTCAGACCCCAGAGTCACAGGGGTCTGTGAATCCAACGACACCATTAAAAGTTGTTGTTGGCCCAATCGAGCATCCTGGCCGTGTTATGGGCATGGGGCTAGGCGCCAGGCCTAGCATGGTGTACCCCAAGGGCTCTTGCTCCGAGACCGGACCCTCCAGCTCGAGAAGGCCACCACCGGAGGCGGTTGGTGTGATCATTGCTGAGAAGGTTGCTGCACAGGTTGCCGAGCAAGTTGTTGCACAGAGGGCCGAGGATGAGGCCAGGAATAGGCGTATGCAGGAGAGATACAACCGTTGGTACGCTAGTCATTAGTGGGATGCTGTTACCGGGCCTTGACAGAGCTGTTACCTAATAGACGGTTTTCATCTCCCGAGCCTCCCCCTTCGTTCATCTATGAGGAATCCCCCCCCCCCCGCGTGCTGCTGCTGATGACGAGGACGTTGTCAACTCTGGTCGTGCACACGCCCCCCTGAGACAGGAATTGATGATCAGGCTCCTGATAGTTAGTTTTTATTTTGAACACTTCATTATGTGCCGCTGGATATTTGTTTCATGCATTTAAATATTTTGTTTGTTTAACCTCTGATTTTGTTAAATATTTGTTATCATTAATTTTGGTACGTTATTTCAAAACTTATAATTCAAGGTTTCTTTTATAATTTGTCATATATACCAAACCAAGAAAGTTTATATCATTTATTTTTATTAAATAATATATTGAAAATATATATAAAAAAAAGAACCGATTATATCATGATATGTGGTTTTAGTTTTAATATTAATTATTGTTTAAATTATAAATACAAAATATAATATTGGAGTTTGATTAGGGACAATTTAGTGATTTTAAATTTATATTATGAGTTTTGGTCCGTCTAAGTAATTACTACTTTTATGATCCTTTATAATAAATATTCTTTTCTCGAGGTCCTTTATTTTAATTTTCCCAAATTTTAACCCTAAATCTTAAATAGTGAAAGTAAACATTTGTAGTGGTTTAAATATATAAACCGCTGCAAATTCACTTTGTAGCGGTTATATGGAACCTAACCACAACAAAATTGAATTTTAAATTGGATGAAAGAGCGCCAAATGTTGTCGCGGTTTAGACAGATAAACCGCTATAAATTTCAACGGTCATCATGTTGTAGCGGTTGTGGAACCTAACCGCAACAAAATTGAATTTTAAAATGGATGAAAGGGTGCCAAACTGTGTCGCGGTTTCTATCGACAAACCGCTACAAATGTCAACGGTTAACATTTATTAGCGGTTGTTGTAGCGGTTATATAACCGCGACAAAACTCTGGCGGGATTATGGATTCAAATTTGTCGCGGGTTTTGAACTGCGACAAATTTGTCTCTCATATATGTGCAACGGCTGTTGTAGCGGTTTCGTAACCGCTACAAAATATTCCATGCATTTAAAGATCTCAAGTTCTGCTATGAAGGTAATTAAACATTGTCTCCACATTTATGTTCTATCCTAGATTTGTTTGTTACATATGGATAAGTCATGGGTCAAGCTGCCGCGTAGTTCTCCTATATATTTAGCGAGATTGAAAAATTTCTTAGATTTCGCCTTCTCTCACGCTAGCATTAATGGCAAGATTGTGTGTCCTTGTTGCCGATGCAAGTTTAAGAAGTGGCAAACACGAGAATGTGCTTTGGAACATCTTCTTATAAAGCCTTTCCCAGAGGCATATACATTCTGGGAGGTTCATGGTGAGAAACGTGGTATGAGATATGGGGATCATCTTCCTCGAACCTCACAAGTAGGAAATCAAGTACATCAAGATGATCCGGTTAATGAAGCTGTTCGCGATGCTTTTGGTGTTCAAGACGACAACTTCACAGCAGAAGTTCAGGGTCCAGAACCTGTTTTCTTCAGGAATGATGCAGCTCAAGAATTTTTCAGCCTCATGGATGGGAGCGATCGTCCTTTGTATCAAGGTTGTCAGAAATACTCAAAGTTATCTTTTCTGATCAAAATGTACCATATCAAGTGCTTGTGTGGGATCACTGATAAGGCAATGTCGATGTTCCTGGAATTACTTCGAGATGATTTTCCTGACGCGGACATTCCCTCATCCTTCTACGAGGCGAAGAAGATAATCAACAGATTAGGCTTGAACTACGAAAAAATCGATGCCTGCCCAAACGACTGTATGCTTTATTGGGGAGAGGACGCTCGGAGGGAGACTTGTAAGAAGTGTCACACTTCGAGGTTCAGGACAGTTCGAAAAGGGAAGAAGCAGAAGAAGAAACCCGCAAAGATTCTAAGGTACTTTCCTTTAAAACCTCGCTTACAAAGATTGTTTATGTCCTCTAAGAAAGCTGAGCATATGAGGTGGCATGAAGATGATAAGAATCAAGATGGTAAACTCAGATATCCACGGGATGCTGAAGCGTGGAAAGCGTTCGACTCAGTCTTGCCAGATTTTGCTACGGACCCTAGAAATGTTAGTCTTGCTTTGGCGACCGACGGTTTTAATCCGTTTGGGAATATTAGCACAAGCTATAGTATATGGCCAGTTATGTTGATACCCTACAACTTGCCCCCGTGGATGTGTATGAAACAAAGCTCCATCATTATGTCCATGATCATTCCAGGGAAGAAGGCACCAGGAAATGACATCGATGTGTATCTTCAACCGCTTATCAAGGAGTTGGTGGAGTTGTGGAATGTAGGTGTGGAGACGTATGACGCGCACGAGAAGACACTTTTCAACTTGCGTGCGGCCTTGATTTGGACGATAAGCGACTTTCCTGGCCTCGGGACATTATCCGAGTGGAATGTGCATACCGGCCTTGCGTGCCCAGCTTGCAATTTTGACTCTAACTCAGTGCGCCTTCCCCACAGTCGTAAGTGGTGCTTCATGGGTCATCGAAGGTTTCTCGATGGTACGCACAGGTTTAGGTTGTAACGCAATCGTTTTAATGGGAAACAGGAAAAAAGAGGACCTCCTCGGAATTTATCCGGTAAATAAATCATAGAGCAGATTCAGGATCTTGAATTTGAGTATGGGAAAAAAGACGATCCTGCAAAGGCAGGGACAAAGACTGCCAGGCCTTCTGATTCTACGCCCCAGCAATGGCGAAAGATAAGTGTCTTCTTCACTCTTCCGTATTGGAAAGATAATTTACTCCAACACAGTTTGGATGTCATGCACATTGAAAAGAATGTGTGCGAAAATGTGTTGTACACGATTCTCAACGAACCAGGCAAGTCAAAAGATCATCTGCAAGCGAGGAAAGATTTACAGGAGATTGGCGTTCGTGGAGACGCGTGGCTGGATGAGTTTGACAGATTTCAACCGGCAAGATTCACCCTGACAAAACCGAATAAGGAAATCTTTCTCGCAACCTTGAAGAAAATAAAAGTTCCTGACGGGTATTCAAGCAACATATCACGATGTGTTGACGTGCAGACTCAAAAGGTTACTAGGCTGAAGAGTCATGACTCACATGTGCTTATGCAACAGTTACTTCCGCTGGCCATAAAAAATACTCTGCCTCTCGATGTGTCTGTCGTTTTGGTCGAGCTTTGTACTTTCTTTCGGAAGTTGTGTTCCAAGGTTTTGATAGTGGAGGAGCTCGACCAGCTGCAACAGAAAATCATTCTTACGCTGTGTCATTTGGAGATGATCTTTCCTCCGTCATTTTTCACGGTCATGGTTCACCTGACAGTACACCTTGTTCACGAAACAAAGCTTGTTGGCCCAGTTCAGTAACAAGGGATGTATCCAATTGAGAGGTACTCATTTAAAAATAATTACTTTAGCATTACTCCCTAGTCGCATGTTTAACCATTGATGCATCGAAATTTTTCCTTCTCTACTTTATAGGTTTCTTGGGAAACTGAAATCTTACATAAGGAATAAGGCGTGACCTGAAGGTTCAATAGCAGAAGGTTATATCGGGGATAAGGTCTTGTATTTTTGTTCCAGGTACTACGATGACATTGAGACGTCATTCAACCGACCGCCTCGTGTAGACGATTGTCCTGAGCCTGAGCCATCAACAACAGAGTTGTTAATCCCTCATGTTGGTAAACCCGTTGGCGGAAGTGAGAAATTCAAACTCACGGCACTTGAGAAGTTTCAAGCACATAGACATGTCTTGATTAATTGCACCAAAGTTGAACCGTACCTTCAGTAAGGATTTCACACACACACACACACAGATATATATATATATATATATATATATATATATATATATATATATATATATATATATATATATATATATATCCTATATATTTCCTTACATTTTATAGTCACATTTCATGCTCGTCATTGCATGTTTAATTGCAGGGAATTCAGGAGTCATGTGAAGCGTGAACTGAGGATCTATACACAGACATCCTCCGAAATTGATATAAAGGTCCACAGAGAATTCCAGTGTTGGTTTAGGAGGAGAATAATGAATGACCACAACCCGTACTCACCAGAATTCAGAGCTCTCGCGCTAGGCCCGCTTGACCACGCCCAAATATTTACGGCATACAATGTCAATGGTTTTAAGTTTTGCACCGTCTCACGAGATCAGGGATTGCTGACCCAAAACTCTGGTGTATATGGCACGTTTGGGACGAGGAGTTATGCGAGCAGCAGTGATGGAACATGCAGTTCGATGACGTCCCGTATTATGGAAAGCTGCTTGATGTGGTCAGGATAAGTTACCAAGGCCTTTTCACCGTGACGTTGTTCAAGTGTTTGTGGGCGAATACAACAACGTCCAGGGGACTCATGACTGACGACTTAGGCATCACATCAGTGAATTTCTTCCGGCCTATTCACAGTGGTCAGTCTGAAGATGACAAGCCGTATATTCTTGCATCAGAGGCCCATCAGGTTTATTATGTCGCCGATGAGAGGCAAAAGGATTGGAATATGGTGGCTCACTTAAAGCCTCGGGACCTTTAAGACATGGGCGATGGTGATAACGTCGCCTATGATTGTGAGCCGTTCCAGCCCGCCAGCTTTGAAGACTTCTTCCCAGACGGCGATGACAATTTACCTATAGTTCGGTACATTTTTTAATTTACGCTTTATGAAATAATAACATTTAACTAAAGTTTTATTTGTGGTCAAACATATTCACCTCACACGTAACATTTTATACAAACTTTCTTTGTAGAGATGGTGAAGAAGATTGAGAGAAAAACTTATGCATACGCTGTAATTTGTAATCTTTTTATTACGTTTTTTTTTTAATCTAGAACCTTATTTGTAGCGGTTATATAACCGCTACAAACACTACATAACCGCTACAGATGACAACCGCTACAAATACGCATCCTAACTGCTACTAATAGAAACCGCTACAAAAAGTGCGACCTAAACCGCTACAAAATGATGCGCAGATACCACCATAAATACCCCCACCAAACCACATTTAATATGCTTCAGTTTCTTTTCTACACACGTTTTCTCTCCGCCTTCTCTCATATTTTTACGTTTTGTCAAAGAGGTTAACTGTTTGAAGGGGGTAAGTGTCGTTTAACCGGATCATATTTTAATATCTTTTATTTTCATTAAAAATATAAATTATTAATAATGCAATATTTACTTAATTACCACAATAATTAACAATTTTTTTCCAGTCATGAATTTGTAGCGGTTACTTAAACCGCTACAAATATTCAAACATTTTTCTGGGAAAAAATGGCAGGATTTCTTTGTAGCGGTCTTAGTAGCGGTTACTCACCGCTACAAATATTCAAAAGAATTAAACTGATGGCGATAAAACTTTTTTGCGAAAAAATGGCGGGAATATTTGTAGCGGTTACCAACCACTACAAATATGTGTCAAAACTTTTTCGCCAAAAAAAGGCAGGAAACTTTGTAGCGGTTACGAACTGCGACAAATATTCAAAACAATTCAAACTGATGGCGGCAAAAAATGTTCAAAATCATTTTTTGTAGCGGTTATTTAACCGCTACAAGTCTGAAAATCAATTTGTAGCAGTTTAGAAACCGCGACTAATCTCTCAAACCAGACGTCAGCAAAGCTCATTTAGTGTACGTCGGTCAGTGGTAACCGCTACAGATATAGTAGCAGTCCCTATATATGTAGTAGCGGTTTTTTTTAACCGCTACAAATCAGCTTGCCACGGTGGATTTTGTAGCGGTTTGAGTAACCGCTACAAATGTCATTAGTTGCGCCAAAAACTGCTACAAATACGTCATATTAACCGCTACTAATGATCTTTTTTTTGTAGTGGGATTCCATTCATAACATAATTTATTGAGATCTTATAATTTGTTACATATTTCAGGTACTTGGGTCTCTGCTGGGACTACAACATTCTCTTCTGGAGATATGTCTACTGGAGATAATAACTCTTCAGGAGATGACTCTTCTAGAGCTATTAACTTTTCTTGATTATCCTCGACTTAACCATCTATATTCTTCTCTCCTTTTCTCTTTCGAGGATTTTTATCTTTGGAACCGATGGGCTTACCACGCTTCAAGCGTGTTTTAAATTCATTCATAATAGGTTGTCCTTCAGGGACATTAATTCGAATAGAAGCATTAACAGTTGGAATATGTGACTATGTCACTTTCTTTGGGTCAGTAAATGATTTTGGCATTTGATTAGCTAAATTCTGCAAATGAATTATCTTTTGAACTTCCAGTTCACATTGTTTTGTACAAAGATCAACATGAGCCAATGACAATTCATTCTAGCTAATCTATTTACCCAACTGCTTATTTTCTCCCCCTCATGTTAGGAAAACAATGTCAAATGACAATTGACTAATCATGCAGTATAAGTTTCCTAAATCCATTGGTTTCCTTTAGAAACATCATTTTGTTTCATTTAGAGACAAACAAAGAAAAGGAGGTCTTTACCCAACATTTATCCTTTATAAGCATTGCACATTCAAACCTTTTAAGATGGAATTTGTATGGCTACTGACCAAAAGCCAATTTTATCAGGAGAATTTTGTTGGCTTATATAAGTGCTGCAATATGTAAGATCAAATATACCAACATAAAAATTGTTCTCATAAGAATTGATCTAGCAATTTACGAAGGCTTTAATTCATGATTTCTGGATCGTATAATCTGGAAATAGCGCGCTTAATTTATTCAAATATTATTGTTGTAACACCCCATTTTTCAAAAGTGAAATAATTTAATATTATCAGAGTAGAGCATTGGAGCATATAAGAGTATGAGTAACTGATAAGTATGTGACCAAATACTGACTGTGGCGTATCCGGTTGTTCATAATAACGGTACATTTATCCGAGTATCCAAAATTCTATCTATATAGAAATGTAAATACATTCCCAAAATAAATCTCCAGCCGAGTCCTTACGCGTGCTGCTTACCCTTGTCACCGGCTCCTGATCCTCCGGATCCTGAAGCTATGGTAAGTGCTGAGGTCCAATACCCATCGGACCTCAGGTAACAGTTAACCTCATGCTCAAGTAAAACAATATATGGCAGATAGATATTCATAACATTACAGCATACCATACATAGTACATAGCAGATGTAAGGCTTAAAACAACACAACAGTACATAGCACACAACACATGTAAAGTTATCCATGTTTGCACTAACCAGTGCCACGAAAGCTCCTCGTGTCCTCAGCGCTAGGAAAACAATCATGCGGTATTATCAAGACTATAACCCGCATAAAGCTGTATGTATAAACAGTGACCTAAGACCGAGTCCTAGCCACGGTGCATGACCCAAGACAAATTCTTGTTCATGACTCTATGAAATAATCTATCGCCTATAAGCATAAAAGAAGCATCAGAGTTAGAGTTACAGTACGCGTCTGTACCTTAGTCCGTAGAGCTTAGCGGTACAATTGTCCGTTCGGTACAATTCTTGCTTTTCCAAAATTATTCCCTTGAAAATAATATCTTAAGAGATATTTTAGCCACTTTTGACCTTTTTACCCCTGGTGGATTTGATATTCCAATTATACCCTTACATTTCCTTAAAAACATCATTTCAGCATTTATGGGCAGATTTTTCGGTAACTTTGAAATATCATTATTAATTCCACAAAAATCTAAATGAGGTGCTTCCAAAGCAAAAATTACCCATGATAAGTCTATTGTCTAGGAAAAATAACGGCTTTAACTCGAAATCCCTGGGAAAATACCGGGTTTAATTTTTCCAACCACTGTCCAAATTTTGCCCAGAAATTGTGACCAAACTTCAATAATTTTTATCTCCTTGTACATAAATCATTTTGCTACATATTTAATATATTTAAAAATACCTGAATATATAATTTTTTCATGAAAAATTTCATGATTTTAGGACTTCATTTAACACATAAAATAATAGCCTTAATAACGCTGCCTCCAAAAAACTTCCAACCGTAAATTTTTCCAGAATTTCGCTACTTTGTTCCTCAACTTTCAAGAACTTTGCTCTACCATATTTTCCATCATATTTTTGAAATAAACCCATTTTTAACCATAAAAACATGAAAACAAAACTACTCTTGAAAATTCAAGATCAAAGCATAATCTATCTATGATTTTAAAGACTAGAACTTCAAGAACTTACTTCAATCTTGCTCTTACTTCTTCACACTCACTCCTACCTCACTATATGCAGATTTTTTAGCTCAATTTGGTGTGAAGAATCCCTATTTATAGGAAAATGTCAAGGCCTTTGCTGAATGCCCAAAATGCCCTTTTCTTCACCAAAAAGCCTTCTTGCTCCTTCTTGCTCCGTCCAATTCGTCCTCCCCTCTCTCTCTCTCCTTATCCTCTTCCATTTCATTTAATTACTTTTCCTCTTCCATGCATTTATCACCTTATCCTCTTCCATTTCGTTCCCTTGCATTAACTTATCTCATGTGCTTCTTATCCCATGTGCTTTGTTTAATTAGAATATCTTAATTAAAACACAAAAATCTTCCCCCTTTTTCCTTAATGCTAGCCGTCCCCCTCCCCCTTCTTTGACTCATGAGTTATCCTTTGTGTCTTGTAATCAATAACCTAAGCCTCCAATTGGTTCTTTCATTATCACAAGGATTTATCTTATTTGGTGATTTATTAAGACCATTGGATTTAGCTTTATTAAATCTAATCTTGGTCTTCTATTTATGTAGAAAAATCCTACAACTATTTCAAGATTTTTATCTAATAATCACATGTGCTCTTGAATATATCATTATTTAATCTTTCTTTCTCTCCTCCATGTGCATTTCGTCCCTCATGCTTAACTTTAGGGGTTGCATATCTAATCTTAATTAACATCCCTAAGTGTAGTGTTTTAGATGTTATTAGGTATAATTGACCAAGTGTGATTGGTTCTCCAATTGATTATGATCATTAGTGCTTCATTCAAAGCTAATCTTGTCTTTTAATTAGTCCTTGATTTTTAATTAAAACATTCCCTAATTGTTGCTTCTTAGTTTGACACTTGATTAGTTATAAAGATTTACACAATTATTTAATTAGTGAAAACTTAATTGCCCATTAATTGTTGTTAATTTCCTTTAATTTGTTTAAGTATTTTCATAATATTTTCTTGTTTATTTTGGTTATATAAGAACCATGATTTAATATGATAATTATATTGTATTTTATGATCCTTATATGTAAATTTTAAAATTGGCCCTTGATTTATTTAATTTCAAGAGAAAATTTCCTAAATTTAAAATTAACAAATTACACAAATTTGAGACACGTATTCACCTTTATTTTATAGGTATTATTTATCGAAATATAGTATTTATGATAAATAGAAATTTTAGGGTATTACACTGAACCAATCTATAGACACACAAAATTACGAGGGAAAGACATTTTGTCGTGGGCATACATAAAGCAATTCCTTTGTTTAATAATTTTTTTTAAAAAAAGGAAAAAACATATGCTTTGTTTTTATTTTTTTTTATTACGAATTAATGAATGTGTTTATTTGTTGAATGATTTATATTGTTTAGATATTAATGTTGATAACATTTATTTGATAGGTTAGAATTTTAATGGTTTCAATTTACTAATTATATTTATTTGAAAAAAATCAAACGAAAAATAGTTAAAATTTGGAATAGTAATTTTCAGGCCCGGTAGGGCCGGCCCTAGCCCTGGTGCTATCGGGCCGGGCTTTGAAAAACAGATGTTTTCCTTACCCCAAGCCTTGTAGAGCCAGCCCTGTAGGCCCTGGCCCTGTAGGGCAAGGCCTTTTCGGGCCGGGCCGGGCCTAATTCCCAGCTCCACATCATCTTCCTCATTTTATTTTTAAATTTAATACAAAATTCTAAGTTCATTAAATTACACAATATTTTTTCAATTTTCATTTTTCACAACTTGAATATATATCTAAGAAAAAAAAAATATGCATTCTTCAATTTGTAAAAATTATAATTTTTAAAAATCAACTTAATTTTAATTAAGAAGGGAATTATAAAATTTTAATAAAAGTTAAGGTCTTTTATGATTTATTATATATGTTAAACCAAGAAAGTTTGTATGATTTATTTTAGAAGCAATTATGTGGGTTAAAAAAATTCATGTAATGTTAATAAAATTAAAAAAATCTAATTAACCTATTATATCTTGAAAATATGAAATAATTTTATTTTTTATTTTTATAAAAAGAGCTTAATTGATATAAACGTTGATAGTATAAATAGACAACTTGATTATACAAATTGGTAAAAAAATAAAAATTAAGAAAAATATGAGTGTGACCATTGTTAATTAAATAATATATTGAAAAACAAAATATGATCATATCATGAGGGGCAATTTTAGTTATTTTTCTAATTATGAATACAAGAGATAATATATGAGATTTTTGATTAGGGGCAATTTAGTATTTTTTAAATTTATATTATGATGTTAAGTCTTTCTAAGTAATTACAATTTTTGTAGTCCTTTATAATAAATATTATTTCCTTTGCTCCTTTATTTTAATTTTCCCTTAATATTTAAAGTTATGATTGAAACATTGAGACGTCTAGGATCCGCATGGTTGGCAAAAAAAAATTCCCAATCCAAATTTTTATTGATGTCATTGAACTATATTTTCTATTTGAACAAAAAAAAAAACTATATTTTCTCTAATTTTTATTTTTAAAGTCAGTCTCATCATTACTTATAAAATTTAATAAAAATTTTAAAATCTATTGATTATTTCTACAAATCAAATAAATTCACCAAAAGTAGCTTGATAATACCTTTAGTTCAAATAAGAGGAAAAAATTTCTACTCCATTAATATTAAATATATATCTAGAAAAATTTGCAGATTTCTTACACACTGAGTTAAAAATAGAAGAATTAAAAATATTCATAATAAATTATTAGTATAATACCTTATAATTATCAAAATTCTTCCTCCAAACAGCATGGATGAGTAAGATATTAATCTAAATATTATAAATTCATCTGAAGATAACTGATGTGTGGAACATATTTTAGAAAATACAAAGATTTAATATTTTTTACTCCAATAACTTCCAAAAAAATAGAGGTATGCTTAGATTTCCAATTGATCTAAAAATAATTTTTTTAAATAATCAAGTTGTAACTATAAAATCTTAAATAAAGTCTTTTATGAAATATAAATATTTTATATTTATAAATTGGATTACTTCTAAAAAGTAGACGCATCAGCATCTTTTGGTGAATTTTTAAAAAAAATTGAAACAATAAAATCTTTTACGAACCCAGTGTATTCGGCCTTGTCAATGAGGGTGATTAGTGCTTCCATAAGGTCTTTGCATCCTGATTAATATTGAAATTAGAAATCAATTTAATTTCTATATAATATTCCAATTTTCAAATTGTGGAATTTTGGGATGTTACAAATATGAATTAGATGTTATTTGCAAACCTGTAAGTGCCTTATAAAAAGGACCAAAACTACTTGTTAGTTAGTGTCTTATAATAAAGACTAAAGGGACTAAAATAAAGATACAACATAAATTATGCTCAAAAAATAAAGAGAGCTATGCGGTAGTTATAGATCACAAAATATTTTGAAATATAAAATTATAAAATAAAATATTTTATGTTGAGAGTCACTCCCTCCTCTTGCCATGAATATCGTAACAATTGAAATAAAGATAAAAATTAAATTAAATACGCTCAAAAAAAGAGATATTCGACATATAATTATAAATTACGAAATATTTTTAAATATTAAAACATAACATAAAATAATTTGAAAATAAATACATCAAAAATAAAGAGAGAATGAAAATGTAGTTTTAAAATATTTTGAAATTTTATCATATTGTGTCCCTCTTGATCCGACTACGAATGATTTTTATAAATTAAATTTTTTATATTTCATAAAATGAATTTTTAATGTATTTCTCTCACCCCACTATTCACCTTCCATATTCTCTGCCCCCAACTATATTGGCCTCTCATATCCTCTATTTTGGAATTGGTAACCAACTCCAAGTTCCCTATAAAACCTTGATTTTGGTTGCATTTAGTACCGTAACTCTGTGATGTTTGGAGGATATGAGGTATTGAGGTTGCTAGCGATGGTGCCTTAATGGAAATGATCCTCCGTGGTGTAAATGTCACAAATGTTTGCATTTTACCTTGTTGTTTTGCATGATGTCACGCCAAATTATGTTTTTTACTATATCAACTTCTCTTTTATATATATATATATATATATATATATATATATATATAAGCACATGTTTAAGTAAAAAACTCATTAGAATTAGAGGCCTTTAACAAACTAACAAAACCTAAACAATAATTGTAAATCGGATTATGCTACTTTTCAAGGAAAATACGGTGCACAAGGCTTGTCTGTTATTTACATTATTTTGGTGTGTACTCTAAGTCGTGGCTTTCTCCTTTAAACCCATTCCTCACTCGTCTGGATCCAAAATCCTAGACCTACATTCACACACACATGTACTACCTAAAAAAAAAATGTCAATTTGTAGCGGTCAAAATAAATTGCTACAAATATGTGAATTTGTAGTGGTTTATACCAAAACCGCTACAAATTTACAGCAGTATGACTCGCGCCAAGTGGCGCACTGGTTTGTGAACAACATTTGTAACGGTTATCATAAACTAACCGCTGCGCTAAAAAATATAGCGTCAAGTTGACACTAAATTTGTGGCGGTTTATTTATACAAACAACCACAAATATGGCACCAATTTGGCGCCTTATGGCGTGCCATTAATGGCGGTTTATTTGTGTAGCGGTTTATGTCAAAAACCAGCTACAAAATGCCAAGAATCTGGACTTTTGTAGCGGTTATATAAAACTGCTACAAATTTTCGAGACACACGAGGTAGGGTTTCTTCATTTGTAGCGGTTGGGGTAGCGGTGAACAGTTTGTAGCGGTTTTTTAGTTAAACCACTATAAATGTAAAGTCCTTGAACACGTCGCAAATAAAAGTTATATAAAACATTTATTTTTTAAAATAAATTACATTCATATTTGTAGTGGTTATAAGTATAACCACTACAAAATGTGATATTTTGATTTTTTTAAAAAAAAATACCAATGAATTTTTGTAGCGGTTTTGAAACCGCTACAAAAACTGTCACATAAACCGCTATAAAGTGTGTAATATTGAAATTTGAATATAATGAATCCCACCAAAATTTATTGTTTTTAAAAACAATATTCATATTTCTAGCGGTTTTTAGTATAACCACTACAAAATGTGATATTTTGAAATTTATTTTTTTGAAAAAAATACCAATGAATTTTTGTAGCGGTTTTGTAACCGTTACAAAACGGGAAAAAAAAAAACCGCTACAAAAACTGTCACATAAACTGCTACAAAGTGTGTAATATTAAAATTTGAATATTTTGAATCCTGCAAATTTATTTTTAAAAAAAATACGTTCATATTTGTAGTATTTTTAGTATAACCGCTACAAAATGTCATATTTTAAAATGTATTTATTTTTTAAAAAAATACCAATGAATTTTTGTAGCAGTTTTGTAACCGCTACAAAACAAAAACAAACAAAAAAACTGTTACAAACGGAAACCGCTACAAAATTGTCACATAAACTGCTATAAAGTGTGTAATATTAAAATTTGAATATTTTGAATCCCGCCAAATGTATTTTTTTAAAAAAAAAATTACGTTCATATTTGTATCGGTATTTAGTATAACTGCTACAAAATGTCATATTTTGAAATTTATTTATTTTTTAAGAAAATACTAATGAATTTTTGTAGCGGTTTTGTAACCGCTACAAAAACTGTCACATAAACCGCTACAAAGTGTGTAATATTGAAATTTCAATATTTCGAATCCCGCCAACGTTCATTAATTTGTAGCGGTGTTTAGTATAATTGCTACAAAATTTGAAAATTATTTATTTTTAAAAATCTAATGAATTTTTGTAGAGGTTTTGTAATCGCTACAAAATGAACAAAAACTGCTACAAACGTTAAACCGCTATAAAATCTGTCACATCAACTGGTCCAAACTTGTATTTAGGCAATTAATTAATAATTTAATTTTTACTAATTTTCAACTATTTTCCACTAATTTTTGCTACAAATGTTACGTATATCCCTATAAATACCTCACCACATCTCATTTCACACACTCATTCATTTCTTCAAATTTCGGGGTATTACAAAATACCTCACCACATCTCATTTCACACACTCATTCATTTCTTCCGACCCCCTTCTCTCTCGTTTTCTCTCATTTCCTCCAACCTTTTACAAAATATTTGATTTCAATGTTTTATTTTTTTTCCTTCTTATAATATTGATACTAATTTTTTTTTTTCATATCCAGAACTTTAAGGATATTTCCTCAATATTCCGTCTATCATCATCAACATTCTTTCCATAATCAAATATCATCTAATGGACAACATAGTTTTTTTTTTCAGAGGTGGACAACACAATAAGTCCTTATTATTTATACATTCTCAATATTATACTTACATAATATTTATACTTATCTAACTTAAGTTAATCATTTTTTTAAATATTAACTATTATCATTTAATTTGTCACTTAAATAATAAAAATATTCGACATAATATTGTAACAATGGACTCAAATTATGATTTTTTTTAAAAAAAAATTGCAATATTTTTGTAACGGTTGTAAAACCGCTACAAATTTTAATTCAAATTCGGCTTTAAATATTTGGCGCAATTTATGAAATCTTATCCAATATTTGTAGCAATTTTGGCGCCAATTTTTTTGAAATTCATCATCCTGATCGCATCTTGTAGCAGTAACTCAAAACTGTTACCAATATAGTAGCGGTTTTATTACATGAGTAGTGTTTTAGAAAACCGCTACAAAACATCTTACAACGGTGTATTTTGTAAGTTTAACTGCTACAAAACGTCAGTTTTTTTGTAGTGATGCATGTATGTATATCAAACTTTTCTCATATATTTCAAAGTGTTACCAAGTTTCGATCAAACTTTGATTCAATTAATGCAAGATATATGTGTAGGAACAAAAGAACCAGCTGATTATTAGAGATACATATAGCAAGGAACTTGCAACTATTTAAAAAACCAGTAGGATTAGAAGAACTGTGAGGGTTGAAATAAAGGGACAGCTAGGTTAATTATGATGAGGTGTCAGAATCATATCAACTAGTTTCAGGGTTAGAAGTCGGAGTTTGAGGAACAACTGGTTGGTTAAAACTCTCCTGAGGCTAATCAGCTACCTTCCGTTGATCTATTCCAACAAAAATCTGCTTCACAAATATAAAGGGTGAATGTTATATTAAGAGTGAGGTGTTGGATGTTACAATTGATATTAGAGCCATGTTCGGATCGATGTGCCAGCAAATATCCAAAGCCCTAAAAGTGTGGAATGTGAGGTCATGCATCGACTGGCGAGGGGAATGAAAGAGGCCATATAAAGGTCTAGATACCTCCCCTCTCAACTTGTTTTAAAACCGTGAGAAGTGATGGGCCCTAAGAAAACAATTGCAAGAGCAAGACTTTGAGATGTTACAATTGGTATCAAAGTTAGAATCGGGGTTAGAATTTGAGATGTTACATTAGTATCAAAGTTATAATTGGGTGCTCCAATTACTTTTGACGAGGTATCAGAGCTAGGCTCGAGAAATATGAAAAGGCATCAAAGCATGGCTCATTCCTCCCATAAGAAGAAGAAGGAAGGAAATAAAAAACGAGAGAGAGAGAGAGTATAACTTACGACATGCATTTGAGAATCCAGTGAAGAAGCATTTGATTATTTGGGTTAATGATGATAAGGAGTCAAAATTAGAAATAGTTTCAAGGTTAAGAATCTCTTAAGGTTTATCAACTACCCTATATTAATCTATTCCATTAGGAAAACTGCTTCACAAATCTATAGTGTTAATGTTATATCGAGATAGAGGCGCTAGGTTGCTACAATTAGTATCATAGCCAAGTTCGTCTCGATATGCTAGTGAAGATTCTAAGTCCAAAAGGGATGGAATATGAGGTCACGTATCGGCTAACAAGGGGAAGAACAAAAGAGGCAATATAAGGGTCTAGATACCTCCCCCTCTTAATATGTTTTACAACTGTAAGTGGTGACGAGCCCTAAGCAGACAATGTTGAGAGCAAGACTCTGGGATGTTATAATTGGTATTAGAGCCACACTTAGGTGCTCAGGTTCCTCTAGATGTGGTATCAAATCTAATTAAGGAAATGTGATGAGGTATTAGTGTCAGGCTCATCCTTCCCTCTTGGCCACCTTTCTTGTTCTTTTCTATGGGACTCTTAGGGAAAAAAAGATGAATAAAAGGAAAGGAAATAAAGAATGAAAGAGAGAGAGAACATATAACTTACACCATACATTTGAGAAACCAGCAGACAAGCGCTTGAGTGTATTTGGGTTGTTGATGATGAGGTGTCACAATCAAAAATAGTTTCAAGGTTAGAATTGTTGGCGAAGTTTCTGCATACACTCTGTGCAATCTAAGTTACATCTAAGGATACTATCCTAAGAGCTATTCCGCAACCACCAGTTGATTAGAAGTGAAACTATCTAGGATAAAACGAACCCTTCATGCAGATATAGGGTGAAAAGAACAACAAAATTTAAAGCAAGTGAAAGGCAGAGAGAATATGAGACAAAGAGAAAAGCCAAAGAAGAATATAGCGCTCAAGATTTCTTAGCGAGGTGCCTAAGCCAATTGCACGCAATTCCTTTTACAGACCTCTCATGTACTCGAATGTTGGGCAAAAATCAATGGCAATAAACACAATTGAACCAGTGGTTTATGAATGTTGAAGGCCATAAAAATATTTTATTGATCAGTTTTAAAATCTAGAAATAATGGCCTGCAACATGAACGTTGGTAATGATGGGTAGTTAAACAAAATAAAATCCGGTTAATTCTCTTGTAACTAAAATGTTGAGATTTCAAATTCAAATACATCGAAAATTTGGTTTTTCCAGTAAGCCATTTTCACAAAATAAATTTTAGATTTTTTCAAAAAATATTTTATAAAAAGTGCTCAGTCCATATTTAACTCGTGTGCAAGGGGCATTGCCCATTTTCCACTATGTTTGCCTCCTGGTGGCCCGTTGCACGCACAAGCCCATTCCTCTTGGCCCATTTACTAGCCTAAATTCACAAAGGAGTAATATATACACTGGTATTCTCTCTCTCCCAAGCAATGTGGGACTTGTTCCATTACACACATACTTTCACGTTAAAACTCCAGCAATCCTCCACATGTGTCAAAAGGACTGCTTTTAGATGAGTTGCACACACGGTTATAACCATTGTATCTAGTAGTCTTTTAGACTATGAACTAAACCTAGACTAATAAAACTTAGCACACAAAGATGCCAATAGTCCTATGGATTATGAATTCACATCTATTAGGCGTATACTAGAGGCATTAAAAGTCAGATTATACCCCCCACATTTCTTTGTTAACGCGGTTTCGCACATTAATACGGCTATACTCAATGCATAATGAATGCTCTAGAGATTTTTCTACGATCATAGGAGCAGCCCCATTCTACATTCGTAGAGGTGGTTTCATGAAATGTACCTATAATGAGCACACCATCCCGTAGGATTATAATATCATTAGAAGCTTTGCTCATCCTCAGCAAAATGCATTCTAGCACTTTCCCGGCATCATGGGAAAGGACTACCAATTTACTTTAGTGTTAGCAAAACTAACACATGACTTGTTCTTACCCATTGAACCTCTTTCATGGGATCACCAATCATAGAGGTTGAATTGCCATAGCTGTTAATTTCATATTGGCTTAAGTCACATTCCCCTTGATTAATCAAAGATTTGTTTCCTTCCCTGGGGTTTTGTAAATGGATCCTTAAGGTTCATCGCTGACCTTACATAATTGATTGAGATTACATTATCTTTTAGCTGCTGCCTTATTATGTTATGTCTCAATTGAATATGTCTGCTTTTACCATTAAAGGTTTTATTTTTAGCCGTAGTTATCGCAAATTGACTATCACAATGTAAAGACACTAATGGTATTGGTTTTTCACCTAGTAGGATATTTGCCAAAAAGTTTTTTAACCACTCAGCCTCAATACCAGCTAACTCTATAACAATAAACTCAGAATCCCTTGAGGAACTGGTTAAGATAGTTTGTTTGATTTACTTCTACGTTACGTCACCACACCCCAGAGTGAAAAGATAACCACTAGTGGATTTGCTCTCCTCTGAATTTGAGATCCAGTTCATACCATTGTATCCTTCCAATACAACGGGAAATCCACTGTAATGAATACCATAATTCATGGTACCTCTCAGGTATCTCAATACCCTTACCATAGCCTTACAATGTTCATTGCCTAAACTATGAATATATATGCTCAATCTACACACAACATATGCTATGTTTGGCATTGTATAGTTCATTATGCAATAGACTCCCAATAAATTATTTATATTTAGATTGAGGGATTGGATCTCCTCCATTTTTCTTTAAATTCACATTAGGATCATAAGGAATAGTTATAGGAGACTCATCAAACAATTCAAACTTTCTTAGAATTTTCTCAATATAATGTCTTGAGAAAGTATGATGCCATTATCATTCCTTACGATCTGTACACCCAAAATCACTTGTGCTTCAACCAAATCTTTCATATCAAAATTAGAAGACAAAAAATGTTTTGTCTCGAGTACAACACCTATGCTAATCCCAAAGATAAGCATGCTATCCACATACAATCACCATTTACAAGTTTTGTATAAACACATCTTTCTACCTTAATAGTAGAGAAACCACCACTTAACAAAACTTTATCCAGTTTTTCAAGCCATTATTTAAGCACTTGTTTCAAACCATACAAAGATATAACAAGTTTACAAACTTAGTTTTCTTTCTCAAGAACAATACAACTTTCAAGTTGCACCATAAAAATCTCCTCTTCTAAATCACAATTTGAAAAAGATGTTTTAACATCCATTTGATGAATGAAAAGTTTATGAATAGAAGCTAAGGCAATTAGAATCCTAGCAGAAGAAATCCTAAGAATGTGTTAAAATAGTCAACATTTTCTTTGAGTATACCTTTTATCCATCAACCTAGCCTTGTATTTATCAATAGTTCCATCAAGAAAATATTTTTTTTCTCAAACTCATTTACACTACCAAAACCCACATTTTATTTTGATTTAAAGAATCAATTTTAGCTTTTATTGCTTCTTTACAAAAAGATTCATCCGGAGAAGAAATAGTTGCATAACAATTTTTGGGTTCGTCTTGAACCATGTAAGTATAAAAATCATCTCCAAAATATGTTTGTTTTCTTTGTCTTTTACTTCTCCTTAAATCTTCAACCAAAACTTTGTTTTAATTTCATTCAAAAGAAGTAGAAGAATTTTCAACTCCTTTAGGAATATGCTTAACCTTCAAAGGAAATATATATTAAAAAAAAAAACTCTACATTTTTTGTTTCAACAATTGTGCTATGATCGAAAACATCGCTTTTCAAAACCAAAAAATGATAAACAATACTTTGTTGAGTATATCCAATAAACATGCAATCAGAAGTTTTAGGATTAATTTTCCTCTTTTTTAACATCAAGTAGTAAAACTTTTGCAAGACACCCCCACACTTTCAAATATTGAAGATTAGGCAAAAAAAAACCTTTCCATAATTCATAAGATGTCTTAGTTATTTTATGAGGTATTCTATTTTGTAGAAAACAAGAAAACAACAAAGTTTTACTCCACAAGTTTTTGGGTGTTGTGGAACTTACAAGCAATGTATTCATCATTTCTTTTAAAGTTCTATTTTTCCTTTATGCAACACCGTTAAACTCAGGTGACTAAGGAGCAGTTACTTCATGTATTATACCCTCTTTCACAAAAATTGTTTAGTAATAAATATTCCCCTCATCTATCTAATCTAACTCGTTCAATCCTTTTATTTAATTGTTTTTCTACTTCTGCTTTATATAAAAGAAATTTATCAAAAGTGTCATCTTTATTTCTCAATAAATATACTTTAGTATATCTTGAAAAATCATTGCTAAACGTAATATAATATCTTTTACCTCCTTTGGTTTCATTTTGTTTCAAATAACCTAAATCAGTATGAATAAAGGACAACAACTCAGTTTCTCTTTGTGTAGAAAAATGTGTCCTCTTGATATCGCATTTACTTTGAAAATCACTTTTTAGTTTAAGAAATTAGCCTTAGATTCTGTAGCCTCTTAATATAAGATTTATGAACATGTTCTAATATAACATGCTGTTGGAAATTATGCTCTAGGGGCAAGTCATTGTACTTTAAACGTTAATGTTATTTAAAGTATTCTCCTTTAGTTATCATTTCATTTGCATGTTTATAGTAATAACTGATCCTTGGATATATCTTATAGATTATCCTAAATGTCCCTGGTCGGTCATCTCCGCGGGAGCGAAGATGAAATAAGACCAGTGTGACTTTGATGAGTATAGGGATACGAGTCAAAGTCATAGGCACTTGTAAGAGTACAAGGTGCTGGACCGACCCACTATGAGAAAGCTGCATGGATTAAGTCATAAGCTTTTCTCATGCATAACCGCGTCACAATGCCCGTTGACCTGAGATCATCATGGTTTCCTACATGATGAGTCTGAAAACGAAACGAAATCACCAAGAGGGGGGTGAATTGGGGATTTTAAATCTTTTATTGTAACGTTGCAACAAAGCTGAAGCTAAACGTAAAGAGATAGGGAAGAAGAGCTTGACACAGAAGGTTTATCCTGGTTCGGTCTAAATTCTTGACCTACGTCCAGTCCCCGATTCTCCGGGTTTTTCTACTATCACTTTAACTCGTATACACACTCGTACTCAAGGATTATCCTCTCTAGGATACACTCCCCTTACAAGTTGTATTCTCAAATCCCAATCTCCAAGTCCCCTTGACTTGAGATCTTTTACAATGAATGAATAATTTGAATATAATCTCTCTTACGAGAAGGTAATGATAAACACCGAGGCTCTTTGTATATCAAAATACAATACGTAAAGAAAACCGAATGTATAAGAATTCTTGAGCTTGCTTTTCGTTTCGTTTGATCTTTCGGTAGTTCTTCTAAGTTTGTAATCAGCTCTTTATATAGTGGTGAGTTGCAATGTGACCGTTACTTCTCAACTTAGTATGTTCTTCAATTGAAATTCAGTTTGATGAGGATTATAGCCGTTGGGTCCCGATCTTCACTGATTCAATTCTCGGACGCGTTGAAATCATTCTTCGATTCTTCGCGTTAATGATTCATTTGATCCGATTTTAATACCGAAACATTCTCAATATAGAGTAGTTAAATACGTTTGAATACACTAAATAAATGCCATCAATTCGTATAAACATGGTAAGTTTGCAGTTCAAAAGAATCAGATGAAATCAAGAACGATCAAATTCGCTTCCGTCTTAAACTCGAGTTCTCTAAGTCGCTCGAGTTCACAAAGCTTTTTAGAGTATCCGGTTTATCTTCGAGATAGCAAACTCGGAGTTTGATGTAAACTCGGAGTTTGTGTTCTGTTTCACCATGTGAACTCGAGTTCACTAAGGTAGGCTCGAGTTCGAATATTCTCTAAGCTCTTTGTCGAATGAATACCTGGAGTAATATTTCTCAAGTTAAGCATGCTCGAGTCCATTAGTGTTTAGGCTCGAGTTTAACACTATTCATGCCTAAGAGTTTTGGTGCTCGATTAGAGTGGATCGAGCATGAGTATAAACTCGGAGTTTGTACACTTGCTTTTCTTTCTTCGATGAAGGGCTCGAGTTCATTATTATTAGGCTCGAGTTCAGCGATATTTATTCTATGACTTATTGAAGTGAACTGGAGGTTTGTGCTTAAACTCTGGAGTTCGTAAAGAAGGGAAAGCTTGGGAGCTCTCACAAGGGAAAACTCGAGCTTGTAATAACAGCTCGAGTTTACCTATTTTGTAAACTCTTCTTCGTTTGTCAAACCATAGAGTAAACTCTACACAAAGGCATTAGGCTTGAGTCCATATACTTGGGCTCGAGTGTTCATTAAACTATAGCCATAGAAACAAGTGAACTCTACTCAAAAAGGATAAACTCGGAGTTTAAAGAGATTCAATTTAATCGAAAACTTCCCGCCATGGGAAAACTCGAGCTTGTCTATACAGTGCTCGAGTTTACTTGTTTTCGTAAACTCTTTATTTATATTATGAGGGTTTAGGCTCGAGTCTATTTACTTAGGCTCGAGTTCGTTATGCTGAAAATATCCGAAGAGCTCTCTGTTTGCGTAAAACTCGAGTTTGCTTAGTCGGGCTCGAGTTTTGCGGTGACAGTGATATTGACTCTTTTATTATTCTAAAAGCTTTAGTACATGTTTACAATTGTTATTAATCATCAAAACATATAGAGAACTAACATTCTCCCCCTTTTTGATGATGACAACATTTGTAAACAATTAACTCCTTTAAAAACACTGTTTTGATCATTTGAAATCATTGAAGCATAAGTGTTCGGTGTAAATGCATCGTAATCACATTTTAACATTTAAACTTTGATTCTATCGAGTTAGCAGACTTAACATATAACACATATTGTCATTGCATAAGCTAAAACATTCAATGGTTTACAAAATGACATATAGTGTTTCAAGCATAAATATAACTAAACAAAAGACAGCTGCTCGAACAACTTGACTTCACTTGACTTCTCTTTCTTTACTTCAACTCTTCTCCCCCTTTGGCATCATCGAAAAGTGGAGGATGAGTTGAGATAGAGGTTGACTAAAGAGTCGGATCATGGGTAGATGGTTCAGGGGCTATGGATGTTGGGATTGGTTCAGAAGAGGATGGGGTGCCAAGAGCTAGGTCCAGCGGAATTGAGGGACCGATTGGCTAAGATTTTGTCCATTTTGTCATGGAGGCCGGACATAGACACCAAGAGAGTGGAGATGCCGATCGAGTGATCTTCAATTTTATCCCCGAGACCTTGCACTTTATCTTTGATAATCTCATGTTCAAGAATGAGGTCTTCTTGTGCATCGAGAACTCCTCATATCCTTTCTTGACCGTGGTGAAACCAGATTCGATCTTGGAAGAAAGATCAGAAACAACTTGGGCAATGTAAGTCTTTATTCTTTCATCCAAATCGAGGGAAAGGATTGTGGTGGAGGTGGTGCACTTTGAGCTTCTTGAACTCTAGATTGAGTTGCTCGGTTCTAGTAGGTCTAGAGGGTGCTCGGAATGATCACTTCCTTGATCAAAGCTTATCCTCATCAAATTGAGGATGCTTGCCAAATTTGGTGGTTTTTCAGTTTCTCATTGGTGGTAAATACTGACCCTTTCATGAAACATAATTACCGAGATGAGGCGGCAAAGGGTATCGGGATGTTTTTCTTCCATGGAAACGAAATTTGAACATCTCTTTAAAGATCCAATCGCCTATGTTATGAGGGACTTGATCTATGATAGAAAAAATAGGAAGTCCTTTTGGCAAAGTGAGTGAAATTTCCTCCCTTTTGTACTAAGTTTCTAGTGTAGATATACCAAGCAGCTCTTTGCTTAGGAGGCATCGAAACCGGAGGGAAATTCGAATATCTACAAGATCGTATAGGCTCGTCGGGTCCGAGGAGTGAAAAATTTGCCTATTAGTATAATTTGGAGAAGCCACGGAGGAGGATTTTGGATTTGGAGGAGGGAATTGAGGTATGCAGCGGTGATGGTTATCTGTTTTCCTCTAATGGATGTGGTAATCCTTTCCTCAACCAAATTTCTATCCGCATCCAATAAATTATCACTTTGCATACAATAGTAAAAGGTTTTAACAAAGGATGGACTATATGAGGCTCTAATGGATATGAGAGGTTCAAATTGTCTAAGCCAGTGGGTAAGATCAAGGTTGCATTCCTCTTTTAGAGCATCTAGATTGACATACACGAAGGGCAAAAACTCTTAGCCTCATAGTGTTCTTGGAACCGTATGGCATCCTCACCATATAGAGTGACATCCTCACTAGAGAATCCTTTAGGGATGGAGGAATGATTGTAAATTTCAAATAATGCTGGGTTTTCTCTAGATACCTGAGGAAGAGATTGTTGTTGGTGATGGGAGGATGATTGAGCGTGAGAGCTAGGTTGACTAGCTGTGGTCTTTCGAGATTTGTGTATCGGTTCTTTGTCCCTTCGAGGTGGTGTGTCAGCAGTTGAGGCTTTCTTTGAGGTATTCATCTTGACTGTGGTTATTGTAATAGGAATACCAGGAATTTGCTTGTCAATTCCATGCTTGAATCGTTTGGGAAACGATTTTCTTCGGGGAGGACGTTGAGAGATTTGTGGATGATCGGCTTGGGGTTCTTGAGGATCAGAGGATTTGGAATCTTGGGTTGCAGATCGCTTGGACGCCATGTTCTCTGGTTTTCGTTGGAGGAGATTGAGAGAGTTTTTAGGTTTAGGCTCGAGGGAGAGATAGAGTGAAGACGAAAAGACAGGGTTTTAAAGAAATTTTATCGACGCAAACTCGAGTTTGTGTAATGTTACTTACCTGGAATTCAAGAGTGTATGTGTGAACCCTTGAAATTTCTTGTGAGGCTCGAGTCGATCATATCGTTGGTTCGAGTTTGTCTGGTTCTCTGAGGTGGATTGTTCTCTGTCTCCCTCGAACTCGAGTCCGTTTACTAGTAGGCTCGAGTCCGTCAAGATTTCTGAGATGAGTTGCTCTCTGTCTCCCGCGAACTCGAGTCCATTCACTAATAGGCTCGAGTCCTGTCAAAGATCTCGAGATGAGTTGCTCTCTGTCTGTTCACTAATAGGCTCGAGTCTGTCAAAATCTCTGAGATGAGTTGCTCTCTGTCTCTCGCGAACTCGAGTCCATTCACTAATAGGCTCGAGTTTGGTGACTGATAGTTGTATTTCTCATTGGTTCTTTTCGAGCTCGAGTCTGTCTTTGGTAGGCTCGAGTTTGTGACACTTTTCTTGCACTCGATTGTTTGGGATTCTGATTTTAACATACAACCCGCACAAAACATATCTACATACTCCGATGCTTAAGTTAGTGGATAATCATCAAAACAAAACATAACTAACATTTGAATTACTTACAACTCATTGGGATTTACCATTCCCAATTCTCTTCTTATGAATACAAATTGTTCTTTTGCTAGCGGCTTGGTGAAGATATCAGCGAGTTGCAAGTGAGTTGGGATGAACATGACTTTGACATCCTTCTTTTGAACATGGTCTCTTATGAAGTGATGTCTGACATCAATATGTTTGGTTCTAGTATGTTGAACAGATTCTTTGCCAAACTTATTGTGCTTGTGTTGTCACAAAGAATTGGGATTTCTTTGAGATGGACTCCCAAATCACACAATTGTTGCTTGAGCCAAAGAACTTGAGCACAACAACTTGAGGCAGCAACATACTCGGCTTCAGTGGATGACACACCCACCGTTTATGCGCTTTTCTGAACCAAGACACTAATGATCCTCCAAAGAACTCACATTGACCACTTGTGCTTTTTCGTCGAGTCTTGTATCCTGCATGATCTGAATCAGTATAGGCTACTAAGTGTTCATGTTGATCTTTGGGAAACCATAACCCAAGAGTCTTTGTATCCGCAAGATATCTGAAAATTCTTTTAACATGTTCAAGATGTGACTCCATGGGGGCGATTGGAATCTAGCACACATTCCAACACCGAATTGAATGTCCGGACGACTTGCCGTAAGATAGAGTAATGATCCAATCATTCCTCTATACTTAGTGATGTTGAAGTTAGTCCCCTTTTCATCAGCATCCGAGTTGCGGTTGAACTCATTGGAGTATCTGCTCCATTACAATCAGCTAGACCATATTTTTTTAATAGATCTTTCGATACTTGGTCTGGGAAATGAAGATTCCATCATGGCGTTGCTTGATTTGAAGTCCAAGGAAGTAATTAAGTTCTCCCATCATGGACATTTCAAATTCTCCCTGCATTGTCTTGGCAAATGCTTCACACATAGTATCATTAGTAGCACCAAAAATAATATCATCAACATAAATTTGAGCTATTAATACATCACCAATTTTATTTTTCTTTATAAAGAGAGTTGTATCTGCTTTTCCTCTAACAAATCCTTGATCAAGAAGGAAAGTACTTAACCTCTCATACCAAGCTCTAGGAGCTTGCTTAAGACCATATAAGGCTTTCTTGAGGTGATAAACATGATCTGATGATGTTCATTTTGAAAGCACGGAGGTTGTTCTACATAAACTTCCTCCGGTATAAAACCATTTAAAAAAGCGGATTTTACATCCATTTGAAAAAGTTTGAATCCTTTAACACAAGCAAAGGCTAGAAGAACTCTTATAGCTTCCAATCTTGCTCTTTGGAGCATAAGTTTCTTCATAATCAATTCCTTCTTCTTGATTATAGCCTTTTGCAACTAGCCTTGCTTTATTTCGAATGATTATGGCGGATTCATCACATTTATTTTTGAATACCCATTTAGTACCAATGACCGGATGGTCTTTAGGTCTGGGCACCAAGTCCCAAACTTGGTTTCTTTCAAATTGATGTAATTCCTCTTGCATTGCTATAACCCAATCATTGTCTGAAAGGGCTTCATCAATCTTAGAGGGTTCAATTTTCGAAATGAAAGCTGAAAAAGTAACTTCATTTAAAGTGCTTTTTTCGGTTCTTACTCCTTGATTTGCATCACCTATCACTTGATCCAGAGGATGACTCCTACCGTATCTCCATGATTTTGGTTGAGTTTGAACACTGTTTTCATAAGCATTTTCACAATGTTTTTCGTTTGTAATCAACTTGCAAATCTTTTTCCGTATTTGTTGAAATAGAAGTTTGATTTGTTACAGGAGAATCATCATCATCATCCAAGGACTTGTTAGATTTAGTTTCACGAAAAACAATATGCATAGATTCTTCAACAAAGTGTGATTACGAGTATTATAAACTCTATATGCTTTACTTCTACTTGAATAACCCAAGAATATACCTTCATCGCCTTTGGAATCAAATTTCCCAAGTCTGTCCTTACCATTATTGTGGATGAAGCATTTACATCCAAAGATATGTAAGTGAGCTAAGTTGGGTTTTCTTCCTTTGTAGAGTTCATAGGAGTTTTGTCCAATTTCTTTCTGAGATATGCCCTGTTTGATATATAACAAGCAAGTGCTCATAGCATCGACCCAAAACACTTGAGATGTTTGGTTCTCATTTAGCATTGATCTTGCCATTTCAAGAAGCACTCTATTCTTTCTTTCAACAACTCCATTTCTTTGTGGGGTTCTTGGAGCCGAGAAGTTATGATTGATTCCCATACTATCACAGAATTCTCCAAAGGCATGGTTCTCAAATTCTCCACCATGATCCGTACGAATACCGCAATAGATAATCCTTTCTCGTTTTGGACCTTCTTGGCAAACACAATAAATTGATCAAATGTTTTATCTTTTGATGATAACAGAATGACCCATGTAAATCTTGAGAAATCATCTACTATAACTAATGTATAAAGATTGCCGCCAAGGCTCTTTACTCTATTGGTCCAACTAAATCCATATGGAGTAATTGAAGAGGTCTATTAGTTGATATTTTGTTTTCGACTTGAAAGAAGATTTGGTTTGTTTACCTTTTTGACATGCATCACAAATCATATCATTTTTAAAAGAAAGTTTTGGTAAACCAATAACTAATTCCTTTTTCTGTAGTTTATCAAGTTGAATCATATTGACATGTCCTAAACGTTTATGCCATAACCAACTTTCATCTATGTTACCAACAAAACATTTTTCAGAATCAGAATTGTTTTTAGACATTAAGAGTATAACAATTACCTTCTCTTGGAGCTCGAATAATGCTTTGGATTTAATACTTTCTAAAGAGAGAGCATCCTTACTTACAATCAAACATTCTTCGAATCAAAGATGACTAGGTTTCCTTTGTCCGTGCTTTGACTCACACCGAGGAGGTTGTGACATAATCCATCCACAAGATAAACATCTTTGATTTGAGGTCCATTGCTATTTCCAATTTTGCCAATGCCGCAATTCTTCCGACTCATTTCCACCAAATGTTACCTTGCCACCATCCTTATGTTTGATTGAAGCAAATTTGGATTGGTCTCCAGTCATATGTCTTGAGCATCCACTTTGTCAATGTACCACTTATTGGGGTTTGATGCTCTAAGACAAATCTGCATAAGAAGATATATCATCTTTTAGGTACCCAATATTCTTTGGGTCCTTTTGGGTTAGTTTGTGTCTTAGGAATCATATAGGATCCCTTAGGCACCCATTGATAGTTTCCTACAGTGTTTGATTGATCTATCTTTCTTATGAAAGCATGAAGAAGTAGTATGACCTTTTCTATTACAATAATTGCAATGTGCAAAAGGATTTGAGGTATGGACAGATTTTTGAAAATAATTCATGTAGGATCTTTGTCCATGTTTCTTTTGCCTTTCTTTTTGTCATAATCGGGTTTGTAACCAATTCCGATTTGTCATTTGTAAATCTTTCTTTGTTTCAAAATTACCTCAAGCATTTCACTTCCTCTAGTGAATTTTTCAAGAGTCTTTGTAAGGTATTCATTTTTCTTTTTCGAATAGAACATTCATCACATATGAGATTTTCTGAACTCGAAAGATTTTCTACTTGTTGTTCAAGTGTTGTATTCTTCCTTTTAAACCAAAGTATTTTTCAGCAAGTTCATCAAATTCATTTTGAACAAGTTTATATTCATAAACAATTCATTATAAGTTGGTTTTGTATCATGATTAGAACAAGTAGAGTTTTCCTTTTCACAAGTAGAAATAGGTGTAGAAATCGTTTGAACTTGTTCTTCTAATAGTTTGATTTTTCTTTTGAAAGTAAGAGCTCTTTTGCGCTTTTCTTAAATTCAAGATAAAGAGAATCATATGTTGAAGATAATTCATCATAAGGTAAATCAGATTACTTACCTCTTCGTTGTCCGATTCCTCTTGAGCCACAAGGCGAGATTGGCACTTTGTTCCTCTTCGCTTCATCTTCATCGATGAGCCGTTGCCCCATATAGCCGATACATAAGCTCTTTTCTTGAACTTATTGAATTTCTTTTCTTTGTTTTTCAGTTGCGGACATTCGATTTGATGTGGCCCGGTTTCTCACATTCATAGCATATAATTGGTTTCTTAGTTTCGTGCTAGAATTTCCTTTGTGAAACCTTCCGTGAGATTGGTCCTTTTTGTAGAATTTTTGAATCTTCGGACCATCATGCCTAGCTCACCATCTTCATCTTCATCTTCTTCATCATCATCGATTTAGCTTCTTTGATGGTTTTAAGAGCTATTCCCTTGTTCTTGACATTGATATCATTTAGTCCCTTTTGAATTTGATCTTCCCTCATATTCGTAAAGGCCGCCAAATAGTCGCCACTGAGGCCATTGATTCGCCTCGAGATTCTTCAATTGCGGTGACCTTGGCTTCCCATTCCTTGGTGAGAATATTTAGTATTTTCCTCACTTGGGCAGGTTGTTCATATTCTTTTCCCAAGGCAATGAGTTGATTGATCGGGTGAGTGAATCGAGTTGAAATTCACCAATAGATTCTCCGGTCTTCATCCGCAATAGATCGTATTCGTCATGAGAGTATTGATACGATTTTCTTTGATCGCACTGTTCCTTCATGAGCTATTTCAAGAGCATCCCACATTTGTTTAGCAGATGGCAATGTGCAGATTCTGAAGTACTCTTTTTGGCCAAGAGCACTTTGGAGCATATGAATTGCCTTCATGTTGAGAGTGACTTGTTTTTTATCATTGTCATCGTACTCTTCTTCTTTCTTGGGAGTTCGATGTCACCACAACCGAGGAAGGAACATAGTTTCCTTTTTCAAAGACCCTCCACAAACCAAACTCAGAGGCCATTACATAGACCCTGAACTTAGCCTTCCAAAATGAGTAGTGTTCTCCATTAAAACCTGGAGGACGGTTGATTGAGGCTCCATCTGGTAGAATTCCTTCCATTGGATCTTTGTGTCTAGGATGTTAGTCCTTCAAATTGACAACTAGGCTCTGATACCAAATGAAAACGAAAGGAAATCACCAAGAGGGGGTGAATTGGGGATTTTAAATCTTTTATTGTAACGTTGCAACAAAGTCAAGCTAAACGTAAAGAGATAGGGAAGAAGAGCTTGACACGAAGGTTTATCCTGGTTCGGTCTAAATTCTTGACCTACGTCCGGTCCCGCATTCTCTGGGTTTTTCTACTATCACTTTAACTCGTATACACACTCGTACTCAAGGATTATCCTCTCTAGGATACACTCCCCTTACAAGTTGTATTCGAAATCCCAATCTCCAAGTCCCCTTGACTTGAGATCTTTTACAATGAATGAATAATTTGAATATAATCTCTCTTACAGAGAAGGTAATGATAAACACCGAGGCTCTTTGTATATCAAAATACAATACGTAAAAGAAACTGAATGTATAAGAATTCTTGAGCTTGCTTTTCGTTTCGTTTGATCTTTCGGTAGTTCTTCTAAGTTTGTAATCAGCTCTTTATATAGTGGTGAGTTGCAATGTGACCGTTACTTCTCAACTTAGTATGTTCTTCAATTGAAATTCAGTTTGATGAGGATTATAGCCGTTGGGTCCCGATCTTGGTGATTCAATTCCCGGACGCGTTGAAATCATTCTTCGATTCTTCGTTAATGATTCGTTTGATCTGATTTTAATACCGAAACATTCTCAATATAGAGTAGTTAAATACGTTTGAATACACTAAATAAATGCCATCAATTCGTATAAACATGGTAAGTTTGCAGTTCAAAAGAATCGGGATGAAATCGTAACGATCAAATTCGCTTCGTCTTAAACTCGAGTTCTCTAAGTCGCTCGAGTTCGTCAAAGCTTTTAGAGTATCTGGTTTATCTTCGAGATAGCAAACTCGGAGTTTGATGTAAACTCGGAGTTTGTGTTCTGTTTCACCATGTGAACTCGAGTTCACTAAGGTAGGCTCGAGTTCGAATATTCTCTAAGCTCTTTGTCGAATGAATACCGGAGTAATATTTCTCAAGTTAAGCGTGCTCGAGTCCATTAGTGTTTAGGCTCGAGTTTAACACTATTCATGCCTAAGAGTTTTGGTGCTCGATTAGAGTGGTGGAGCATGAGTATAAACTCGGAGTTTGTACACTTGCTTTTCTTTCTTCGAGATGAAGGGCTCGAGTTCATTATTATTAGGCTCGAGTTCAGCGATATTTATTCTATGACTTATTGAAGTGAACTGGAGGTTTGTGCTTAAACCAAGGGAAAACTCGAGCTTGTAATAACAGGCTCGAGTTTACCTATTTTGTAAACTCTTCTTCGTTTGTCAAACCATAGAGTAAACTCTACACAAAGGCATTAGGCTTGAGTCCATATACTTGGGCTCGAGTGTTCATTAAACTATAGCCATAGAAACAAGTGAACTCTACTCAAAAAGGATAAACTCGGAGTTTAAAGAGATTCAATTTAATCGAAAACTTCCCGCCATGGGAAAACTCGAGCTTGTCTATACAGGCTCGAGTTTACTTGTTTTCGTAAACTCTTTATTTATATTATGAGGGTTTAGGCTCGAGTCTATTTACTTAGGCTCGAGTTCGTTATGCTGAAAATATCCGAAGAGCTCTGTTTGCAGAAAACTCGAGTTTGCTTAGTCAGGCTCGAGTTTTGCGGTGACAGAGTGATATTGACTCTTTTATTATTCTAAAAGCTTTAGTACATGTTTACAATTGTTATTAATCATCAAAACATATAGAGAACTAACAGAGTCGCTGATCTTTGACCTAGTCAAAAGTCACCTTTGACCGAGTGATGATAAAGGCTTGGATCGGGATTAGTGGTTTTCATGCAGAGGAATGTGAATGGTCAAGATGGAATTTGTCCCTCACATTTGTAGAGAGATAATACTGGGCCCCTCGATAAGTGAGTCTGAGAAATGTATGGCCATACTACGATGGAAATGAGTTTCCATTTCAATTAGACTACTCAAGAATCGAGAAAGTAATGGTCAAGAACAGGAAGTTGACTTTCTCCATGCCTCATCCTTGAGCAAATTATCGCGTGACAAAAGGGACGTGACATGGTTGTACGACAGGTTGTATCGTATCATCGATCCCCATATGAATTGGGTAGTATCAATGTCTTGCTAAAGGCCGCTTGCGACTTGTGGGCTGGTACAACATTGGCCCACTGCCAATCTCATGTGGGCCTGCAGGGTCGCACACAAGAATAGCCCAACACGAGCAAAGTGTCCGATTCATTGAATCTTATATGTCTAAGATTTAATGAATACGTATTTAATCTAGGATGGATATATATATATATATATATATATATATATATATATATATATATATATATATATATATATATATATATATATATATATATATATAATTATTAAATTCAAAATTAATATAATATTATTATTTAATAAAGATTATAATATTATTATAGATAATATTTGTTTGTATTTAATTTATTTGATAAATTAAATATCTAAAACAAATAGAGATATTGTATCTCAGATTTAATTTTCGAATAAAGAAATGATATATTTTATTTAATTTAAATTGAGATATAGTATCTCAGATTTAATTAAATAGATAGATATCATTTATCGGATTTAATTTATAGAGATAAATTAAATCAGAAGGCTTTTAATTTGGATTAAATAAATAGATTTAATTAGATCTATCAGATAGATTTAATTAATATATTTTTAATCCAGATTCAAAAATTCAAATTTCAAATTAATGAGGTTTAATTTTGAATATAATACGCCTGCTAGGTTTAGAAAAACCTACGGGACATTTTGTCAAGCGTATTAGAAAAGCCGCAAGAAACCCTAGATAGAAAATAGAGAGACGCACAGTTCAGAGGCGCTAGCACGCTTCTGTTCATGTTTCTGAAGGCTGTTCGTGTGGATACCGGTAGAGGAAGGTGATTCGACGAGTCGACTTCTGCTGATCGAGAAGGTAGCCCACTAGTCCAATTGTTCAGCATAGGTATGATTCGAAAACCCTAAACCTTGATTTAAACGCCGTTGAGCGATCCTTTGGATGGGATTCGTAAAAGTTTTTACTCCGCTGCGTGCACGAACCCCAACACATGCCACACATCATAAGAATCAACCAAGTAAGTAGAAGAAGATACATTCTCATTCATTTAACAACACTAAGAACAAACAGTCCCTTAATACAATAGTCCTTTCCAATAAGAACATTGTTCTGGGTCATGACAATTTTGTCAAATTCAAAAAGCACCTTAACCCCAGCTTTCCTAACCAGCGCCACAGAGACTAAGTTAGCTTTGACTTTAGGTGTGTACAACACGTCGTTCAGTGCCAAAGTCTTTCTAAATGTGAGCTTCAATACCACTCTCCCTTTTTCCATGAACCATAGCATTTCGGTAGTCAACCAGATAAACGTGGTTTTCCCTTTCTTCGAAGGAGGTAAACATCTCTTTGGTTGAACAGATGTACTTGGTAGATCCTAAGTCTACTACCCATTTCCTCACATCAGAGACAAAGAAGGTCTTGTGATACCATAGCAACAATGATTTTTTTCATCACTGCTATCATCTCCTTCAACCAAATTCATATTTGGCTTCAAAGGATTTCCACCCTTTGAGAGTTATCTCCCTTAGCCCTTTTCTTGCACTGAGTTGCATAATGACCTGGTTTTTTTACAGACAAAACAACTACCCATCTTTTTCTTGGGGTTAGTATCCTTGGCTTGTAGTAAGATTTTTTTTCTTTTTTTTATTGGGGTCGTACCTCTTGTTATACGGCTTTTCCTCAACTAGATTTTCTTTAGCAGCCATTTCTTTGCCCATTGCAGCTTGTATCGCCTTTCTATTGACATCTTCAATGATGATATGAGTGATCAGGTCATTTAGAGGCAACTGCTTCTTTTTGTGTTTTAGCTATTACTTGTAGTCATTCCACGAATCTGGAAGCTTTTAATCAGTACACTAGCCACAAATTCATCTGGCATATTGATCTTCTCAGCCTGAAGCTCTTCATTCAACTTGTGGTACTCGTTGATCTAGAGCTTATCTGGAGCATGATGTCTTTGTCATATGTCATCTCCCATTTGTAAAAGTTTCCTATCACGGATTTCTGCTTTCCAGCATCCTCAGCAGTATACTTGAGGATGAGTGATCCCCATACCTTATTTGCTTCTATGTAGACATGGTACACATCCAACAGATTGTTAGATAAAGTAGTAATGAGAGTGTGTTTGCAAACCTTGGTAGCATAGGCCCAAGCATTCTTCTGGGCTTGTTCAACATTTGGGGAAGGTGAAGGTTGTGTAACTGCATCGCAACTCCATGCACGTCAAGAGTAGTGTAGACATGTTCCTGCCAGCGTTTAAAGTTCTTCCCTTCAAACTACTCTATCTTGTAAACGTTTGGAAACTGTCTCAACATAGGCACTGCCATCGGGTTAAAACCAACACTAGTGTTGTTAGCTTCAAAAGCAGCAACATTGTTAGCTCTGGTACTAGCAAGAGGAATATAAGCCATAATAGCTCTTAAGATTGTTGGCGAAGTTCTTACAATTACACTGTGTAATCTCAGTCACGTCCAAGGACATTGTCCTTGAGAGCTATTTTGCAATTACTGGCTGATTGGAAGTGACACTCCCCAATATAAAACTAACCCTTGTTGCATATGTAGGTGAAGAGAACAACACAAAATAAAGCAATTGGAAGGCAGAGAGAATATGAGACAAAGATAAAGTTGGAGAGGAAGAGAAATTGCTTGAGATTTCTGAGCAATGTACCTGAACCTCTTTCACGCAATACCTTTTATAAGCCTCTGATGCACTCAAACGTTGGGCAAAAATCAATGGTAATAAACATGATTAAACCACCGGTTTCTGAACGTTGGTAATGATGGTCGATTAAACAAAATAAAATCTGGTTAGTGCCCTTATAACAAAAACATTAAGATCTCAAATTCAAATACATCAAAAATTGGTTTCTCCGGTAAGCCATTTTCACCAAAAAAAAAATAGATTTTTCCAAAAAAATATTTGATAAAAAGTGTCTAATCCATATTTGCCAGATTTCCATTGTGTTTGATCCTTGGTGACCCATTATTGTGCGCACGAGCCCACTCTTCCTCTTACTAGTTCAAATTCATAAACTGTAATAATGTGAGACTTGTTCCATTTAATACACTCACTTTCATGTTAAAACTCCAACCAGAACTAGGAGTTTGAGGAATGACTGCTTGGTTAAAAATCAACTGAGGTTGATCATTTGCCCTCAGTTGATCTATTTATAAATCTAAGTGGTTAATGTTAGATCGAGATGGAGGGTCTAGGATGTTATATATATATAGATAAGTCCAGCTGCAAGCTCAACGATATATAGATAAGCAAGAAGCCAACAAGACCGTTATGGCAAATAAGCGAATATTTTCTGTTACGTTACTTCTTCCCCTAGCCTGAACATTCTTGATTAAAAGAAGAAACTAACGTCACATTCATGAATGTAGAAACTAACATCACATTCATGAATGTAGAGGACAAGTGTATGGTTTTCAGCGGGCAATGTTTGAATAAAATGATGTCGTTTGCCTATAAAACAGACAGTTTTCGACTTCACTCAGATGAACCATAATCAACAAAAACATGAATTCATAAAGGAATTGGAAGGTCTTTCAATCTCTTACCATTAGATAAAGTTGGTCACCCTCCAAGCAACAAAAAATCAGCCATTCATTCATAGTATAATAAATATACTTAGTAAGATGCTCTGTAGTTACAGAGCAACATAGATAGATTACTTATGGCCGTATATGTGGAAGTTGAGCTAACAATTTTGGCTTAAATATTCTCATATGAGCAATCAGTAACCAAACCTGAGTGAATGATAAAGGGAGTTAAACTCAGATCCAAGAAACCATAAGCCAAACTCTTGTTGAGTGTTTGCAAATGCTAATCTCCGAAGTTATGGATGATAGGGACCTAAATTGACGAAAAAGACGTCGACTATGCAGAACTTCAAGCATTCAGAAATTACCATCTCCATCATCATCAACCTTCCTACGTTCCCACATGGAAGCTCGCGACTGCTCTATGTGAGTTCCCACTACTCCTACTTGTCGATTCATCAATCCCTCTCTCTTTCTGCGTCTCAGTCCCAAGCCAAACATACCTTCTTCTTTTTGGACTGCATGTTCCATAAAAACCTTCAATTCTTCAGCCGAACCAGACGTACATTTTCTTCAATCCAAATCTTCTCGAAAGCGCAACCACAGATCCAATCAATTTCGAGTATTAAAATCCAAATCAGAAAGCAATGACAAGAAGAATGAGAAGGTGAAGATTGAAAAGCTTGAAATGATTAAAGTTATGCAGAAACAGGGTAGGAGTTTTGAGGAGGAACAGGAGGAGTATTGTGTGTGCACGTGTGTAGGAACCTGATCAATCATGTTGTTTAATCAAAGGACTGCTACCAAATACTCTGAAACTAAACAAATTCACTGGACAAAAATGAAGTGAGATAGTTCAATAGATAATAAACTGATTCGCAGGAGGGAGAGAGAGTGACTGTGAGACGCAGAAATATAAAAAGAGAGAGGTTGATGAAACTTTTTGAATTGAGGAAACTTTTTGGGTTTGTTCTCTTTTTTATAATATGTTCCTATTTAAGATAAAGAAGAGAGTGACGGAGTAGGAAGGAGCTCCACGAGTTCCAGAAATAGGGGAAGCAGAGAGCACCCAAACAAGAACAAGGGCATAGTATTATTCACACACATTATGAGACGCATAAAGAGAGAGATTGATGAATCGAAAAGTAGGAGAGGAGTAGTGGCTTTGTCAAAGAACAGCCGCGAGCTTCATTATGGGAACTGGAGATTGATGATGATGGAGATGGTGACTTGGCTGTCACATCACCACTTACAATTGACAGATAGGAGAACTCAGTTATAAGTTGGGCTGACCAAGACAATTTTCTTAAAAGAAAGTAAAATTATAAGTACCCAGTTTTAATCGAACAAACAATTCAGGGACTTGGTTGGACTGAGTTAAACTTAAAGTAAATAATGAAACATTGACAACATATATTTGGTTTGAGGGGAGAATTTTTTTTGTTTTTGGTCAAAGGAGATTCTATTAATAAAACTTCAAAGAAGTGATGGTTACAAACAACAAAACATGACAACAACAAACAAATACAACAAGAAACAAAAATAACAAGGGTTAAGTGCCAATTTTGCCCCTGAAGTACGCGCCCAGGAGCAATTTTGCCCCTTAAGTTTTAGGCGGAGTAATGTTGCCCCTGAAGTATCAAAACGGAGCAATGTTGCCCTCCGTTACAAACCCTAACAGTCAATGTTAGTTGACCTAACGTTGACCGTTAGGGTTTCTAACGGAGGGGCAACATTGCTCCGTTTTTGATACTTCAGGGGCAATATTGCTACGTTTCGGTGGAGCAATGTTGCCCCTGAAGTATAAAAAACGGAGCAATGTTGCCCCTCCGTTAGAAACCCTAACAGTCAACGTTAGTTGACCGTTAGAGTTTGTAACAGAGGGGCAACATTGCTCCGTTTTGATACTTCAGGGGCAACATTGCTCCGCCTAAAACTTAAGGGGCAAAATTGCTCCTGGGCGCGTACTTCAGAGGCAAAATTGGTACTTAACCCAAATAACAAACAAGTAAACTAGAATAATCAGTCTAGCCACCATCAAATGAAAGATCAGTGTGTGTGAAGGATTATCAACATCATCGTTAGTCTTCAAAGCCTCCACAATTAGAACTGACAGCAAAACAAGTGTTGGTCATGAAACCCACCTAATAAAGTACACCCCTTTATAAGCATCAGCTGCAAGGAGATCTGCAGCACGGTTGCCTCTTCTCATGGTAAAGGACAAGGAGAACCCAACCTTAGTAGACAGAAGATAAATAACATCCTGAATAATACTTCTACATCTCCAATAGTACAATCCGGTGACTTTGCCTCAACACAAGTAAGCAGAGAATGACAATCAATCTCAAAGATCACTTAATCATTACCAAGGTCCACAACTAGAAGCGGGGCCCTTTTTAGAGCTAGGACTTCAGTCATCAAGGCAGAAATTGACTTAACTTTATCTACAAATCCCCATCTAAAAAAGCCAACAAAATCGCGGTAAATTACCCCCAATAGCAGTATCTTTCTCATAAGGTGAAGAGGCTCAATCACAATTATTTTCAAGGCTATCTAATGAGGAGGACAATTATGGTTCAAAAAAAATGAGGGGGACAATTTAATGCTAGGACTATCACAACCCTCCGACAAGAAAGGATCCTTAGGCCTTGTATCATATCGGGGTAAAGTTATTCTTTGAGGGAAGGAAATGAAAGGGGATAGAAAGGTAGAAATGATATTGATCAAATTGTCATTAACGAGAAGAATATTTTTTTTTGTTAAGAGTGTATTTTTGTATTATTGAAAAAAAAAAAATCTTAGACAATTTGGTCAATAATAAGAGGTAAAAAATTTCTCCCCATCCCATCAAACCAATCACACTTAAAACTTAATTTTCCCAATATCATTTTTAAAATTCTTACAGGAGTAATTTCTTTTGGGATTGAAATCACCTGTTCACCCTCGTTTCCTGGTAATTTGTTTTTGTCTGCTTCTCACGAATCCACATTACATGCACATATCTTATGTGCTTCCCCCCCCTCTCTCTCTCTACTCCACATGTTTTCCGTAGAGGACGACACCAAGGCCGCAAAATTTTCTCATTTTGCCTCGAATCGCCGAACAATAGCTTTTGATTTTGTACGATTTGCAGTAGAGTTCGCCGAACAATAGCTTTTGATTTTGTACGATTTGCAGTAGAGTTCGCCCATACCCAGAGCCAAAGGTAATAATCTGCTTTCCTCCGATTCTCAGTTTTCCTATTGGATTCCTCTTCCCCTGAAATCCTTTTATGTTTCTACTTTTTCTGTAAATCGTCTCTGATTCATTAGATATTTACTTTTCATTCATCGCCTGTTTAGTTGGTGGGAATGGATGGGGAAAAAACTTGAAAACCTACTTGAATTTTAGATTTAATTGATGTCTATGCACGCCGTATTTTGTTTGACTTGATGTTTTACATACTCATTTCGGAAGAGCAATAGTGTTAGCTGAGCCGTGTGCCATTTTTATTGTTTTTGATAAGTTATTTGAACATCATATATAGTTATAACTTAGATTTAAACGAGCGAAAAAATTTAGTGTTTTTGTTTTCCATGGTCTAGATCCTGTTCTGTCCTGTGAGAATGAAACACTTAGTTCGTAATACATGTGTGACTATTTCAGAACTCTTTGAAATTGTTAAATTGATTCTTTCATCTGACATATCATGCGATGAGTTATATTATAAGAGCCCCTAAAATTTTCTGTTGTTTTGACTTTTTCCCCTGGTGGCCAGTGTGTTTACGCACAAGATTTCAATTGAAAACCCGAAATATTGTAGAAGTTAGTTGATAATGTAAACGAATGAGTGAAAGAGATCAAAGTATAACCACAAAGATTGTAGAAGTGCTAATCAACCAGGATAGAGTACTGAACTTAATTGTAGAATCTGTACCCATTTCCTTTTACTATTCCAATGAGAAACACCAAATTGATAGATCTGGTAAAGGATCTAATCTGTGGCCTTGCGCTGACTATAAAGAAGGTAGTGTTCTCTTTCACGCATACACATAGCACCACTAGTATGAGCCTCGGCCTCAGCAGAGGGGATGCATACACAAATATTTACCTACCTTGATAAGAATTGAATTTGCGTATTCATAATAACTACCTTTCAAAACAAGTATGCAGAAAGACGAGGAGATTAAGATAAATTGCAATACGTACTACTTTTGTCGCTTACCTGATTGTTTCTTTCCTAGTTTCTATTGCATCAGAAAGTCATTGATTTTAGACCGAATTGCAAGTTTCTATAGAATCTATTTTTTTTCCCACATAATGTCTCTTACTCATTTCCTTTTATTCTTGATAATAGCTGTGGCAAGTAAAAGACAATGATTCTGTGCGAGGTTTATGTGGCGCATACATGAATAATGAAATTGTTCATAATTTTAATGTTCACAAGATTATTTCTGTTGAAATTTGTACCAAAAGTGCCTCAAGATAGTTTATTAGTAACAGATTGAACACAAGGAGAATTGAATGAGATGCTTTAATGATGGGGACAAATTGATTTTCAAGTTGAAAGTGTAATTTACCTTAAAGTCAAAGAAATCATATTTTCTTTATGTTTATAATGTGGTGTTTTATAAGACGGAACATTATGCTCCATTTAGAATTAGAAGATATACCAATCATGAATAAGTAACATGATTGTCTGGCCATTTGTTGAATAATTCAGTTTTCTGTTTTGTATATGCCTAGTTTGACATGTGTGCATTATAAGACAGGTTAGATCTAAACTTATATTAATTCTTGCTTTTGAGAAAAATGAAAACAGAATACAAATAATAAGAATATGCAGTATAATTTTTTGTATGACATTATATTACTATTTTGTTGTGGACTGTAGTTTATTAAAGCTCTATTTGGAATTATCGACAGTGTTTACAATTGTTACTTCATATTTCAAGTTCATGTGCGCTCACTGCAGCCAAAATATAATTCATATAGTATAATTATATGACGAATTAAAGTTACCACTTCAATGATGGATGGTTTTGATGGATGTGGAATATGATAAATGGTTTGACTTTGGATACTATTCTATTAAATGATTGATCAATTAATCATATTATCTATCAAATAAATTAATTAAACGGTTTCCAAGAAGGTTACTTTTATCAGCTTCTTACACTCTACTGATAAGCCACCCATGATGTTCTGTGAAGTTTGTATTTTAGTCACATGGAATGCTTATAAGATACTCAATATAGGTGGAGGGATAATATTCAATGAATCAATGTATTAACGTGCAAAAGATCGTCCCATCACATATTGGAGGATCTGTAATGTACTTTTTACCTGCCCTTAGATAATCCTTCTCTTTTCAGTTGACGTTATATTTTCTCATAGTCTGCTTAAAGTAGGATATGATAATTTTTTTTATATGTTGCAAATTTCATAGAAAAAATGTAGTTTCTTAATTATGGGAATAGCAATGAATGTGCCATCATCAGATTGCTCTTTCTTAACTTCAGGTGTCAAAGTATAAACAGCACAAGAACTTCAGAGTTGTTACAGACATATATAGAGGAATGACATCATTAGCTCAACCTCTTTTTAAAATACAAACTTTCACTTTTGGGAGAGCTCGTTCTAGAAGCCTGGGATTATTAAAATCCAGAAAAGCATTCCAAGGACTCACATTTCCTCGCATTTACAAGAAACAATCCTGCATATGCTGCACAGAGTTGACTCCATGGGAACCATCTCCTGTCACATATGCTCCTACTGATGATCAGAGTGATAAGTTCTTGCAGACTGGCGCCAATATATTCGACACCCTTGATTCTAGTAAAAGCGATGAGCCAGCAATAAACAATGCTGATGCGCCTGTAGAGACAAAATTTCAGCCAGATGTTTTGTTTCAGTTTCTCAAATGGCCTATGTGGATTCTGGGCCCTTCTGTTCTTCTCACAACAGGCATGGTTCCAACATTGTGGTTACCTATATCTTCAATATTTGTTGGCTCTAACATAGCGAGCTTGCTTTCTTTGATTGGACTTGATTGTATCTATAACCTTGGTGCAACCCTTTTTCTCCTCATGGCTGATTCTAGTGCAAGACCAAAGTCCCCAACAGAAGATTGCAAAAGCAAGGCCCCCTTTAGTTACCAATTCTGGAACATTGTTGCAACGGTCACTGGATTTATTGTTCCACTATTGATGATATTTGGATCTAAGAAGGGTTTTCTCCAACCTCAACTTCCTTGGATCTCTTTTGCAATCTTACTGGGTCCTTACCTTCTTCTTTTGTCAGTACAAATTCTCACTGAGGCTCTCACTTGGCATTGGCAGTCACCAGTCTGGCTCGTAACCCCGATCATTTACGAGTCTTACCGTGTCTTGCAGCTTATGCGAGGTTTGAGACTTGGGGATGAACTCAGCACGCCGGCATGGATGGCGCATACAATGAGGGGGCTGGTTTGCTGGTGGGTATTGATTCTCGGTTTGCAGATCATGAGGGTTGCTTGGTTTGCCGGGGTAACTGCCCAAGCTCGTCGTGAGCGGTCTTCATCTGCTACTTCTGTTGCTGCAATCAGTGAATGATAATACTAGTGATGACTTTTTGCAAATGCACTTTATGATTTAAAATCTGCATGAACAATCTGAATTGGTCTGGGACTTGTCTCCATGCTCTGCTTCTTGACATACTAATATCAATTCATGTATCTTCAGTCTGTCAGCCAGACAACAATTCGGTTGATGATCTGGTTTTATACCTCAGGAGTCAGAATATCAAATAGCGAGTTGCACACTTGTTTTGGTGTTGACTCGAGAAAAGTCTTCAAAATCATGGAATTATACTTTCTTAGTTTGTAAGTATTAGGATAAGTTATGTTAGTTTCATTACTGTTCTTTGCAAGTGACTTCCCAAAATCCACATAGCATATGTATGTTTATACTGCTTGAATGATGGGGAAAATGAATTTTCCTACTTGTGTCCTCTATCTTTCTCCCTCTCTCTCTCTCTCTCTCTACACACGCACACACGCACACATAAATCTCGCGCAGCACATGGAGAATGATAGTAGGGGAATAAAAGTGAACTTCCTGGCTGATTCAATACCTAACAATGAGGTGTTTGGTATGTTGGAACAAGAAGGTGATGGAATTAAAAAGGTAAGGGAGATGAGAGTGGGAGGAAATGTTTGTTGCATTGTTTATTGATTGCATCTAGATTTAATAGGAAAGTTATCCTTAGAAATATTATTTGGTCCCAAATGAAAGTAAAGTGTACGGCGAAAACATCTGACTTGAAGATTCAATTGGCCAAGAAATCTTGCATTCCATGAAAAAAGCAAGAGTAGGAAAGGTTTAATGGCTATGAAGATTGATCTTGAGAAAGCATATGATCGATCGAATAAGGTGGGACTTCTTGGAACAAGTGCTTAAAGAGGTTGGTTTTGAATATAATTTTAGTCAATTGATTATGACATGTGTCTCTTCTGTATCTTATAATATTTTATGGAATGGTTCTAAGATTGAATTCTTTTTGGCTAAAAGGGGGCTAAGGCAAGGTGATCCGATCTCTCTCCTTTTGTTTGTTTTGTGTATGGACAAACTTTCTCATATCATTACTGATGAAGTGCAGAGGGGTAACTCGAAGCCAATTCTGGTTGCGAGTGAAGGTCCTGCAATTTCGCACCTTATGTTTGCGGATGATTTGTTTCTCTTTGGAGAGGCTTCGAAGTCTCAAGCTTATTGCATAATGGCATGTTTGAATAAATTCTGTGATATCTCATGTCAGAAAGTAAGCAAAGCTAAATCTTCAGTATTTTTCTCTCCTAAAGTAAAAGGGGCTTTGAAGAGAAGTATATCAACAATTTCAAAGATGAGGATATCGACCGAGATTGGGAGATATTTGGGCTTCCCTCTATCGAGGAAGAGAAAACGAACTGAAACCTTTCAATATATTATAGACAGGGTTAAGGCTAAATTATGAACTTGGAAGGAGAATTGCCTTTCTATGGCGGGACGTATTACCTTGGCTAAATCTGTTCTAAGCTCAATCCCTTTATACCCTATGCAGGTTGCTAGAATTCTTGTATCTATTGGCCAAGAGATTGAAATAATTCAGAGGAATTTCATATGGGGCCATAGTAATTCTTCACATGGATTCCACCCCATTGGTTGGAAATCATATCACTTTTCCCAAAATTCAAGGTGGTCTTGGTTTCAGGAAGGTGTCAGTGCTTAATAATGTTTGTGGTTCTAAACTTGCGTGGAAGCTGATAAAAGGGACTGATGGATTATGGGCTGATGTTCTATTAAGGAAGTATATGCTTAGAGATGATTTGAATTTGTTGAATGTTCAGAAAAGTGATTCACTTCTTTGGAAGTTCATTACAAATCAACATGATATAGTGGAGAGGGGTTCCAAATGGTTGGTTCGCAATGGTCAATCAGTGAATTTCTTTAGGGATCGTTGGTTGAGACTCAATGGACCAATTGAAGAGGTATGTCTTAGATCTCTTTCAGCTTTTGAACTGAACAGCACGGTTGTGGATTGGAGAAAGGAGGGATGCTGGGATTTTACAAAACTAGCTGATATACTTCCTGGGTATTTATTCCAGAAATTAATAGTTGTTATGCCACCAAGACTGGATGCTATTGATGATATCTTAGCATGGAATGGTACTAATACTGGGGAATTCTCAATTAAGAGTGTGTACTCTATGTTGGAACTCCATTCTACTGGGGATAGTGATTCACTGTTTAAAAATATTTGCAAGTGTAAAGGAGCTGAGCGGATTTGAATCTTTATGTGGGTGGCTTTTAATAATAAGCTTCCTACTAATAGTTGGAGGAGTTGCTGGTCTCAAGATTCTCCTTTGTGTGAAGATTGTGGTAAAGAAGCTGATTCAGTCTTACACATCCTAAGAGATTGTTATTTGCGAGACGTGCTTGGATGACCCTACTGCATCCTAATGCTATTTCTATATTCTTCTCTATGGACTTGAGAGATTGGGGGAAAGTAAATTTTAAAAGAGATCTCGGTTGTATGAAGGATGGGAATTGGCACCTACTGTGGGGAGTCACTCTATGGAAATTATGGCTTTGGCGAAATGATGCGCTGTTCTCTGATGATTTTATTAAAGCCTAATAATCCAGCAGATCTTATCTTGAGGAGTTGGAGGTCATTCGTTTAGCAGGAGGAACATATCGCACCTCAGGTAAACTAGATCAGTCCTCTATTGTGGGAACCTCCTGTAATGGACTAGGTTAAATGTAATGTGGATGATGCTGTCACTAAATCGAGGAGTAGAGCGGGCTGTGGAAGAATCAAGAAGGATTGTGGTTGGCTAGCTTCTCGCATTTTCCAGGAATCTGTAATGTGTTTGAATCCGAGGTATGGGCTGTTGCTAAGGGTCTCAGGATGGCCTGGGATTTGGGTTTCGGGAAAGTTGTTTTGGAATCGGATGCAAAGGAAGTGGTGGAATTTCTACTTGGGAGTGCACTGGAGGGAAACAGTTCCTTAGTTTGCTGGCAAATCAAGGAATTGTTCCAGAGGAAATTGGCAAATGAAGTTGTAGTTTATTCCCAGAAAGAGAGAAAGGTTGGCTGATGCATTGGCCAAGCAAGGTATCTCGTACTCCTCGTCCTATGATGTGTGCCCTGCTTTTGCACAGGACTTGTTTGCACATGATATGCTGGGATTGATTTCCTCATCTTAGGTTGACTTTATGTAGTTTTTTCTCCTTGTATCAAAAAAAAAAAAATTGTCAAGTAAAAAAAAAAACCGTGTAAAACTTTGAGATGTAGGCTAACTCGAGAAAACCTACAAAATTACATACGAAAGATTTTTTTGATATTACAAAAAATCCCTATCAAAGAAACTGAGGGTCACCGACGTTGAGATGTTAAATATGAGTAGACGTACCAAAAAATTTATTAGTAGGCTTATTGTGTGCTTGGATTAGATGTTCGAATGAATTTCCAAAAAAAAAATATATATTAAAATAATAGATTTTGAGGATAGATTTTGCCCACATAAAAAAAAGTGTGCTTATTTGAAACGATAGGTCATAGGTGAGCTTTAAGAAAGATTTTCAGTTAGACGTGCTTGTTTGGATTAGTTTTGAGAAAATATATTTTATAATTTATGAGGTAAGCATGTGAGAGAAGTTTTGTCTCGACTTGCGGAGAATAGCTTTTGAAACCATAGTTTCAAAATTAACAAAAAAAAATGTAAAATATTAAGAGATGAAAGGAAAAGTGCTTTTGGCATTTAATCCAAAAATTTAAAATATTAGAAGTTGCATGTGAGATAAATTTATGTTAAAAAAATAGGCTAAATTACACATTTAGTCCTTTAAATTTTACAAGTGGTATAGTTTTGGTCCTTTAATTTTTATATAGTATACTTTTAGTTTTATATTTCTAATACTATTACTGACAAAAAATATTGGTGCAACAAATTTAAGTGATGGACTATACAACTGACAAAGTAAATTTAAGTTTTAATTTTTTATAATATAATATTTTTACATTATTAAACTAAAATAAATTGACAAGTCGCTGCAAATGAAATCAATATTTTGCTATTTAGATTATTAAACTAAATTTCTTAATAAACTAATACATTTAGATTATGAAACTATAATTTTTTATTACAACCGAGTTTTTGATATTAACGGTTTCATTTGGATTTTAGATATTTTTCAATTTGTATATATTTTAAATTTAAGATTAATAGCATATAATTACACAATCATCACTTGAGTTGTTGCGTCTGAGCTTTTTGCTAGCAACATTAACGGTATTGGAATTATATGACCAAAAATATACTTTATAAAATTAAGAGATTAAAAATATATATCATGTGAACTAAAAGTACATTTTAGCTAATAAAAAATTTAAAAGTAAAATGACCCGAAAATTTAAATTTTAATATCAGCCCCCTCAGCACATGTAAATTAGCAAAGCCATATGAATTGACAGTTTGGCACACAGGATGATTTCCTACCTAAAAAGAATAAGTGATTATTTTATCTTGTTTGAAACTTACGAGTTAAGAGCCTAATTATTCACATTTAAAAAAAATATATACTAAAACAAATGTTCCAGCCAACAACCAAAAAATAATATCTTTTTAATCAATTTTATATATTATATTATTTGACATTTATTAAAAAAAAGTTATATAGTCTGAATTTTCCAGAATTCTTTATTTTCTTTTCAACCTTATTCTTTTTTTTTTAAGGAAAAAGTGGTTACCGTTATATTGGCATTTAAAGCTTTATCTTCCAATTTCACTTTATCTCAATGATGTGCAAAATATATTTAGTACATGTTTGGATCAGGGTAAAGTACAAAAATACATATGTGTTTTACCTTGAGGAACGCTCAACACTAAATACTTTTTTTAATGCAAAACTACACATGAACTTTTAAAAATAGGGCAAAAATACCATCGTCTAGTGGGCCCCACATTATTAAAAGAAATAAAAATGCCTAACTTTTTTAATTTACTTTATTGCCCTTCCTTCCCTCTATAAGTTGCTCATCACCATCCTTCAAGCTGCATTGATCCTCTTTCTTCGGCTACTACTTGTGCCGTCGTGTGTGTAGGCTTTCTCAAATCCGAAAAACTCTATAGGACACGCAATCTTAAGGAAAACTCGATTTCATCTCTTTCTCTCCTATCCTAATATACGATTCAAGCTTCTCTGGTTTAATGATTGACAGATCGTCAAGTTTTGAAAAATTTGAGTTTCAACGACTGGTTTTGAAAAATAAATATTTAATGTTGTTGAAACTCAAATTTTTCAAAACCTGACCATCTGTCAATCATTAAACCAGAGAAGCTTGAATCGTGCGTTGGGGTCTGAAGGAGAGAGATGAAACCGAGTTTTCCTTAAGATTGCGCGTCTTGTGGAGTTTTTCAGATTTGAGTCCGTTGAGTTGGTGTTGGGATCCGAAGGAGAGAGAAAGCCTACACACGACGGCACAAGCAGTAGCCGAATAAGGAGGATCGATGCAGTTTGAAGGATGAAAATAAGCACTGATAGAGGGAAGGGAGGGAAATAAAGTAAATTAAAAAAGTTTGGCATTTTTATTTTTTTTAATAATGTGGGGCCTACTAAAAAAGTAATGTCGGTTAAGCTAATCTGACGGCGATAATATTTTTGCCCCAATTTTAAAAGTTCATGGGTAGTTTTGCACCGAAAAAAAAAAAAAACGTTTGGTGTTGGTCACTCCTTAAAGTAGAACACATGTATATTTTTACACCTCTACCCTTGGGATTAACTTTGAGAAATGATCTTTACAATTTATGAAATAAATATATAAGAAAAGTCTTATCTTGACTAACAATAAAAGCTTTTAAAACGGTTTTACAGTTTGCAAAACATAGAAATGCAAGGATGGACTCCGTCATAAATTCAAATCACTTTTATTTATCTCCCCGCCACTTTTTATCTATCATCTCACTTCAAAAGATTTATTCTCACATCTTTTCCGTTTTGAATTTAAACTGTCAATTTTCAGGTTAATTATTGATTATTGATACTAATAAAAGCCTGGACGCTTGTTAATCAATTTTATATTATTATATATTAGCATTAATATTGATATATTTTTAAATTTCATTGTTATTATTTAAGTAAAGTTTCGCAAATGAATTTCACTTTTACGAACAAATTTTAGAAAAAGAGAAGAGGAAAAAAAAAGGGAGAATCCCTATCAAGGCCCAATTAAGACCCAAAATTGTAAAAAAGGCCCCAACCACTTTCACATACCAAAAAGGGTCCTAGGGGCCTTTTCGAGATTTTTCATTAAAATGTTAGTTGTTAATATGGTGATTTAGTTGTTAAGCAGGGCCGATATTGTTGTTAAAGTGGTGATTTAGTTGTTAAAATATTGTTGTTAATGCGATCGATTTAGTTGTTAACGGGTATTGATTTTGTTGTCGATTTACTGTTTTAGTTGTTAACGTTTATACGAGAAAAGCGCCTGCCCTTTTTGGTATGTGAAAGTGGTTGGAGCCTTTTTTGCAATTTTGGGCCTTAATTGGGCCTTGATAGGGATTCTCCCAAAAAAAAAAGAGACATAAAATAAGGGGAAAGGATATCGTTTTAGTTCTAGAAGATTTTGGGGGAGAAGAAAAAGACGAAACTGTCCTTCTATCAAATACCGCACGCCGCAAAGCCTTCTCTTGGAGAAGGACAAAACAATCTGTCCCGTTGTGGTTCCTTTGCTTGCTGTTCTCTCCGGTATTCGAAAATCGTCTCCTTCTGTTTGACGGGAACTGCCAATTGTTCTGGTCTCCGGTGATCCGCTCCGGCATGAGTACCGGCGAGCTCCTCAATATTCACCCGCAGGACCTTCAATTTCCCTGTAAGACTTGAATTTCAAAAGTAGAATAATAATATAGTCTGGCTTTCTTTCTTTCTTTCTTTATTTTTTCCTTTGTGTTTCTTTTCCGATTCTTGGCTTTTTCATGATTTGTCTTCCTTTTTTGTTCCCGAAATAGTTGAGTTGAGGAAGCAGATCTCCTGCTCATTGCAGTTGTCTAACAAGACAGATGACTGTGTGGCGTTTAAGGTTCGAATTTTACTTCAGTATCTTTCTTATGGTTTTTTTTTTTTTTTGTCATCAATTCGAGTTTTGAAGTTGTAAATTTGTGGCTTTTATATGTGGTATAGTTTTAAATTTTTAATTTGCGTTGAAATTGGTTGTTTGTAGGTCAAGACAACGAACCCCAGGAAATACTGTGTTAGACCTAACACTGGAATTGTGTTGCCGAGGTCTACTTGTGATATTATAGGTTTTCCTCTCCCTATTTTCCTTCATCACTGTCTTATATGCAAACAAAAACATGAACGTATTCAGGCGCATGAAAAGAGAAACTAATCTTTTGTTGATAGTTGGTATAGATGTTTGCATGCTTAAATTGGTGTTAACCTGTTTTATTTGGTAATTATTTTGAGCTTATCTTCTTAACAAATTTTTTTGGTTTAATCTTTTGGATGAGCTTCTGATAGAGACCCAAATCATTATGGATTAGTTTATTCTAGGAAGAATAAACTAATTAGGAATTAATTCATTATTATTTAAGTTTATTTTGATTATTTAATTAATCGAGTCTGTTTCTATTATTTTTAGGAAATCACTAACAACTAGATAAGATTTGGTTGTTAGGATTTAGATCTTTATTATTATCTTTATCTTTAGGAAATATCATAACAACTAGATAGATTTGGTTGTTATGATTTAGATTTATCATTATCTATCTTTATCTTTAGGAAATATCATAACAACTAGATAGATTTGGTTGTTATGATTTAGATTTATCATTATCTATTTGAATTCCTTATTAGAGTCTCTCTGTAAACCTAGTCCTATTTAAAGGCTCTTAACCTATGAATAAAACATAACGATTTTCGGAGAAATAACACCGAGTAATCTCTTGGGCTTTATTAGTTAATTAGGGTTCAGATTCGACCTAATTACTAAGGAGAGGGCTGTTCTTGTGGAATTAGTAAAGATTCTTGTTAATTCTCCCAGATCAGAGTTTAATTGTTCAATACCTGCGCTGACTCTATCATTTGGCATCAGAGCCTTTCTTCCTTTATATGGTTGAAACGCGATCCGGGCTACAAACAAATCCACCCATGGCGAATCCTAACGAAACCAGTGCTTCCACAGTCTCCGACCCTCAGGCCGCCATTGCTGCGCGTCTCGAAGCCTTGGAAAAACACACGGCCAACCCACCACAAGCAAAACAACCCGCCACACCAACACCAACAAATCGGGTACTACAACCCAGATAATGAAGGCGAAAACGAACCATATCGACACAACCGAAGACCCTATGCAAAACCGGGAGGAACTCCGATCGGAGGTCCGTATCCAGAAACCACGAACCGTGTACAGGGCTGCTAGCCTTGCAGTGGAATACGAGCAACAATTCCACTACAATCAAAGACACAAGTCATGGGCGACTCCCACACCGGCAAAGTCATTTGACTACTCTACGGCGTCGCCCCACCGAGACAGCTCCGACAACCGCTACCCCAGGCGGCTCACGGCCTATTCTAGCGCCGGAAAACCGTCACCATCTGCTTCCTCGGCCTCGACGACCCCCATCGCCTCCAGCAGCCTCTCCGTCTCAGACGTCGAACGCCAGCGGCGGCGCGATAAGGGCCTCTGCTTCCGATGTGCGGCGCCGTTCAGCTCAGTCACTGGCCTGCGCGTCGCCTTCGTTCTCCCCGATGGAGATCGACGAAGACGGAACCCGACATGGACCCCTCCAATGAAATTGTCGAATATGACCAAGAAGGGGCTGACCAACCCGTGTCATTCAATGCAATTCTTGGGTCCAGATCAGCATCCACTATGCAAATCAAAGGGAATATTAAGGGGGCCACAGTAATGATGTTAGTGGATAGTGGGTCCACTCACAATTTTATCTCCAACTCATTAATTGAAAAATTGGACTTGCCCACACAAACAGTCCCTATTTTGGCGTACAAATGGGCGATAGCGAGATGGTCAAATGTAACCGGATCTGTCAAAATTTAGAAGTCCAATTACGGAATAATTATTACTCAGGATTTTTCCCGTTTAAATTACCAGGATCGGATTTCGTATTAGGCATCAAATGGTGGCTTCTCAACACTGTCGAAGCCAACTGGAACGAAATGTTCCTAATTTTCAAGCTGAATGGAAAAAGATACAGATTGCAAGGCGAAATTCCTAATACTCCCCAATCATGCCTACAGAGCTTTCAATCTCCAATAAGCCTACAAAGTTATGAGTTCTACCAAACCGAAACAGCCAAGAGGGAGGCACTCGACATGACTCGATCTACCTTGACTTTTCTCCCGTGTTTGCCAAACCTACCTTACTACCCCCATCTCGCGGGCATTACCATCAGATCCCACTGGTACAGGGTTCGGCACCACCTAATTTACGGCCTTACCGCTCTCCTCACTGTCAAAAAGACGAGATCGAGGCCCAGATAAATGACTTGCTAGCTCGTGGATTTATTAGGCCAAGATCCACCCGGTCTTCCATGTCTCTTTACTCCGCTCGGCACCAGGGCTTCAAGCGGTCCAACCTCCGCCGCCGCTCCCTTGTCAGAAGATATGGAATTCTCTCGTACACCCTCCAGGGTGCTTCAAAGATCGCTGGACCCGACTCGGCAAGCGGAAATCCTCATACAATGGGAGAACCACTCTCCGAGAGGACGCTACATGGGAAGAGTACGATCGGGTTGCTACACAATTTCACGATTTCCGCCTTGAGGACAAGTCGTTTTTCCAAGGGGGGAGAAATGATAGAGACCCAAATCATTATGGATTAGTTTATTCTAGGAAGAATAAACTAATTAGGAATTAATTCATTATTATTTAAGTTTATTTTGATTATTTAATTAATCGAGTCTGTTTCTATTATTTTTAGGAAATCACTAACAACTAGATAAGATTTGGTTGTTAGGATTTAGATCTTTATTATTATCTTTATCTTTAGGAAATATCATAACAACTAGATAGATTTGGTTGTTATGATTTAGATTTATCATTATCTATCTTTATCTTTAGGAAATATCATAACAACTAGATAGATTTGGTTGTTATGATTTAGATTTATCATTATCTATTTGAATTCCTTATTAGAGTCTCTCTCGTAAACCTAGTCCTATTTAAAGGCTCTTAACCTATGAATAAAACATAACGATTTTCAGAGAAATAACACCAGAGTAATCTCTTGGGCTTTATTAGTTAATTAGGGTTCAGATTCTGACCTAATTACTAAGGAGAGGGCTGTTCTTGTGGAATTAGTAAAGATTCTTGCTAATTCTCCCAGATCAGAGTTTAATTGTTCAATACCTGCGCTGACTCTATCAGCTTCGCAACAGATTTATTAGAGTCTGTCTTTATATCTGAATTTTTAATCATCCTCTGTAATGACCTATTGACCATCATTTCATCCATACAATTCAGTGACAATGCAAGCGCAAAAGGAGGCACCTCCTGACATGCAATGCAAGGATAAGTTTCTCCTTCAGAGTGTGGTGGCAAGTCCTGGAGCTACCGCTAAAGATATTTTTCCTGACATGGTAACTGTTCGACCATATAAGTTATTGTGCCTCAGTAAAATAAAGAAAATTTGCAATCATTTTGCTTTATATAATTGGTTTTTCTGTGCTCATTACATATAGTTCAATAAAGAGTCAGGCCATCATGTTGAAGAGTTCAAATTGAGAGTTCTATATGTTGCTCCTCCGCGACCACCTTCCCCAGTTCGGGAAGGATCAGAGGAAGATTCTTCTCCTCGGCCGTCAGTATCAGAAAATGGACATTTAAATGCTTCTGAATTTACAGTTGTGAGTAATTAGTTTGTTATACTCAACACAAGTCTTCATTGTTTTTCATCTTCATTAACTATGGTTAATTATGAACATGCAATACAGGCTTCAAATGCTTTCAATGAGCGGGTTGAACCTCAAGAAACTTCATCTGAGGTACAGATTTGTCTGATTTATAGATTCTGCATGTTAAGTGCCAGGAGCACAAGTTGATGCTTTCAGTTTTGACTCATTTATCTATGCGGATGTGTGTTTTTATTTTCATTGTTTATGCCTAATTTGAGTTCTATATTTATGAGACACTGTCTTCCATAAGTTGCTTTCTTGACTCTTGATTCCAAGAATGCTTATATTCCTGAAGATTCACGTCTAAATTTATTTTGCCCCTGCTGCATTTCACATAATATTCTGTTGAAATGCTGGCATTAATGATATATTGACAATTATAGTTGAATATGATATCAGAAATAAGGGCTTTATTTTTCTCAACCAGGTTTTCTTTCAATGGTTGAGCCATGTATACTTTCTTAAACCATTTCACTTTCATGCTTGGTTTTGACTAGATGACCTTCTGTCTCTCTGTTCCGCTGCATGCTGTCTTTCAAAGTCCATCTTTTTCTGATGGCTATCAAGCTGAACTGAAAGATTTAAAATTTCTGTTCATGTTATGTTCTTGACCTAAAGAAACAATGGGTAGACGAGAGAGAGAGAGAGAGAGACCTAAAGAAACAATGGGTAGATGAGAGAGAGAGAGAGAGAGAGCAAGCAAAGGGGCTCACCTCAGCAACTGTCAAGAGTCCTCAATGCCTCTTGCTGGCACAGTGGAGGGCCCTTCATCGTGGCACTCACTTGGTAGTGTCTTTGTCACCTTTCTAACAAAAATCAGGCTCTTGCCTTAGTCTCCTTGCATGCACTAAGTTCATTTTACAAAGATATAGGCCAAAATGCCCATTAAATGACTCGTAACTATTTTGTTGAGCTTTAGCATTTCAAAGCAATATTTTGAACATGGAAAACCCACAAAAGCGAGCCAGTCATAAGTAATAGGGAAGAATAGTCATTCGTTCTTAAAGTTAAAGGCCTTTAGTTATTAGCACTTTTTAACCAAAGCAGCAAGATCATGAGAGACAACACAAGTGGACAACATCCTTCCCTCTAGGTGTTGTTGCTTCTCACTACTTTGAAAAACTTAGTCTTGTACGCTTTTTTGCCTTGACACTTTTGTTTGTCGTCTTTGGTTACTCTATTAACCACCTAAATCCAGTAGGCTTTTAGAATTCAGCCAACACTTCTCTTTCTCACACTGTTCAGCGTTTTGAACTTTTCTTTGTATGATTTTTTACTTATTGTGGCTACATAGTTAATTTATATGTCAATAGTTATCACAATTGTTCATACTTATCTATTTTCGACTTCTTTCTCCACAATTTTAGTGTCTTCCTTCAACTAGGAAGCACTTTTTTAGCCCCACACCTCAAGGTGCTAGAAGGCTTTAGCACCCTATAGGTGTGGTTTGCAGTTGACTTAACATTTGACTAACTTGCTTCTCCTGGAATGTGTAAATTTTGGGCGCATCATTTTCCCATCTGAGTAAAGAGTAGGAGTATCTCACTATTGATGTCAACTTCAACTTTTCTATTGTTTAGATCGAGATGATTGACCACATTGCAGTTTATTTATATATATATATATATATATATATATATATATCTAGGAGGCACAAAGCTTCATAATTTTTTTGATTAATTTTGTTTTGTGAGACTTATTTATCGTATGGATCATTCAAGTTCTGCTAGTCCTACTGCCCCACTCCCAGTGCTTCTAGTTCTGCTAGTGCCACTGCTGGTTAATTAGTGAGTAAACCATTATGGAAATATATTATCAAATTAGATGCTTTGAGTGTAAGCAAGAGAGAATTTGGCTTGGACATGCAACTTCTGTAAAAAAGATTATAAAAGTTCATATACTAGAATGAAGGCTCATTTGTTGAAATTATTAGGCAAAGGAATTGCAAAATGTTTATTAGTGCAAAATAGAGACCTGTTAGAGATTGAGAAATTGGAACAAGAAGCTGCTCAAAGAATGCAATCTAAGAAACCCATAAACGTACATTTACCCCCTCCCCTTCTAGCTTTTCTGCTGAGTCAAAAAAAGAACTAAGAGTCCTCTTAAGATGACATTCAATGTTAAGGAGCAAGAAGAAGTAAATCATTTGATTGTTATAATGTTTTATTCAGCAGGATTGCCATTCAATTTGGTGAAGAACCCATATTTCTAAGCTTCGTATACTTATGCAACAAATCATAATATTGCAGGTTATTTGCCATCAGGCTATGACACGTTGTGAACCACTTTGTTGCAATAGGAGAAAGAAAATTTTGATAGATTGTGTGAACCTATTTGAGAGGATTGGACTCATAACGGGGTGAGTATTGTAAGTGACAGGTGGAGTGATTCACAAAGAAGGCCTTTCATTAATTTCATGGCAATATCTGATGGTAGAGCAATGTTTTTAAAAATCAGTTAATTGCTCGCGGAAGATTAAGGATAAAAATTTCATTTTCATGTTGCTAAAAGAAGTTATTCAAGAAGTAGGAGAGGCGAATGTGGTTCAAATAATCACCGATAATGTTGCAAATTGTAAGGGAGCAAGACAACTGATTGAGCAAAAATTCCATCTATTAGTTGGACACCATGTGTTGTTCACAAATTTCCATCTATTACCTGGACACCATGTGTTGTTCACACATTGAATTTCCATCTGGACACCATGAGCTAATAGATGGAAATTCTTGTTGGGCCCTACTCCCTTACAATTTGTAGCATTATCTATGATTACTTGAACCGCATTCACCTCTCTTACTTCTTGAATAACTTCCTTTAGCAACATGAAAATAAAATTTTTATCCTTAATCTCCCGCGAGCAATCAACTAATTTTTAAAAACATTGCTTTACCATCAGATACTGCCATGAAATTAATGAGTGGCCTCCTTTGTGAATCACTCCACCTATCACTTACAATACTCACCCCGTTATGAGTCCAATCCTCTAGAATAGGTTCACACAACCTATCAACATTTTCTTTCTCCTAGTGCAACAGAATGGTTCACAACGTGTTATAGCCTGGCGGCAAATAACCTGCAATATTATAATTTGCTACATAAGTATACGAAGCTTAGAAGTATGGGTTCTTTGCCAAATTGAATGACAATCCTGCAGAATAAAACATTCTAACAATCAAATGATTTAATTCTTCTCGCTCCTCAACATTGAATGCCATCTCAAGAGGACTCTTAGTTCTTTTTTTTTTCTCAATAGAAAAGCTAGAAGAGGAGGGGGTAAAGGTACATCTCTGGGTTTATTGGATTGCATTTTTTGAGCAGCTTCTTGTTCCAAATTCTCTATTTTGCACTAATAAACATTTTGCAATTCCTTTGCTTGATAATTTCAATAAATGAGCCTTCACTCTAGTATACGAACTTTTACAATCTTTTTTTTTATAGAAATTGTATGTCCAAGACAAATTCCCTCTTGCTTCCACTCCAGTATCTAAGTTGGTAACATATTTCCATAATGGTTTACTTAGTAATTTACCAGCAGTGGCACTAGAAGCACTGGGAGTGGGAGCAGCAGGACTACCGAAAACACTGGCAGAACTTGAATGATCCATTTTGTAAATAAGTTTGACAAAAACAAAATTAATCAAAAAAATTATGAAGCAGCTCTATGCCTTCTAATTTATGCGATGGCACTGAGTGTTCAACCATAGAGAAGCAAGAGAGTGACGGCACAGAGTGTTCAACCATTTTGCAATTCCTAATCCAAAATGCAATCATTCATCTTCAAGATCCATGTTCCAGAACTTCCAAAAAATTAGATGGACTACCATAGAGAAGCAAGAGAACCACAAAGGTTCTTACCTGCGACGGTGGAGATGCTAGAAGGTAAAGATCGAAGGCAAACGAAGAAAATGCAGATCGAGGAATGGCACGGGAACGGTGGCGGACTTGCTCAGGTTCAGATCTGAGAAGAGAAAAGGGACGTGTGAAACAGAGAAGATGATCTCTCTCTTCTCTGTTTCGTTTTTTATGGGGCTTGTTTTTGTTTTTATTTAATAAAAAACGTTTTTTATGCCCAATTTGCCCCTTGACTGTGTCCGACACGGTCAAAGACGCGTGTCGGTGACCGTTTACCACGTCCGACACATGTGTCCTCCTCCAACGCGCATATTTTTGAAAAATATGCGTGTCTGTGCTTCATAGGCTGAAACGCTGTTGTGTTTTTTAAACTGCCAGGGGATAAGAAAAGGTCCCAAAATAAAACTTGTTGATCTACAATTGACAATTTAAACCCTCTTTGATTAGAAGTGTAGCAGAATTTGTGGATTAGATTTTTCTGTTCCCATCCTTAACTCGTGTCCGTGAGGCAAGATCTATTGACAGAGGTCTGTGCAGCCAGGCACTATGTCGATAGCCCCATTCTAAGCATCCCTTATGATGTGCTTACTGATTTGTAGTTTGAAGTGGTTTTGATAGGGCCAGCTAGTTTTAAGACAGATTTAAAGAAATATAATGGTCTGTATCCTCTAATACTGCTGGAAAATGTAGAGAATAATTCCTAATGCTTCCTCTAGCCTTGAGAAAGCTAAAGCACACTTAAAAATGAAAGAAACAAGAGAAAACAGTTCCCTCCTAGTCTGGTATTCAAGAGACCAGACCCCCTCTCCTTTCAATACTCAGTCTGCTTCAAACACACTAAAATCCTCTGCACTAATATATACATCTCACAGTTCGCTCTCTTTCTCACTCACACAACACATGACCTAGCCTTGGCCTCATGGATAAGAGCCGATCACATGACCTGGCCTTGGCCCAATAGATAAGAGCTCATCAATATCGGGTCCATCAGGTTTCATTTATGCCATTTACTTTCTTTTTGGAAGAAATTTTGGTGGTAGATTATATTGCCTCTCACAGTATCTACTTATGAGAAGAGGCTTGTTCTTGCTGAGATTTGCATAAAAGCTCTGTGGTCATTGATGTTTTATTATTGATTCAGGCGAGGACTCTTGTTTCAAAGGTGACTGAGGAGAAAAATCAGACAATTGAGCAAAATAAAAAGCTGCAGCAAGAATTGGTATGTAATTATGCAGACAACCTTTTACAGCTTTCTGGCAATCTTTTGAAGTTTCTATAGGTTTATTAATAGTTTATCCCATCTCATCATTCTAGTACAGCCTGCTGGAAAACAAATTAATATCCTTACCGTGACATTTCCATTCAAATATTTTGGATAATTGTAGCTTAGTTAGGAGAAGTATGTGGGGAGCCATTTTACTATACTGCTATTAACGTAGGAGTACCTTCTTTTTTCTTATGGGGATTGATGGGAAACAGGAGCACAACTGGCATACATTGTATGGAAGCATGATCTGATTTTTGTTTGCTTCTTAGAGTTGATTTGTCAATGTGTACATTCTGATATAGCTTGGTAGGGTGCATCTAGGAAATATATGATTGTGATTAAAATGGTGATTAAGTTCATTACTTCTTTTTCTTTGCTAATTTTCCAATATCCTGGGATTGTGGCAAAGTAACAACCTGAATGTCAATTAAAAATGAGAAATGTTTGCTTTTGCAAAACAGACTGGTTTAGTTTTTTCTATATCCAGGTTTTGTCTGTTCTTCATTTTACAGAACTGATTATATTGATTTGGTAGGTTAGTAGTCCCAAAACCATGCTGAACTGATCATCACCCCTGTAAATATCTACCAAACCTTACAAGTCCTTTGTGTCACCTGGTGTTTTATAACCTCCTGAATTCCTTGATTTCTACCTAGCTGATGTAATATGACACAAAATGAAAAGGAACTTTAATGCCTGTTTGGAAAAAGGTTGGGGGCTTTGGAAACCATGGGTTCAAAGCCAAAATCATGTTTTGTCAAGAGTGGTTACCAAAATTCCCTAAGCCACATTTAGGAACTTTAGAAAGAAGCATAGCAATTTTCTTTCAATACACATTTAAGCCCAAAACCATTGTTAGGAAAGAAGCAACATGTACCTGCTTTTTGGCCAACCTCAATTTTGCCTAAAACCAAGTCTGCAGAGTCAATTCTACCCAAACGACAAATTTTGCAAACAGAAAACCAAGCAGGCCCTTGATGCTTCTTGCTCATTGTCTAGTTTGGCTTTTAGTATTGATCATCAACATTGATTCAGTAGCACTGTGAAGTGTAGCCTTTGCTTCTGTTATTTTTTAACTTTTTGTGCAGAAGTTAGTAGTTTTAGCAATGTGATTGATGGTTCCCATGAAAAATATCATCACCTTGAATCCTTCACATTGCAGGATTTCTTGAGGCGTGATGTCAGCAGAAACCACAGCGGCATTCCATTTATTTATGTACTTCTGGTTGGCATTATTGGCATCATTCTGGGATACCTTTTGAAGAGGACATGACCACTGGGAACTCCAACGAGACGAAAAATGTAGAAAGCAATGAGATTGTGAGTGATCCACAGAAACTTGTTTTTATTGTATCAACCAATTATCGCTGTTTGAAAGGGGCAAAAAAATCTGGATTTGTGTAAGTAGTTGGTAGCTTTATTAGCAAAATCATAGATGCTGGGCAAGTTGATGACATTTGTATCCTTGGGAATTTGGGTATTTTATTGAGTGTGTCAACTCTTTGAATAATCTTTTTGGGCAGCTTCTTTTATCTGCTTCACTATTTGTAGACTCTGAAATGCATAGATGTGGCTAGTAAGTTGTTAGTTGGCCATGGAGACCTCCCAAATCAACCACCGTGGCTTGCGAGAGGTTTTCTTTTTCTCTCTCTCTTTTATTCCTCTCAATCACAAGTAGTAGCATGTGGGGATGGAACCTGCGATCTATGGCCGGCGAGGTCAAATGGCATGTGCCAAGAGTATCAGCAATATTTTGTTTTTTTGTTTTTTGTTTTACTTCAGAGAGAACTATTTGTACAAGTTACAGGGTATTTATTCCTAGAGTATGAGCAATATTTTTGTTCCTGAATGATCAAATTTTCCATTGAAGGTGCTTTTGAGACGGACTGATGTAGGATTTAGTATCAGCTAGGGTCTGATTGAGGTTGAGCACTAATGGATTTGATGTCCCAACTTGTCCAGCATATACTTCTTAACTTTCTATTTAGAAAGAGTTTAGTCTATTTTGCGCTTAGAAGTTTGATGTGTTAATACCATTCTCTCTTATATGTTGATAAATACTGATATATTGATTGATTTGTATTCTTATTTTGGAAAATCATTAAAAAAAATTGTTGAATAATAAGGGGAAGAGACAAATTACTTTCATCTTCAAAGTGGGTAAACAGCACTGATTGTTGAATTGAGATTTGCCACACTTTTGAAAGGCAAATCTATGGTCAATGTTGTACGAGTACGAGACAAAATCTAGTTTACAACCATTTCAAAAATGTAGTTACGTTCATGGCACTCTTCAATATTTTAAATTTCCTTCAATTACCCTTACATTGATAGGACTTGTATCATGTAAAAATAAGAATTAAATGACTAATTTGTAGATATTAAAGAAATTAGTTATTTGTAAAATAAAATGTGTGTTGGCTTTCTTAGAATATCCTCTTTAATTTGCATTTGAACAATCTAGGATGAAAATCCAATTAATATGTGCGATAAATGAGATAATTAATATATGTATGTGTGTGTAAAAGGTAAAGTATATTGAAGTCTTGTATTTATGATTAAAGCTAGCTCTTGCATTTAAAATCAGAGGAAGTATTCTCGACAAGCAACCTAGGTGCCCTATTTTGTCTGCCGTTCCCACTTTTTCCTACAAAATTTTCCATGAAAAATGTGGGGATAGAAGAAGGGGCGAGTAGATGAATAATAATGTGAGAGAGGCGCTCATGTTTAATGTTCAATAGTACCTCAAATATGATATCTTTTATTTTTTTTTGATAGGAGGATCTTGTAATTTGAGAAAAAAAAATAGTATCTGACCCAAATGGTATATTAAGGGGAGGTGCCACAGCAAAATATGTTCATTTTTTTGCTCATAAAAACTAGTAGTACCACTCTGGTCTATTTATAAGTCTATTTTGATCAAAAAATTTGGTCATATTTATAAGTCTAATTTCTAAATGAGATTGTGACAATTTTACTCATAAAGAGAAGAAACAATTGAAAATTGTCTAATCATAAATGAGGGCAAAGTTGGAAATTTACTTCATAATCATTGAGTTAACTATCTCTCCTTGGCATGTGAGATTTTGTCAAAATGGATTTATAAATAGGAACAACGTGGTACTTAGAATGCATAATAAAACAAAACATTGGGCTTGAAGGTATAAAATGTCCAAGGTTTTGAGTCATGGGTATTACAAGAAGTGAAAGAGTTGACGTTGCACTATTTACTATTATATGAATTGCATGGTTTCTAATAAAATTTTTACATACATATATGATATTGATTTTAGCATGAGAATGAGAATCATATCAGATTAACAAAAAAATTCAGTTAATTCCGTTCGATTAGTTTAATTAAATCAGACAAGTTAGAAATAGATTAGAAATAATCAAATCAATCAAGAACCTGTTCAACTAGTCAAAATAAGACATGGGTCATATACATTCCCTAAAACCAAAAAAAAAAAAAAAAAAAAAGCTTTATTACTAATAATTTCATGGTTCAAAAGGTTACATGTGACCCTCTTCACCAACTACCATAGATGGGCCTACTAATTTCAACTCGTTCATTGGAAATTGGTGCACAATTTGTCCAATCCATTTATTCGTTTAATAATAATCTGAGGGGGAAAATCCATCAATGATGGGAATGATAGGAAAGTTACCTGTCTCTTTAATTATTAGAATGGTACCAACGGTGGTGTTGGTATAAGTGGTAAACGGCTTGTGTCGTTTAAGTAAGGTCTCGAGTTTGAGCCTTGTAAATGCAGAAAAATCCCGTTGGGAGACTCACCCACCTGCGCGACGCGGGTCGGATCCGAATTAATCAGAGCGAAGCTTTGGATACCGGATATATGTGTGTGTGTGGATCCCACCATTTTATGTGTGTGTGGCATGAGAATACACTTCTCTTACAATATGAGAAATATTTTTCCCATATTAAAACGGTGTTACTCATAAATTGTGAAGTTTTCTTTCTAATTTTACTTGTTTAAAAAATGTAAGAATCAATATTTCATATATGCCATAGGTAAGTAATTCATATATTATGAGCCTTCATGCAAAGCATGAGAGGTTATTACCACATTATGATAATTTTAAAGTTGATATATGCCCATTTTATATAATGTGCATTTCTAATCCTTACTTGATTAATAATGTAATTAAATCATTTAATAATTAATTATTATATTAGGATAATAGAATTTCACGCTTTGACCATATGTAATTATTAATGAAGACCCCACCATTCATTCATAATTTTGGTGGTTATGATAGTGACCCCAATTTGCAAGACATATAGGTCCATCAACATGCTAAATTCAACCAATAATTAAACCTTTTTTCCCTATAAAGTTAAGAATACCCTTTTAAAAGGGAAAACAAATTCAAGGATATGAAATTCTTTGCATTGATCTTAAAAGATATAAATTATTTACTTAATTATTTATTCATTCATATAATCATATCATTCATTGAAAATCATTGTTTCAAACATGTGAAACTTTTTTTTTTTTTTGTGCGCTAGGCACAGGCATTGGCGGGCATCTCTCCTAGCAGAGATTCGAATATTTATTTACAACGTTATGAGAGATTAACTCTTTTCTCTAGACCCAACCCCGTTGGTTAACATGTGAACCTTAATTCTATTTTATTTTTTATTTTTGATACAAAAATGTTTTGGAGGGGTTCGACATCTGTCCCCCACCAAGGTCAGGGCACGGCCCCTGGCTCTTTGAGCACTTAATGGAGACTTACGAGATCACCTACTAAAGGTCCCAGCGACGGCAGCGAGGATCGAAAACACATCCCTTTGGGACTTGACCAAATCCCTTACAATCTATGTCAACTCTCTTGGGCACCTTAATTCTAAATATAAACAAACACAAAGGACCACTTAGGCCCATAGAGTTCTAGAAAAGCAAAATGCATTTGGGTCGGTCTTAATAAATTGCTAACTTTTATTGCGTGAAAAATAGACAATATGAGTGGCCATGGCAAAAATGCCCATTCGGTTTTCTAATTTTATATAATATTTTAGTTTAAACATTTAATTTTATAAAATATATTTTTAATTCTCTAACTCTATCATCATTAATATCTATTGATTATTTTTTTATATTAATCATTATTTTTAAAAAAAAATTAAACTTAATACGTCATTTAAAAATATTTTGTTGACATTTAAAATTTCAATGTCAGTAGTTTTTGTTAAAGATGTTAGAATTAGAGGACTGAAAAATACGTTGTAAAATTAAAAGAATAAAATAAAACATTATATGAAGTTAAAAGACTGGAAACACACTTTATGCCACATAAAGTAGTCAATAAAGATAGGGTTAAATAGTAAATTTGCTTCGAAGTTTTCACTAAAGAGTAATGTTTTCCTAGAAGTTTTACTTGTCTCAATATTACTCTAGAAGTTTCAAAACGTATCAATATTGCCCTTTCGGTTAAAAAGTTAAAGGTTCGTGTCAATTTTTTGACGGTCAATGCTAGTTTTTTTAACGAAATAAGACAACATTGCTATGTTTTGAAACTTTTGGAACAACATTGAAATAAGAAAAACTTTCAAGGCAACATTTCTTTTGGACCTATACTTCTAAAACGAATTTGCTACTTAACCCATAAAGATATTGATTTCAAGCCGTAAGAATGTGGCTCATATTCTATAAGAACATCTTTTAATCCTAAAACTGATAGCCACCGAGGACTAGTTCACGTTTTGAGGATGTTCAGTGACGTATAAAAATAAAATGTATTTGGTGGTTTGAAGAACTTATTAGTCTCTTCATAAACACTCTAGGTCATAAAACTAAACTTAAACAATAGTGAACTCTTAAGACTCAACTCATCTAAACATTATAAAATTATAAAAAAATAAAAAAATTTGAACAAAAAAAGTTGTCATCTTTTTGACACTTTGGTGGATCTCTAGAACATTTTTCTCATCAGACATAAAACAAAAAGATATGAGGTAATACAACATAAATCTATGATGTACACATATATTTATTGAACTTTGTTTCAAAAACTATTGATTTTGATAGTTTAAATTTTGTTATTAACCAAGGTAACAAAAGCAGAAAGTATTTAAAATTAGATAAAAGTATATACATTTACTTATTTAACTTTAGCAAAATTTCAATTTTGTTCCCTTAACTTTAAAAGGTCTTTTTCAGCTTTTTATCAATTACCACTAATCGTTATTAAAATAAAAAATGTTGATATTAAAATTTTGAATGTTGAGAAAATATTATAAATTGCTAGCATATAAAGTTTAATTTTCAAAATAATAGTGATTGTTATTAAAAAAAAAATCATTATTTGAGATCGACAGTGTTAAAGTTAAAAGACTAAAGAGAAAATTTTAAAGTTAAGGGACCAAATTAAAATATTGCATATAGTTAAAGGACTAAATATATACTTTTCACTTAAAATTCAAAACAAAAAACAAAAAGGAGAAGGAAGCTTTTCTAGGGAGAGATGAATAGAGTACTATCTTCGGTCCTAATTATAAGACATAGTTGACTTTTTTGGAGAGATTAAGAAAGCTAAAAAGGTTTCTTAATTATTTCATATGTTGTGTATACTTAGATTATATACTCCCCCCGGTCCTAATTATAAGACAACATTCGAGAGTTGGTTTTGGTCCTAATTATAATACAACATTCTATTTTTTGTCAATTTCTTCCTAAAATACCCCTATTTTTTATTCTCTCAAGTATGTTTGGTTTTTGGTGAGTATATGTATATAGGTGCGTAGACTCTTACAGTTCTCTCAAGTATGTTTGGTTTTTGGTGAGTATATGTATATAGGTGCGTAGACTCTTACAGTTTAGATGTGTGTGTGTGTGTGTCTACACACAAAAATATATAGGTATATATATATATATATACACACACATATATATCTTTGTGTGTGCACGCGCACATATATGTGTTTAGATATATGTACACACACATATATATGTATGTATGTATACATATATATTCACACATATATGTATATAAAGTAAGACTATTATTTCAATTAGATAGCGTGTGGAAAGGAAAATTCTAGATTGGAGAGATATGTGACAGAAGCTTATTGATTCACTTTTACTTATGTAATTTTAAATTTATATAAGGGTATTTTAGGAAAAGGAGTAAAATTAACTAATTTAACTTCTTTCCTTAATCTCCTCAAAATCAGTTAAATATGTCTTATAATTAGGACCGGAGGGAGTATTAATTTATTAGTCAAACCAATTAGTTTGAAGAAAAACATAAAAATAAGAATACCCGAAAGTAATTTAATTAACTTCTTTAATCTTTCTAAAAAAATCAACTATGTCTTATAATTAGGATAAGAGAGAATAACATAAAGAAGAAGAAGAAGAAGCTTTTATATTTGTTGTCAATGGATTATGGGACCTACTAGACCATATTGCCATTTGACAATATTGATAATGATATATTATGTGTGTGTATGTGATTTATTGACTTTTTTTCTTTTTGTCTGTTTTGGGATAATATTAAATTCGTGGCATGACATGAATGCGTTGTTTCTAAGCTGACTATAAGAAATTTTAGATTGAAACAATTTATTTTTTTCTTTTCAGAAAAGTGTTGGAGGAGATGTATGTGGGTGGGTGAGAATCCAAAAAAAAGTTGGAAGCAGAAATGGAAATTTAAAGGATTGATGTATCATTATATATAAAACCATAGTTAAATTTTTCATTTTAAATGGGAAAAATGGCAATTAATGTAATAAAATTAGACTGTCTGTCTGATTTAGAGGAAGGAGATCATCTCATCGTCCATTTTCTCATGAGCCCATCTGGACCGTTGATTGGTAAGAGGAGAGAAAAATCCAATGAGTATAACTTAATAATGTGACATTTCAGATTGATTGGACAAACATAATTTTGAGATTATGAGGGATGATGAGATAAACCTGACCCTTGATTTAGATAGTCCGTACGTATTATAAATAAACTTTTACTTTTGATTTAAACTCTAGACTTTTTAACTGATTTATTAGGTTATTTATTTTTAACCAACATATAATTAGTTTAGCGGTGTAAGGTCCTACTAAATTTCTCTGGGTCTCAATTTTGAATCCTAGAGGAGATACTTGTGTTTGGAGGGGAAGCTGCGAACCTCGAACCGGATACTAGATACCGGATAATACTATAAAAAATTATTTATTTTTGTATACTAGATAATTTTATATTTTCAATTGAAAATTCAAACTATTCTACATTGAAATTTTTATATATTATATATTGATGATATTGGTCAAGATTCAATAATCATTTTCTTATTGTTATACTATTAAATTTAATTAACCATAGCTTTACATATACATGATTTCATCATACAATAAAGGAAAATATTCCCTTGAGCTTATAATATAAACTTCTAGGGTTTACTTCCCAACTAAGGATACGTTGCATTCACTTCAACGCAGAGCGTTCTAGGAACAAAGATTCTTTGTTGTTGCTAGCTTTTAGCTGTATGGTGCTGTTAATAGTGATCACAAAATCTAATAATTTAAGGTATTATTTTGGAATTAAGTTTTTGTGGGATGACTTAATTGCCTTCAATAAAATACTAAAATTAGATGTCACTATTTTAGTTGTTGTTGTCATTTAATAATTTAAAATTATTATTTATTAAATTGTTGTTATCAATGATATTCAACAAGAAATTTCAGTTTTCTTGAAATTTTTAGTTTTATTTTGTTTGATTAAAATAATGATGGGGAATGATTTTCTGTCTACAAACTATTAAACTAACCTATAATATATTATCAATCTAATATATAATTAGACTAAAACATACTACTACTTCTTGGGATCAGGTTTCTCTCATTATCCCTCATAATATTTAAATCATATCCATTTAATCCATTTGAAAAGTCACAATACTACTTTAATTTTTATTTCCTTTTCCCGATCAACGGCCTAGATGGGCTCATGAGGGATAATGAGAAAAAAAAAAAAAAGATAATGAGAGGATCTGCTTCTCATTGTTGTCAAACTCGCGAGTTGACTCTCCGAGTTTACCGTTTTTATGTTTCTAGTTTACCAAATTGAGTCGAGTCACAAGTAAACTTTTGACCTTTGTAAACTCAGTTAAATTTACGAGTTTGTACACTGAGTTTATCGTTTTTACATTTCTAACTTATAAAACCATATTAACTCATTCTTAAACTCGTGTCAACTTTTTTATTTGATCATACTCAGCGGCTTTATATATGAGTTTTATGGAAATTTCTTTGTTAAATATGATAATTTTTTAATATTGATGGATTTAATTTCAATTATTTAGATTTAAAATATATTTAAATCAAATTGTTGTCATTTTTTTATAATTTAATTATTTATTATGCACTATTAATACCTATTTAATAGTGAAAGTAAACTTGTAAACTCTTACGAGTTTACGATTCGAGTTCACAATATGAGTTTAAGTCATTGTTACGAGTTTATTTAAACTCGCGAGTTTGACAACCTTATTGCTTCCCTACCTCTTGTCTCCAATATTATTTTTCTAAACTATTCCTATTTATTGCATATGTTCAAGGGTTTGTATTAATAGTAGTTTCAATGTAAATGATTTATTAGGGTATTTTATTTAGGTCAATCAATATACATTTTTTACAAATAATTGATTGAACTAATTTCTTTAGTCTATATTACAAAATCCCCAATTTGTTTTTAAACACATATAGACCTTTTTTAAAAAGATTTTTTTTTTTTTACATATAACATATATATTCTCTTTATTCTTAATATTCTATTTTCCTCCATTCTTTGGCTTACTTCTATTTTCATCCATTTAACCGTTAATTAATCATTAAATTATATATTTTGAATGAAAATACCCTCTCTAATGTAAATATTATTTAGAACCATTAAAGACTACAATTATTAAGGTCCCATATCGCAGAGACATGACAACTTGAGAAGAAAAGGCTGCAAAATGTGTTGTGCATCGAGTCTTTATAGATTATATTTTTATTTTAGTACTAATAATATATAATCTATAACTAATTAAGTCCCTTACTCCTAGGATGAATGTCGTTCTAGACAAACAAAAGTGCTTGCTTACTTCACATAATAAAAAAGGTGCTCATCATTATACTTTTCAAGCAAGGCCACATTTTTTTAGGGCTATCAATCAATAATAAAACTTAAAGTAGACAGAGAGACTCTTTAGTTTAAATATCAATTCAAATATTAAAATTATTCCTTGCACTTTTCAAAATCATTATTAATTGTTTCTAAAGTTATTGTTCACATTTTCTAAAATTATCAGAAACCTAAAAATATTATTTTACTACCAGGTTATAATTTTAAAAAAAATATTCAATATAAAAATATTAATAATAACGCTAACCCTTAATAATTTTTCATTTTTTTTAAATATTAATGAATTTATATGCAGGGTTTTTAAGGGGAATTTTCCCCCCCAACAATCTTACTTTTTATGGGCTCCAATATCTATAATGTAAGATGCTTTGGATTGTTTTTTGTCTATCGTCTCTTTTTTTATCATCCCTCTTTGTGCGAGAGAATCTGCTTTGAACAAGTGAGATGACTAAAAGCAAAAATATTGATTTTTTTTTTTTTAAATAATTGTGAAAATGATAAAAAGAAATTCCTCTTTTTCTTCTCTTTTGTCTGTGTAACGACCTCTCCCTTTCTCTTCCCACTTTGGCCACTTTAAGCTCAAATGTTATTCCTATAAGACCACAACCATATCCATACATGAAAATTAATATTTTATATATGTTATAAAAATTAATATTATATATATAGTTGGTTCATGTAGTTCTGTATTTATTTTTCTTTAGTAAGATCTTAAGTTTGAGTATAGTGTACTTCTTCTGTTCATCTTAATCAAAATGATTATAACAATGTAATTGTAACAATGATGAGACTTGAATTATTCAATATGATCATTGGTAAAGAAAATGAATTTTTCAAATATGATCCAAAAACTATAGATTTCAATTTTTAATTATTAATTTTTGAAGTTAATAGTTTGAAAATATCTTTGCATTATATTTTCTTTAAATAATAAGATTTTAAATTTAAAAATTAAAATCATATAAATAAACGATGTAAATATGATTATATATAATTGGTTAGATATGAAGGGATGAGTATTAAACAATGACCATATATATAATCAGAAAGACTAACACATTAAGAGAGAGTCATTGGCTTATAAACCACACTATGTTTGTAAGATGTATCAATATGGAAGACTTTTGCCGGTCAAAACCCTCTGTGGGTAACTCTCTTTGTGAACATCAAACTCTTGACGAAATTACCAATGTACGTAATGAAAATAAACCTAAAGTGCGAGTCCAATCTTGAAAGACTAGTCTATTAAGATGGATAACTCTTGACTTTAATTGACTTTTTGAAGAGATTAAAGATTCTAAACAAGTTATTTTAAAGTATTTATATTTTTTTTTCCTCCAAACTAATTTGTCTGACTTAGAAACTGGTATATAATTTTATAATGCATAATATATATTATGATTAAGTAATTTATTTAGCTTTCTCAATCTCTCCCAAAAAACCAACTGGTTCATATATTAACGACCGGGGGAGTATTATTTACTTGTTTTTTTAGATGAAAAAATAATTTAAATTGAATATGTCTCCAATACACACTAGTGGAAAAAAGGCTTTTAAGACCGGACAAAAAAGGTACATTAGGACCGGACCCGCGAGCAGTCTTGTTCCAGGCGGTATTAAAAGTCGACCTTTAAGACCGGACTTTTACACGGTCTTAAAGATTTTCTTTAAGACCGGACATTTTAAACCTTCGGTCTTAAAAGTCGTACTAAATAAATCTGAAATATTTTTGGTTCGGTCCTAAAACTCAAACTTTAAGACCGGACAAAAGTCGACCGCTCTTAAAAGATCCAAATATTAAGACCGGACAAATATCAATCCGGTCCTAAAGATAGCGGACTCTAAGACCGGAGGAATAATTACCGGTCTTAAAAGACTGACTTTCAAGACCGGATTGTTTCAATGGACCGGTCTTAAAAGACCAACTTTTAAGACCGGCTTAACACCTTTAAGAGCGGTGTTATATATACATCCGGTCTTAATATTTGAACATTTAAGACCGTATTTTTATTTGCGGTCTAAATTTTCCCGTATTTTTCCCCTGTTTTGTTCTTCCCGATCAATATATATACACAAATCCACCATACAAAACAGCACATAAAAGTCGATATACTTTAAGCTACAAGCTATGAACATGAATAAATTGAATTGGGAAAAAGAATACAAATATTATCCACCATGAGTTATGTGGCCTCTTAATTAAGTCTAAAACAACTAAAGTAATTTATAAAATAAGCTAACATATAACTAATTACAAAGGCAATGAGTTACAATACATGCGGCACGTAATTCAACATACAAATGTAGTCCAATATATTATTCACCATGCCTTCATTTGATTCCCACCCAACAACGTAACATGCATCCTCTTTTATAACATGCCCCTTTGAAACGGATCACGCCACAAAAACAAATTAAAACAAGAACAAATTCATATTCAATGATGACATTGTTTAATTAAGAACATAGACAAAGATATAATAATTGTTAAAACCTTAAAGTTTTCTAAGAATACTGCATATGAATATTAATTACCTTATGAATTGACACTTTTATAAAGTGATATCCTCCCATATCCCTTCTTGATGATCATTTCTTATGCCGGGTTCATTATCCGCTTCATCTTCTTCGTTCATGTCAGGTAGACCCCTTGAAAAGGAGTACTCTCGGGAAGATCACCATAATTTGAATGACTTTCCTCATCAATATCAATGACCCTCTTTCCTTGGAGAGCTACGAGACCACATTTTATTTTCTTGATCGGTGATATAGAACACTTGTTTTGCATGATCCGCCATAATAAAGGTTCATCTCCAAAAGTTCTACTATTGACATCGACTAAAGTAAATCCTAGTCGATCGATCAGAACACCATTATTGACATTAACCCACTTGCATTTGAAGATGGGAAATCTAATTTTGACATAGTCCACCTCCCAAATCTCTTCAATAACCCCATAATATGGCATGACTTCCAATTTAGGCCTCTTGTCTTTCGAACTGGAGAAGTACATAGATTCACCTCTAACATAACACCACTGTGCGGGTGTGCTCCTATCATCTAGGGACTTCGTGTAAAATGTATAACCATTGATCACATACGAATTCCAACTTATGACATCAAACTCAGGACCACGTGCTAACCATTTCATTGTCTCGAAACACATTGAGATCCCTCGACCTTTTGTTTGAACCGGTTTGCAAAAGTTACATTATGCTCCCTAATCAACCTTTGTTCGGTCATTCGATGGTTCTCTTTCCTTACAGCCTCTTTATGTGCGAGATATGCTTGGCTTGAACTTCATCAACATTATTCAAGATGTATAAGTGGACTTGTGACAATTCATCACGATCCACACTCTTTACCGAAGCCCCACGTCTACCCCCTTGACATCTTTGACGTTTTGGAAGCCCAATATGTCTTACTTTGGACAAATAATTTTGACAAAATTCCATGGCCTCTTGAAACATATTTCGAACAATTGATGCTTCAGCGGTGACGCGTTCTTCACATACCCTTTTAGGAATTTCATAGATCTTTCAATAGGGTACATCCACCGTAAATGGATAGGGCCGCACAACTTTATCTCCTCACTAGATGAACAATGAGATGAACCATGATGTCAAAAATGAAGGAACAAAAAGCTTTTCAAGGTGGCACAAGATAAGATATCCTTCATTCTCCAATTCATCCAACTTTTCAATCTTGAAAACTTTACTACAAACCGCATTGAAGAAGAAACAAAGTCTGGTCAAAACGACCGAAGATCATATTCGGCGATCCCTCGAATAGCTACGGGAGTAGTTGTTGCATCAAGACATGACAGTCATGAGACTTTTGGCCTACTAATTTCAAGTCCTTCATCGAGACAAGCCTCTTAAAATTTGAAGAATACCCGAGGGAACTTTTGTGCCATGTAAACACTCACAAAGCTTCGTTTCTCATCCTTAGACAAAGTATGAGAAGCTAGGGGGACAATAAGTTCTCTTCCCATATGGCCTTGGATGCAAGTCTTCGCGTATTCCCATTGCTTGCAAATCCAATCTTGCCTTCACACCATCCTTGAACTACCTTGTATGTTGAGAAGCGTGCCCACAATACTATCACATACGTTCTTCTCCACATGCATGACATCAATACGGTGTCTCACATCAAGATTGCGCCAATAGGGAAGATCAAAGAATACAGATCTCTTCTTCCATATATTTGTTTCTTTTCTACTCTTTCCATGCTTACCGAAGATGACAACGATATTTTTAACCTTTTCATACACTTGCTCCCAGTCAATGCTACCGGAGCTTCTTCATACTCTTGGCCACCAAAAAAGGCCTTCTTTAATCGACGATATGGGTGGCCCCGTCTAAGAAATCTCCTATGTCCAAGATACACCGTCTTTCTTCCATGTTGAAGTTGATGGTAGCATGTGCCTTCTTCACAAACCGGACATGCTTTATGGCCTTTTACACTATACCGACAAGTTCCCATATCTTTGGGAAGTCGTTTATAGTACAAAATATCATGGCTCTCATTCTAAAGACCTCCTTCTTGAAAGAGTCAAAAACATCGACACCTTCTTCCCACAACTCCTTCAAGTCTTCGATCAAGGGCTCTAGGTAAACATCTATGTCATTTCCGGGTTGTTTTGGTCTGAAATCAACATAGACGGCATGATGTACTTTCGTTTCATGCATAACATAGGAGATAAGTTGTAAACAATCGGGACTACGGGCCATGAGCTATGTATCTTGCTAAGGCTTCCATAGGGATTCATTCCATCCATGCTAAGGGCAAGCCTGAGGTTCCTAGGTTCTTCGCCGAAGTTCGGAAATAATTGATCGATCTTCTTCCATTGAGAAGAATCGGCCGGATGTCGAAGCTGTCCATCCGAAATCCTCTCAACAATTGGTATTTTTTACACCCACGGTATAGCGGTGTCTCTGCATCACTGCACATATTACCATATGCATGTGATCGCTCAAAAGCCTCTTCTCCTACATCACGGATAATGTCCTCTATGCGATCATCCATATCCGTGTCATTATCATCAAAGGCCACTTCCCATGTTGTTTCCCACTTGATGGCACTTGTTCACCATGCCATACCCATACTGTATAAGTCTTACAAAATCCGTGACAAATTAAATGTGTGCGTATAACTTCGAGGACATAGTCGACACTCATTCAAACATTTTACACAAGGGCAATAATACTTCCCCCATCATCATGGGCATTTTTTTAGCAAATTCTATAAATTCCCTAACCCCATTCGATATTCAATACTCGTTCGTAAAGCATCTATCCAATCTGTGATCCATAGTAGAATTCCTATATATTATTTAGGCGAATTAAGAATTACATTTGGTCATAAATGCATCACGGTGAATCGAAGAACCAAAATAAATGCAAGACGAGGAAATTAAATGCAGGGATGAAGGTCTTGTGGACTAACCTCGTAGCATATGCGTTTGCCGAGTCGTCTTACTTCTCCGCTCACGAACGTTGATGTTGCGAGACAAGACAGCAAGAGTAACCTAAAAACACTTGTTGGTCAGTTGGGTAGGTCTAAAGTGCAAATATAATCTTCAAAAAACAATATTCGTTAACAACAGAGAATACCCATAACAACATTACACCGATTTCGTTAAACCCATGAAAACCCAATAACGATAAGCTGGAAAGTAATAAAGTTTTAACCGAAACATCTCTTACGACTTCGTCTATAGACGTTTAGCTAAGGAACCAGAGAGTGATTGTCGAGAAAGGTACGCGAAGCGGCGACGAAGGCGAGAGGAAATTTCGAGTCGGAACCCGAGTATTCACTTTCGGCGCGACAAGAGTTCGAGAGGGAAATTTAATTTTTCCGCGCGACAAAGATACCTTATTTAGCTTTTTGGATTTTATTAATACCGGTTATTAATTAAATGTCCGGTCCTAAAGATACAACTAACATTTTAAGACCGGAGTTTTAAAATTATCCGGTCCTAAAATTTTATTAGATTTTTAATTTTTAAGACCGGAGGTTTATAAAACATCCGGTCCTAAAATTCAAATTATCTTTAGATCCGTTACTTATAAAATAAAATGTCCGGTCTTAATGGCCTTCGTGATTGGTATATTAAATCAATAAAATAAATGATATTTTTTGGACAAAAAATAAAGCAAAATTGGAGAATAAGTTTCTTTAATGAATTCTTGGAGAAGAGCCAAAAAATTCATACGGTGTTCTTAATGTTTCTTACATTACTTGAGAATATATACACAACAACAAAAACACAAATGAAAAACAAGCTGAATATTATCATCCACAAGAATCGGTGAACAACCTCGGCGATTTCGGCGTGAAGAGCATTAATTTCCATGGGAGATCGGCAAGTTGTTGTCTTATTCTCTCCACCCGCAATATGAATGGATCATTACGGGAGAGCGGAGAGGGGTCGAGGTAGGCGCGCTGGGGCCAACGAGGTTGGAGAGGGGGATTACGAACATCTGCATGGCCGGCTTCAAGATGACGGTTGAACTCGGCAAGAAAAGGATCGGCGAAGGATCGAGGGGGGGTGCGGCATGAGCAATCTCTTCATCATCCGAAGAAATAACAATGGGTCCAACGACCCGAGAGTCTTCGGAAACAATACGACGCACCATTTGGAGGAGGCGCACCATATAATGATCTAGCCATGGCACGAGAGTGAGGCGTGTATGCACCCCTACGAGCGGCTTGCTTGTATCTAACCATGGTTTGAGGATTTTGAGAAGTTGGGGCAGAGAGCTAGGAAGTGAGGAGTTAACAAGGACAAAGAGGAGGTAGTGTGTGGAGTATATAAAGACAGATGGCGGGAGAGATAAACGTCGATGATGAATTCGTCAATTTACTTTTATACAAACTTTTAAGACCGGACTTTTATCTTATATCCGGTCCTAATTTTAATTCAATTACTTTTAAGACCGTCCTTTTATCAAATATCCGGTCCTAAAACTCATTTAAGACCGATATATTACTTGGTATCCGGTCCTAAAACTAATTTTTAATTCAATTACTTTTAAGACCGTCCTTTTATCAAATATCCGGTCCTAAAACTCATTGTTGAAATGAAAGTTCATTCTTTTCAAGAGTCCCTTCCCCATTGTTGAAATGAATTCGAGTCTCTTCGGCTTCCACATAAACTTCCCAACTAGGCGTCTCCTCGTATTACGAGCAAATATGCGTCTCCTCGTTAATGTTTAGGCGTTTCACATTCTTGAGGATGGGTTCTCTATTTAAACCCGTTGTTACTTTCTTAACATTCATCTCCATCTCCTCCTAGAACCTCCACCGTAATGGCTTCTCCACCACGACGAGGTCCTCCTTCAGGCGAAATCCCGAGGCACCTCCATATCCTCCTCCGTTGCCTCCGAAACCGAACTTCGCGCATGCCGGAGCACTGATAGCCCGCGTCGATCATATAGACCGAAGCTTGGGCAAGCTGTTTCAGGTCTATCACGCCGTCAACAACAAGCTCAAAGCGGTACTCGACGCCAATGACGTTGAGTACCATACCTCTGATGACGACGTCTCCGACCATTCCCTCCCCTCCGACAACGATGGGGAGGATTAGAATTTTTAAGTTTTTTTTTTATCGTCCGCCTTATGAGGCGCAAAAAAAAAATTTATTAAATAAAATTTTTATTTCCCAATCGCCTTCCTTGTTTGTCTTTAACTTTATGTTCTTTTTCTCCGACAACAAGAACAAACAAAACATTGTCCTATTCGTGGTGATCAATCTTAAAAATTTGCGTAATAAAGTTAACATTGCGACCATACAAAACAAAACAAAAAAACATTATTTACCTTTTTTCGAATAAAAACAAACAGAGTGACGACTATTCTCAAGTTTGGACCATCGTTGTCTTCCCCTCAACTTTTCCAGATGTGATGAAAATTTTCAGTGTCGTTTTCGTTATCTTCTTTCTTTTTCCAACTAAAAGAAAAGGGACACCGATGACGTTCTTCACATCCAGAAAAGTTGAAACGAGAACAACGAAGCACAAAACTTGAGAAGAACGCCGTAAACATGGTTGCCTTGAACCCTAACGATATGTCTAAAAATCGAGTCACCAACTCTATTAAAATGAAGAATATTAGGACCGGACGTTTAATAAATCCTCGGTCCTAAAAATTAAGCCTTATTTTAAAATTTAAAGTTAGGAGCGGACAACTAACAAATATACGGTCCTAAAGGTTTCGGCAATCTATTAAATAAAATGAAGACTTTTAAGACCTGACTACTAACAAATAAACGGTCCTAATAATTTAGCCGTATATTTTCTATACTTTTAGGACCGTACTTTTAACAAATATAAGGTCCTAAAAGTCTCTACCCAAATTTTTAGAATTAGACGAAGACTTTTAGGACCGGATATTTGTTAAATATACGGTCTTAAAATGGACGAAGACCTTTAGGACCGTACTTTTAACAAATATACGGTCCTAAAAGTCTCTACCCAAATTTTTAGAATTAGACGAAGACTTTTAGGACCGGATATTTGTTAAATATACGGTCTTAAAATGGACGAAGACCTTTAGGACCGCACTTTTAAAAAATATACGGTCCTAAAAGTCGCGAATACTTTTCAGAGCCTCATCTCGGCTCATTTTCAACATCCGCCCTTTGTACCTCAAATTTCAAGCACTAAATAGCTTTATCCACCATCCCATTCATTCAGAAACCCAAAATGGACACACACAAATTGTTCGAAAAAATAAACAAATTTATTATTGAATTACATTGCTATATTTACAAATGAATTAATTAGCTAGTCGAAAAAATAAACATATGTACGAGAAGGCTATTGTTGCTACAAAGATCATATATTATTTACAAATGAATTAATTTAGGACATTAATTATTGTCTTGACTTGGATTTTCTAAGACTAGTTTATACAGATATTCACAAAAACCTCGCGTATGTGCTCGATTTCATCATCATCAAATGGCTCTTCACGGGCAAACCTCTCGTAACATCAAAGACAAATGAATTAACATATTATGTGCATATTTCATATGTAACATTAAGCCATCGATGATGAATTCAGCCATAACATCTTACCCTTAAAGTGACTTTAGTGTTTCCCTTCGTCACAATATCATATAAGTGTTTCATGACGTACGGCCACATAAGTTCGATCGTTCCGGTTGCCGACGGTCTAAAAATAACAATAAATATATATAAGAGCATATATAGCTTATCGACCAACTTCGAAGGCAATTATGTCATGTCCAATTATGTACTAACCTTAATTTTGTGCCATTTAGGATCTCGTGAGCCGAGCACCACGCTTTTTTTTACATCAACACGGAAGGTCTTCATGGCACTATCATCAAAATCGAAATTTATCGGTAATGTTCACCGAAAATTCACAACAGAGATTTCGAGACAAGACGATCAAAATGACATTCTTACTTGTTGATCATCACCGCAACGTAGTCGATGGATCGCCGTGAGTGGAGCATAAGAAGATAACATAATGCAACTCCATGTTCATGATGACCAACCGCCGGTGGTTGCTGAAAATTCACAAGCAAGAAAGTACTCGGTGATATATATATATGTAGCATAATTATATTAAGTGAATTTGAGACAAGTATATATGTATACCCGAGCCAGTGTGGAAACAAGTACACCTTTCTTTGCACTTTACACAACCTATTTGATATGTACTCTGTCTCAATTCCAGAGGTAGTGTTGTGCTTGCATACACCGGGCACAAGAATCCAAAATCCAAATTCGCCCTCTTGAACCGGTTTCTCGTGCATGCACCTACAAGAATGACATCGATGAGGGAATTAGTATATATGTATATATGTGTGTCTAAACGGTGCATTTCAATTATGTAATCAAGGAAGAAGATACTTACTTCATAAATAGTTGAACACATGCACTAGTAACCTCAGCTCCAGGCATCTTCATTATCAACTAAAAGCGGTTGAGGATGAGGAGGCCTACTACTTCATTGACAGCCACGATTTATCTTTAAACCATTTTTGGCTACCAAATCTTTTATTTTTCCTTGGCCGTCAAGTTAGCAAGTAGGGGATGGAACTTGAGGAGGGGGTGGAGCTTGAGGAGGGGGTGGAGCTTGAGGAGGGGGTGGAGCTTGAGGAGGAGTAGAGACATCTACAAGCTTCACCGGCCAAGAGATGAAGGTTCCCTTGACATCACTCACAACCTTGACTCATCGGTTGGGAGAGGACACAGTGCATCAAAGATCACCTCTTCAACTCGACACTCGACTTCATCATCACCATTTGTTCGTGGTGTACAGTTGATCCCAAGTTGTGGACAGTCCCTTTAGCAACCAATTGTCTATGACCATCACGATCCTCCACATACGATGACAAGGTTGCTCGACTGATCGTCCAACAATGCAGCTCCCTCTAGTGCTCTCGCCGCATAGGTTCACCAAGGTGTCAAGGGATCCACACTGGTCTCGCCGAGAGCTCGGGAGGAACTTCATTTTCTCCATCTCCTCCTTCATCTTGCTCATCTCGATTGAAACATCCTCAATGTAGCATCTTTCGCCGCCGATTCCTCACTTAATTTGGCCGCGTCGATCCATCTCCTCAGGGTAACCATACTTTGTCTCGTGGCGTTTGGATTTACCAAAGTATTGCTTTAGGCCTACCCGTCCTCCAATCCCCTTACACGCCCGCGTGATACGGTTTCCGGTCGCGGCGGTCGAACATCATTCCTCCCGTCCGACGCAAAGATCCTCTGCCTCTTTCTTTTTAAGATCTTCTGTAAGATACGGATAACGAGAAGCTTAGTGATGAAACATGTTTAGTAAGTAAAAATAACAATATCGATACTTACAATTCGTTCAAAGAACTACACGAGTTTTTCACTCGTGTAGGCGCCGCTTGGCTTTTGCCGAATATACAACCCGAGCTCCTCGCGACGTATTGGAGATGGCGGGTGGTCAACTACCGTAGAAGGATTGGATTCACTTCATCTTCTAATCTCTTCCGTTTGGTTGCCATCAAATCTTTTCGGCCTTTTCATATCCGCGCGAGAAGCCCTGTGTGGGCAATCATTCTTTCTCCCAATCTCCGATATTTTTCCCTTATTTTACGTGAATCGGGATTGAAAACAACTATATATCAATTATGAATTCCACCATGTCACTAATGAAATTAGAGAACTTCGCTTGATATAAACGTCAAACATTAGTCAAATTCACTTCATCAAGTTTCAACATTTTACTTAAGGAAGATGTAGCATTGTAGAAGAAATTGGGAAAACCAAAGGAAAGGGAGTTGCGAAATGCCGCCAACTCGGTCAATTCATTCATTCATCATAAATGGTTCCTACACATATTAGAATAACTAACTAACTAACAAAGAACGTCTAACCATGGCCATTACACGCTTTACATATCAAACTTGCATGGAACTAGGACATGCTCCTCTCATGCGGGACAAAGGCAGCAAATGTATACTTCTATTCACACACCAAACCATTTAACTAACAGGATTAGATGTACACAATAACATTCACATATCCTCACAAAGTTAATAAGCAAACAAAAGTGCAAACAAAACTAAATATAACTCACCGAGCTTCAGAGTGGTCCGCTTCGAACAAATTGTTGCCAAGTTTGTTCATCAATAAATTTGTACTTGTCCTGTGGTTGATGGTCGGGCTTCTCCTCGGCAAAAATATAAGTGTTAGCCGAAAGGTCTTAAACTTCTGAACCGCTCAAAGACAATAAGACAATGTTGAGTCTTTGAACTTCTCAGACTCAGGGACGGTGAATGTAAGCCGGATAGTGTCCCACATAGGATCCTTTATTGTTTTTTGGTCCACATTTTTCCACTCATCAGTTAAAATGCTAACCTTGCTGCGTACTAGAGCGCCGACAAAACTAGTATATGTGCTTTTATTAGGACCGAAAGGTTGCAAATGGAGTTTCAAGAACACGAGTGGAATCGTTTTCACCGTTCATTTTCAAGACAGTAAGAGAGGAATGCCTGAGAAAATTAGGGAGTAACAGAGGCTAACGATGACGCGGGCGAGGAAGAGAGGTAATGGAACAGAAGGGTTTCGCAACGTGAACAGGGGTTCTTCGGTGAGAGTATGAGAGTGACAATGTGAGAGTGACAAAAGCTTCCGCGTGAAGTTAACGTTTGGCGCTTCATTTTAAGACCGGACAAATACACATATACGGTCTTAAAAGATAACCTTTAAGACCGATCTCTATATATGTCCGGTCTTAAAATTAATTAATTTTTTATTCAAACTTTAGTACCGGCCAAATTTTTGGTCCGTTCTTAAAAGTCTAACTTTTAAGACCGGTCATTCTGTAACTATGGTCTTAACATTTATTACTTTTTTATTTAAACTTTAGTACCGGACAAATTTTAAGTTCGGTCTTAAAAATCAAAGTTTTAAGACCGGCTTTTATATATGTTCGGTCTTAAAACTTTAATACCTTTATATTTATATTTTTCCGTATTATTTTGGAGTGTAGAAAATATAAGTCCGCCTTGATGAGATTTCTACATAAAAGTATTTGATATTTCAATTTTTTTATTAACATTTTTAAGGCCGGTTGTTATTTTAACAGTGTCGGATAAGATCTATGAAAAATTGATCGAATAAGAAGTTCTTTATATTTACAAATATGCCACCGGTCACATATTTAGGACCGGTCGATAATTAGTCCTGGTCTTAATGAGGCGTCCTTCATTGTGTAAGAAGTTCTTTTTATTTACAAACCTGCCACCGGTCACACCATTAAGACCAAGTGCTTCGTTTATCCGCTCTAAATGAGGCGGTCTTATAGCCCTTCATTGTTTAAGAAGTTCTTTTTATTTACAAAACTGCCACCGGTCACACCTTTAAGACCGGTGCGTCGATTATCCGCTCCAAATGAGGCAGTCTTAAAGCCCTTTTTTGCACTAGTGACATTAATAATAGGTCCTGGTAGTTAATCATTGCTTAATGAAAGCCACTTCTTCATTTGTGGGGATGGTCCCAAAATTTTTATAACAAAAACCTTATTCCTCAACTGAGAATGACATTACCAAAATCCAAATTCCTTTTGTTCAACTATTTTTTATTCTTTGCTTCTTTAATTATCATATGTATAATAGTTGGAGAATTTTCTTATAATATAGTTGCATTCATTTTTTTTGGAATGACAGTAGAAGAAGTGATTTTTTTTGTGGGAGAAGTTGCAATTTGTGGCTTTTATCAAAAGTGTAATACCCGCATATTTATTTATCTGAAATATTATATTTTGATAAATAAATGGGTTATTTCTCATAAGTGAAATTATGATCGTAAGACTCGTGAAAATATAGTCTATTGTTCTAAGTAAATTTTTGTAGGAAATTAGAGAGTTTAAGGGCCAAAGTGCCAAAATGATGAAAATACCCCTGGAAAGGGTAATTAACTTAGAAAAATTATGAAAAATTCTAAAAGGCAGTAAAATGGCCAAGTGAATTAGGAGAATATATTATCCCTAATTATGGTAATTTAATAAATTATGAACTTGGAGAAATGGTATAAGAAGGTCCAAAAGGTAATAAAAGACCAAAATACCCTTACAAATTATAGAATAATGTAAGAGGCATAATAATTATGTGAAGCTCAAAAATTAGTGGAAATTAGTGGAATATTAGTAAAAATGTATTTACTAATTAATTGGAAATTTTTATGAAAAATCATTGAGTTTAGGTATTTTTAGGCCTAAATACAGGAATGGACCAATTAGATCATTTTGTGGAATTTTTGGAAAAAATAATTAATTAATTAATTAAAAAATAAAATAAAAATATTTTTTTTTAAAAAAAAAGGTGTGTCTTGGCCGACATCTTTGTTGGTGAAAGAAGAAAAAAAAATTAATATATATATATATTTATCAACTTGCAATATAATAATAATATAATTAAATATAGTGAATAGTAATTTAAAAATTAGGAAACGGATCCTATCTAGAGATCTAGGAATGGGAATTCCAAAGTCAAGGTAAAATATTGATCAGTGAGTTTTTACCTTCAAGTGACCTCTTCCTAAGTTAATTCCGAGTCAAGTTAGCACATTTTCCTAATAAAACAAAATAGGGAAAAATGCATATAGGCATATTTTTGGAAATGAAGAAAATAAATTCTAACTCAATATCTAGAAATGAGTTTGAATTTATTTAGACATATTTGGAATCAGTGAATTTTTCCAAGAGATTGATGTTTCGAAAACGAGTTTTCGAACCGACCGCATTGGACACGTTTTCGAGGAACTTGGCATCGACCGTTGGAACCCTCGTAAGAGACCGAAATCTAAGTTAAATTAGATATTGTTGATGAGAAATAGAAGATATTCAAAGTTATGGATTTAGAATTTTGAGATTTTCTGAGATTACGCGAAACGGGGACCGATCGGGGAAAATCTAGTGTACCGGGCATAAAGTGAACAATTTTAAAATTCCCACCTTGTCCCTTCAAAATCCTATAAATACCCCCCCCTCCATCACATTTTCTACACACCAAAATCCTCTCCTCTTGGCCGAAATCCTTGAGTGAGAAAGTAGAGAGAGAAGCTCTGGGGAAAATTCTTCAGAAGTCTTCAACGGGTAAGTCTTTCGGTCTTTAGTCTTTAGTCTTTAGCTTTCTAGTTCGGTAGTTTAGTAGAATTGTTAGATGGTTTTAGCAAGTAGGAGTGAGATTCCTACTATTGATTTTTAGGCCTCATTGCATTGAAAAATATGTCAGACGAGGTAAAAACATAGTAGGGATTGAGTCCCCGAAAGTTGAAATCTTCGTAGTTCTTTCAATAGTTAGAGTAGTAATGCTAGAGTAGCCTTTATGTTTCAAAGTATGATTAGATATCATATGATAGGGCTATTTTAGTCTAGAATTTCGAAAATCATAATTGCGTCGAAGTTCTCTACGACATCAACGAAGGTACGGACGCGTACTGTAACACTAATCTAGTGCTGCTCATATACATATATGTGATAGGTACATTCACGGATAGAGATTCTGTTAGGGGTCACCGAGATACATTCACTGCTAGAGACTCTATTCAGATTACCAATTATACATACAAGCCACACGGGTTATAGACTTAATGATACCGTTAAGAGTTTTCCTAGCGCTGAGGACACGACCGATCATCGTGGCACTGGTTTTTGTGCAGGCTATTATTGTGTAGGACTTTACGTACTGCTTTAATGCTTATGTTCTGTCTGTGTCACAATCATGCAATCATGCATCTGCTATATGCATAAGAGATATGCTGTTGTTATATTTTGAATATCTGTCATCCGTAACTGTTTTGTTTGAGCATAAGGTTAACCGTTACCTGAGATTCAATTCGATAAATTGAATCTCGCCTATAGCTTCGTGGTTAGAAGGACCACGGACGGAGATCGAGGCAAGCCGCACGAGTGAGCTCATAGTTGGAGGGCATGTAGCACGAGTGAGCTCGAGACGGAGATGTCACTTTATCGTTTTCCATAATTACCTATGAGAACGATAGATGCTGTATCAACACTGTATTACACTCTGGTTACCGTTTTAATGGGAATCAGTTACTCTTACACACCAAGGCTCGACTCTGCTTTTAAAAAAAAAAATTTGGCTCTGGAATTGGGATGTTACACTTTATGGTATCAGAGCATTCATTCTGGCATGAACCCGACTATGTTACTATGGACAGTTTGGTGCCGAAGGCAAGGCTAGTCTATGTGGGTGTGCCAATCAGTCGCCGTATAAGTCGATGAGGCCCCCATGGTAGACACTTACCTGGCCATTATGTTCGAATAACGGAGTTAGGTTCTCAAGCCTTTTAACTTTGAGCGTATTTTGAAAATGAGTACTGATATGACCTTGGTGTAATGTAGTGATGGGCAGAGATAGAAATCCGTACGCCCTATACCCCAGGAAAAGGAGACGCAACGCTCGTAAATCTGTAGTTACAGAGAAAGACAAAACCCCGACAATTCATGAAACTCCGAGACCAATAACGATACGTACATGCAGATTTGACTCATGTATAAAAATTTCCGATACGTATTTCGCACCCGTTTCTAGGAAGGAACGCTCAAGAAGATGAGGAAGATAAATGAGTCCGAGAGATCCCGATCACCTCCACGACACAGAGAGAGAGAAAACACTCAATACCGGGTTAACCAGCTTTGTAAGCTGAAGCCACCAACCTTTCGAGGAAAGCTAGACATGGCAGAGGGTTGGCTGAAGCGATTAGAAAAGGTGTTCAAAGTAATAGACTACCCGGAGGATCGCAAAGCTCAACTAGCAATCTACTAGCTCGAAGGAGAGACTCGAGTTTTCAATGTAGCATCAACTACTATAAGTTGAATAGGGCAACTATTCGAAAACAAATACCCACTTTCCAGGATCAATGATCAACCCCATTATCTAATTCCCAGATCTTGTCAAGATTGCCTTACGCTCTAACACCACCTGTGCAGAACCAAAACTAGCAATGACGTAGAAAATAAGTAACAAGCGGATAGAGGCTCGTTTAAGGTCACCGACTGGATGGAGGCTCTGTCTAGGGTCACCGACTCGGATGGAGATTCTGCTAGAGTCACCAATTATACATAGGGGAAAGAGACATCGCTTAGGGTCACCAATTATACATGCCGCTCTACACTTAAGTTGCTCAACGGAATTGTCTGTGCGTAAATTTTCTAGATTGGATATGATTGATCACATTTCTAAATAGTTTGTCCAAATCACAAAGGATCGTTAGATCTTGTGGTGATCATATATCCTTCGGCTTGGTGTCAATAGAACACTTCAAGGGCGAATGTAGTTCGCATTTCGTGAGATCATTTCAGAGATCATTCAAGTATTCGTTGAAAACAAACCAGTCACTATTAGATAGCCTTATTCTCGAACATGGTTAGACTTCCAGAACGTTTTCTCAAGTTATATTCGAGACAAAGTAAAGATCCGACGCGTATAGTCCAAAGTCCGAGTGGGACGGAGTTTAGATAGTACAAAGTTTAGATGGTTGAGTACAAATTTCGAGGACGAAATTTTGTTTAAGGGGGGAAGAAATGTAATACCCGCATATTTATTTATCTGAAATATTATATTTTGATAAATAAATGGGTTATTTCTCATAAGTGAAATTATGATCGTAAGACTCGTGGAAATATAGTCTATTGTTCTAAGTAAATTTCTGTAGGAAATTAGAGAGTTTAAGGGCCAAAGTGCCAAAATGATGAAAATACCCCTGGAAAGGGTAATTAACTTTGAAAAATTATGAAAAATTCTAAAAGGCAGTAAAATGGCCAAGTGAATTAGGAGAATATATTATCCCTAATTATGGTAATTTAATAAATTATGAACATGGAGAAATGGTATAAGAAGGTCCAAAAGGTAATAAAAGACCAAAATACCCTTACAAATTATAGAATAATGTAAGAGGCATGGAAACACTAAGGTTAATACAAGAGTATGAAGGTAATGAGGCATTGTAATTAAGAAAATTATCAACAAGTGATAATGAAGTAATTAAGTAATATTGGGCTAATTACTTAAGCATAAGCAAAGGAAATTCAGTAATAATTATGTGAAGCTCAAAAATTAGTGGAAATTAGTGGAATATTAGTAAAAATGTATTTACTAATTAATTGGAAATTTTTATGAAAAATCATTGAGTTTAGGTATTTTTAGGCCTAAATACAGGAATGGACCAATTAGATAATTTTGTGGAATTTTTGAAAAATAAAATAAATAATTAATTAATTAATTAAAAAATAAAATAAAAATATTTTTTTAAAAAAAAGGTGTGTCTTGGCCGACATCTTTGTTGGTGAAAGAAGAAAAAAATTAATATATATATATATATATATATATATATATATATATATATATATATATATATATATTTATCAACTTGCAATATAATAATAATATAATTAAATATAGTGAATAGTAATTTAAAAATTAGGAAACGGATCCTATCTAGAGATCTAGGAATGGGAATTCCAAAGTCAAGGTAAAATATTGATCAGTGAGTTTTTACCTTCAAGTGACCTCTTACTAAGTTAATTCCGAGGTCGTTAGCACATTTTCCTAATAAAACAAAATAGGGAAAAATGCATATAGGCATATTTTTGAAATGAAGAAAATAAATTCTAACTCAATATCTAGAAATGAGTTTGAATTTATTTAGACATATTTGGAATCAGTGAATTTTTCTCAAGAGATTGATGTTTCGAAACGAGTTTCAGAATCCGATCGCATTTGACACGCTTTTCGAGGAACTTGATCGATCGTTGGAACCCTCGTAAGAGACCGAAATCTAAGTTAAATTAGATATTGTTGATGAGAAATAGAAGATCTTCAAAGTTATGGATTTAGAATTTTGAGATTTTCTCGAGATTACGCGAAACTGGGACCGATCGGGAAAATCTAGCGCACTGCATAAAGTGAACAATTTTAAAATTCCCACCTTGTCCCTTCAAAATCCTATAAATACCCCCCCCTCCATCACATTTTCTACACACCAAAATCCTCTCCTCTTGGCCGAAATCCTAGAGTGAGAAAGTAGAGAGAAGCTCTGGGAAAATTCTTCAAGTCTTCAACGGGTAAGTCTTTCTGGTCTTTAGTCTTTAGTCTTTAGCTTTCTAGTTCTAGAGTTTAGTAGAATTGTTAGATGGTTTTAGCAAGTAGGGAGTGAGATTCCTACTATTGATTTTTAGGCCTCATTGCATTGAAAAATATGCCTGACGAGGTAAAAACATAGTAGGGATTGTGTAACATCCCAACTTTTAAAAGCAGTATAAATTTTTTTTTATCAAACATCATTTAAAAATGATCAGAGTAGAGCAACGGAGCGATTGAGTAACTGATATATATATATTAAAATACCCATGGTAGCATGTCTTGCTGTTTAAACAATGCAGACAAGAGTGTTTCAAAACTAATACGTAAAGAAGTCTTCAAACCGCGACTCCTAGGCGTGCCGCTTGTCTTTCTCCTCGGTCCTGGTCCACCCGACCTCGAAGCTAAATTAAGAGCCGGAGTCCATGCATCGAACCCTGTAATAGCTTAACCTCATGATTACATACATCATATATGTACAATGTATATTCATAGACTTTGGCAACACTTACTACTTATCGAGACATAGGGTATACATATCGATATGTATAGCAATAACGATACATCCGATGACAGACTTTCATACAACGGATGATAGACAACAAGATAATCTGAGTACGTATAATAGTACAACGTGATGTACAGACAATAGTACAATCGGATGTACAGACAATAGTATAGTCGGATGTACAGACAATCATACAGTCGGATGATAGACAACAAGACAATGAGTACGTATAATAGTATAATGGATGTACGCATAATAGTACAATCGGATGTACACAATAGTACAATGATGTACTGTATTAATAGTACAATGGAGTATAGACAAGAGTACACCTGAGTACTGTGCATGATGATAATTGGCATGACAGTAACAACAAGACATTCTGAGTAATGCATAATATACACATATGCATACAATAAACATCGTAGTTAAGGTTACCAAGACGTGAACGCACCTTCGTTGACTGACACGATATTTCTAGCACGCTTACTAAAATCATGAAATCTCCAACAACGGCTCGTCTGGCAACAGAACGGGCAAAGAAATTAGGATTTTTGACGCCCTATAAGAGTAATATCACTTTCATTAGTGATTTGACATTACGATCGGCATTTTAGGTAAAAATTACCATTTTGCCCCTATACCCTAATTGGCGGAATTTCGCCAAAGACTTCGTTACTCTCGACTACTTTTCTTCCCAAAATTTCGCTTAACTTCGACGCCACTTTGATTTTCGAAAATAAAGACTAAAATAGCCCTCCCATATGATACCCAATCATACTTGAAAATTTAAAGGCTATTCTAGCATTACTACCCCTACTTTTGAAAGAGCTATAAAGCTTCAACTTTTCAGTACTCGATCCCTACCAAGTTTTTACCTCGGCTGCATTTTTCAATGCAATGAGGCCTAAAACAATAGTAGTAATCTCATTCCCTAATTACTAAAACTATCTAACAATTCTACTATCTTTCAACTAAAAACTAAAGCCCGAAAGACTTACCTGTTGAAGACTTCGTAACTTCGCAGAGCTTCTCTTCTTTCTCACTCAAGGATTTCGGCCAAGAGAGGAGAGGAATTTGGTGTGAAGATTTCAAGAGGCAAGGCCTCTTATTTATAGAGTTTTGAAAGGACATGGATGGAAATACCAAGATTGTTCACAACCTTGGAAATTCAACACCATAATGGTGTAAAATCCTTGACCATGGAAGAGAGTTGGACGTTTTTGAGGGCTGGTGTGGCTGCTTCCAATTGGTCCAAAAATGTTGCATAAACTTGCTTTATGCCCTGGCCTAGCCGAATTTCCCGATCGGCACTCCGATTTGCGTGATTTCGAGAAATCTCGAACTGGATTTACAACTTTGGAAACAAGTTCTCACTTATTAGAAATGTCCAAGTTAACCTAAATTTTGATCCCATATAGGGCTCCAATAAATTAATTGAAGTTTCTCGAAAACGTGTCCAATCGCGTCCTAGTTTCAAAACGATTTTAAATTACCAACTTATTCTAAAAATTCACCGATTCCAAATATGTCAAAATAAATTCAAACTCATGCCTAGATGTTGAGTTAGAATTTATTTTCTCTATATCCAAAAATATACCTATATGCATTTTTCCCTATTTTGTTTTATTAGAAATGACTTTGGAAATCCCCTTCCTAGATCTCTAGATAAGATCCGTTTCCTAATTTCTAAATTACTATTCACACTTTTTACTTTAATTAAATTATAATACTATAATATATGCAACTTGCAACAATAATTTTCATTTCCTTTTTCATTTTTTTTTATTTTCTGCCCATTTTTTCGTTTTTTTATATATTTATTTTTGATTTAATTATTTAATTAATTAAATAATTATTTTTACATAATTTTTATAGAATTTTCCCATTGGTCCATTCTTGCATTTAGGCTTTAAAATACCTAAACTCAATTATTTTTCTCAAAAATTCCAATTAATTAGTAAATATACTTTTACTAATTTTCAACCATTCTCCACTAATTTTTGAGCTTTACATAATTATCTCTCGAATTTTCCTTTGCTTACGCTTAAGTAATTAGCCCAATATTACTTAATTACTTTCTTATCAATAGTTGATAATTTTCTTAATTATAACACCTCATTACCTCATAACTTTTACATCGACACATTTGTTTCCATGTGTTCTCAGATTATCTTAGCATCTACGGGGTATTACTACCATTTCAATACTTTTTGACTCTTCCCCTTTATTTCTTCAAGGTAGTAACTTAATAAATTACCTAAATTAGGGCAATATCCTTCCCTATTTCAAATAGATTTTTACTTGCTTCTTTTATAGCTTTCACAGGGTATTTATAACCCATAATGTGTTTAGGGACCTATTTGCAAATCTTCAAACGTCTTAGGGACCTAATTGCAAATTATCCTTTTTCAAGGGAAATCACCCTAAGTCAGATTTGAGGGTATTACAGATTGAGTCCCCGAAAGTTGAAATCTTCGTAGTTCTTTCAATAGTTAGAGTAGTAATGCTAGAGTAGCCTTTATGTTTCAAAGTATGATTAGATATCATATGATAGGGCTATTTTAGTCTAGAATTTGAAAATCATAATTGCGTCGAAGTTCGCGAAATTTCGGGAAGAAAATTTGTAAGAGTAACGAAGTGTGGCGAAATTCCGCCAATTAGGGCATAGGGGCAAAATGGTAATTTTTACCTAAAATGCCGCTTATAATGCCAAATCACTAATGAAAGTGATATTACTCTTATAGGACGTCGAAATCCTAATTTTCTCGCCGTTACTGTCATCCAACGTGCATTTGTCGGACAAACCGTTTTCCGTCGAGAAAGTACGATTCGCCGAAACATCTACGTACATCAACGAAGGTACGGACGCGTCATCGTAACACTAATCTAGTGCTTGCTCATATACATATATGTGATAGGTACATTCACGGATAGAGATTCTCATAGGGTCACCGAGATACATTCACGGTTAGAGACTCGTTCAGATTACCGATTATACATACGCCACACGGGTTATAGACTTAATGATACTGTTAGAGTTTTCCTAGCTACCGAGGACACGACCGATAATCGTGGCACCGGTTTTTGTGCAAGCTATTATTGTGTAGGACTTTACGTATCGCTTTAATGCTTATGTTCATCTCGTGTCACAATCATGCAATCATGCATCTCGCTATATGCATAAGAGATATGTTGCTGTTATGTTTTGAATATCTGTCATCCGTATACTGTTTTATTTGAGCATAAGGTTAACCATTACCTGAGATTCAATTCGATAAATTGAATCTCAGCTATAGCTTCAGGGTTAGGAGGACCACGGATCGGAGATCGAGGCAAGCTGCACGAGTGAGCTCATAGTTGGAGGGCATGTAGCACGAGTGAGCTCTGAGACGGAGATGTCACTTTATCGTTTTCCGTAATTACCTATGAGAACGATAGGATGTTGTATCAACACTGTATTACACTCTGGTTACCGTTTTAATGGGAATCAGTTACTCTTACGCTCCAAGGCTCGACTCTGATTTAAAAAAAAAAAAAAAAATTGGCTCTGGAATTGGGATGTTACAAAAAGTAACTTTTTTATCATAAGCCCATCACAAACAAAAGTTATGTCAAACATCTACTTTTCCCCTGTTAAGCTTTTTTTTCATGACCGTTAGGCTTTTGGAGCCCCCAACGCTATGCCAATAGACCCAAAAATGTGGGAAAGAACACATGCACATTGGGAGCTCTTCCCCCATGACAGTGGGCCCGACACGGGGCGAAATCCGGATTAGTCGGAACCGAAGGTTCTGGTGAACCGGGAGGAATACCAAAAAAAATATTAGCCAGTTTGGGTGCTCATCATTGTAGTGATATATGCACCATCCAAAATCATTTCTTTTTTTAAAACTGACAATTTAAAATGTATCTTTCTTTTTAATTCTATGCACATTAAAATATTTTTTAAAAAATGAATGAAAGTAAAAAATAAAAAAATTAGATATGGATTGTCTAGATCTAATCTAGTTTATCATATGCTTTTAATACTTTGAATGGATCTCGACTATCTAATGCTTTTTGTTTTTATTTTTTTGGTTCAAAAGAGTCCATTTTATTAATAGGTAAAGGATTTCTCCAGTAATTGGAGATAAGTTATCTCCAGTGACCCTTAAAACTACATCGTTTTGGATTAATGAATGATGTTTCCATAATTTTGCACCCTTCATTAATTCACTTAAAATTATGGAAATACCCTTCATTAATCCAAAACGACGTAGTTTTGAAGATTACTGAAGATAACTTATCTCTAGTAACTGGAGAAATACTTTTCCCTTTACTAATATCCCATAAAGGAAAACAAAAATCAGATATATATATACACACACATACCAACAAGAAACCTAACCAAACTAATGTTGTCCAGTGATTTTATATATATCAAGGGTTTAATTAAATATAACCACGATCATTATTTAGGGTTATCTAGGGTTGATCAATAAGAAACGCAAACTCTTCATGAGCGAGTGGAAGAAGGTGATTATTATTATAAACGCCAATAAGACAAGAATCTATGACTCTGTTGATATATACTTGCACCAATAAGCATACCCTTTTGGGTAGGAATTTGTATCCATTACGATACCACCTAATTCACTATTGTTTGCCCATTTTTTAAAAAAGAGTTTCAAGCTTGTATATTAAAATCCTTTAATAACATTTCCCCACCATTTTTAAAAAAGTTCATAACCATCTTCTCTTTAGATCATCAAGTTTTTCTATACACATTCACTGAATCTCATATGCAACTGCAATTTGTGCCTTCCCCTAAACTATTGTGTCTCCGTAATCGAATTGATGTCTTGATTATATATATATATATATGAGTAAATACCCTTTCTGGTCCCTAACAAAAAACACAGACCCCATTTTGGTCTCTGACAAAAAAAAGACCCTTATTCGTCCTTTTTATGGGACTAAAAAGGACCTTTTAGAAATTTGCGAGGGATCAAAATGTCCACCAATCGACCTTTATTTGTTCTTTTTATGGACTAAAAAGGACCTTTTTTTTGTCAGGGACCAAAATGGAGTCTGTATTTTTTGTCAGGGACCAGAAATGTATTTACTCTAATATTTATTTAAGATTAATACTATTACTCAAAGATGCATGAATTATGACAGCTCATTCATATCAAATGTATTTCTAATACCAGCTTGGTTTAGCACGGCAGGATATCTAAAATAGAAAGCAATAATATATTAATATCAGGTGTAATTTAATATTTTGATTTAGGAGGTTATCCCAATTTGTTGAGAAAATGCTAGAAGATAATTGCTTGCTTTTGAATGAAGTTAAATGATACTATATTATTTTATTTTTAATATAAGAGCTAGATAACTAATATATAAATATTTTTAAAAAATAATTAAGTTAATTATTTGTAATAAATAGATATTGTTTTCACTTTAATATCCTATTTAATCTTGTATATTAAAACTACCCTAAAAATTAAAGTAAACTACTTGTTAAGCTCCTATATATGTCAAGGACAAGAGAGAGGACGTATATTTGTATATTCAAACCAAAAAAAATCTTAAGGAAAAATAACTAGAAATATATTTTATTCACTTTTTTTTTTCTTTTGCCTTCTTATTCACTTTGTATTGATCATAATAATAGAATCTTAGAACGAAAATGTTAATACATGCAATTCTCATTTATTATTAAAAAAAATTATAATAGGAGGATACTTTTATTTAAGTTAGATAGAAATCAAATATATATATATTTTTCTAACAATAATCCAATTTATATTAATTTTTAAGTTTTTTATTTTAAATAATCTTTAAAATTATAAATTTACTTTTCCTTTATATTTTTTTGTCCATTTGAATAAAAATATTTTTTTTTTTAAATCCTACCCTATTTAATAGTGTATATTAAAACTACACTAAAAACTAAAGTAAACTAATTGTCAAGCTCCTCTATTAAGAACAAGAGAGAGGTTTATATTTGCATAGTCAAACAAACAAAAAATCTTAAGGAAAAATAACTAGAAAAATATCTTATTCATTTTTTCCCCTTCTTATTCACTTTGTAATTTTGTATTGATCATAATAGAATCTTAGGAGGAAAATGTTAATACATGCAATTCTCATTTATTCTAAAACATTATAATAGGAGGGTACTTCTATTTAAGTTAGATAGAAATCGAATTTTTATTTTATGCCAACAACAATCCAATTTATATGAATTATTTATTTTATTTGTTTGTTTTTTAAATAATAAATTTAATTTTTAAATAATAAAATTAGAATTTTCCTTTTCCTTTTCCTTTTTATTCTTTTGTCCATTTGAATAAAAATATTTTTTAAAAAAATTAAATCTAGCCAATTCAAATTTAATGTATAGGTCGGATGCAAATTATTATATGTTTGTGTTTTGGCCCTTAGCAACACTGATCTGGCAGTGTCCCAGCACATGTATGATGTACTATTGTCATGGTCGAGGCGAACATCATCCGTACACGTGGCGCAGAATTATGACCCTGAAAAAAGTGGGCCCCATTCCCAAATTTTCATGCAATTTGGACGCCGTGGAGTATAAATCATGTCCTGCATCTGTCAGCTCCTTACTGTTTAGTGTTTCCAACCGATAAACATTAATCATTAATATAAAATATAAATATTACTTCAATGATAGTTGTACTAGTGTAGAACACAGATGTTAAGTGTCAATGGACTAATAGATTGTTTATAATTATATTGGATCAAGGGATTCCTGATGGTAGCTATCAGAGATGTACCGAAGGAAATGTCAATATATTTTCAAGATAATCTATAGGGAAGATACCAGCAAGGATGAGAGATCACCGAGCAACACATGAATGACTGATCACCAATAGGAGGTGGGGTGTGTGCTTAGTTTAACTGTATCATAAAATAGGTAATGAATAGGAATCGTGCACCTTATAGGTAATCTCCTATTTATAAAGATTGCCTAGTGTTTCCCTCTCTAAGACATGTGTCCGCTGCTCAGGTCAAGTGCGCCTCCACGTTCTGCAAACATGGTTGCTCCACTACCTGTACTATCCAGGATTATAGGTATGATCAAAGGGTGATTATCATTTACCTGATTATGGAGGGATCCTGTCATAAAGTGCCCTTGCTAGGCCGCATATCTGACAGACCCATTTTATGAATCCATAACAATAGTAAATTTTAATATTCTACAATTTGATTTTGTTCTAAAATTTTCATAATGAGAATTAATAGAAGTTTTTAGATAATTACCACAAGATGACGCGGACGTTACAACTTACAACCTCGGACGAAAATGATGTTGCTGTTCGGGAAGACAAAGACAATCAATTTGTTTCGATTAATCTGTTTCCTTCAAAAACGTAGTCAAACTTGTAAACTATACTCTATTTCAATTATTGAGGATGGGCGATTCATTGAACTTGCCGACATTCCCGCATTTAAGTTAAATTTTTATTAAAAATTTTGATCTTATTATATATCTAGTTTTAGAGTAATAAATACATTTTTTTTATATTTTTGTTTTTATTAATTGTAATAGACAAAAAGAATTTATTCATATTAGTTTTTGAAATTAATTATATATAAGGGCAAAATTGAAAATTTAGCCCATAATTAATAAGTTAACTAATTTTTATTTATATGTGAGAGTTTGTTAATTTGGATTTATAAATATGACAAAAGTGGTAACATGCCCACCATTAATCACCAATAGAGTGTCTGTTTAAATTAGGGGTGGAAACTACTTTTTCCAAATAATAATAATTAATTAAAATATTTTTAATGCAATTGCCTTTTTCTTAAAAAGAAAAAGTCACATCAGATTAGTCACATTAAGTGAGACGTTCATTAATAAATAACAATTGATGAATATTAATTGAGCCGTTGGAGGATGTACAGTACTACTCTTTGTTAATTTGTAAAATTATCAAACTCACAAGTTTAAACAATCGTGATAGTGATATAAAAACTCGTATTGTGAACTCAAATCATAAACTCTTAAGAGTTTACTTTTATTATTAAATAGATATTATTAGTGTATGATTAAATAATTAAAATATAAAAAATGACAACAATTTGATTTAAATATTTTTTAAATCTAAATAATTGAAATTAAATTCATCAATATTCATTATTTATCATATTTAATAAAGAAATTTCTATAAAATTTATATATAAAGCCGCTGAGCATTATCAAATCAAAAAAATTAACACGAGTTTAAGAGTAAGTTAACACGGTTTTGTAAGTTAGAGACGTAAAAACGATAAACTTAGTGTATAAACTCGTGAATTTAACCGAGTTTATAACTGACACGAATTTACTAATGACTCGACTCATTTTTATAAGTTAGAAACATAAAAATAATAAACTCGGAGACACAACTTGAAAACAATATCTTATGATACCCTACTCATATGATACTCAATGTTGGGAATAATTAATGTGCCCTTCAGTTTCTAACATTATAATTTACTGTCGTTTAAGACAGGGAACCAAAATCAATCAGTTAGCGTACAAATAATTCAAAGTGTTCACATTGACTCTGAATTATCACAGCAGATTTGACAATTGAGCCGCGTTGAAATGTGGTTAATCCACATCAATTGGCAGTGACTTTAATTGACTAATCATTCCAATAATCGAAGTTGGATTAAGGAATGTCGTGACAGAAAGAAATTAGCAAGTTTTTTTTAATTGTTATGTTATGCTGTGCTATTAAAAAAATTATTACGCCCTATCAATTTTGTTAGGATGGTTAGGTAAAAAAATTGACTAATACTCTGTCACTTCTAAATATAAAAACTATATAATTCCTTCTCTATTCCTAGATACTATATGATAGAGAGATTTTTTTTTTTTGGGTCCTTTATATAGGGTAGAAAAAGAGAAACTTTTTCATATGAATTTATAATTTTATTGTTTATTTATTATTGTACCACTTAGTACCCCATCAATAAGTCACTTTTACCCAAAAAGTTTTAATTTATTTAAAATATAAGTCACTTGTAGAGTATCAAATAAGGTTTTGTCAACTTTATCCATATTGACTATTAGCTGGCACTTGAGAATGAGAGAAGAGATGAGAGAGGTGTAAATGCGGAACACGTTTTCCTACTCATCCTTTAGATGAGCAGGGAGAGCTCCTTCCAACTGGGTTATCCATATGAGATCTCACTGCTTAAGAATTAACAGGGAAACGCGTTCCATGTAAATGCAAAGTGATAAAGGGATGAGAGAGAGAAATTGCACTTTTATAACTTAGGCTATACATGAAAAATTGTATCCATTTAATGATTTTATTGGTTCAAGAGAATGAGTTATAAGTGACACTTATATAGGTACTGAGTGTTACTGAATTTGTTTTCATAAGGTACTACTCCCTTCAATTTTAAATATAAAACATAGTTAACTTTTTTTTAGAGATATTAAAAAAGCTAAATAAGTTACTAAATCATATTTATATGTTGTATATCCTTAGATTATATATATTTATTAGTTAAACTAATTAGTTTGAAAAATAAAACTCTAAAGTAATTAAATTAGGTTCCTTAATCCCTCCAAAAAAGTCACATTTGTTTTATATTTAGGATCATAGAGAGTATAATATATTTCTTCTTGTATTTATTATAAGACATCAACTAACAAGTGCTGTTTTTGGTCCTTTTTTACAAGGCACTTGTTAGTTTCTAATGAGCAGTAAATATTTTTTTTCGTGCATACCTATATTTAATAAGGGTAGTGGGAAAGAAATGATAATTAATAAGATATTAAAGTTTAGTATAATTAATAAAGGTAATATTGTAAATCACTTAAATTTTAGGACAAATTTAATGCTTATAACCATTTTTATTGGTTTGTGAGAATTGTTAGTGCATTATAATAAATAGCAGAGAGAGTATATTAAATAAAGATAAAGTTGAAAAGTTGTTGAATTTTATGAAAGAGTTAATGAAGTTTGAGATTTTTTTCTTGATCTTTGTGAAACATGCTTGAACTTCAATTGGATCAAAGAAATACTCCATCCAGTCCTATTTATAAGAGCCCAAAATTTAAATTGCCTTGGTTCTTTTTATAAAAACTCAACGAGAGTTGTTTGAACATTTAATGTATGGGCGCCATGGAAGCATTTAAATATCTTGTGTTGCCATGGTGTATGGGAGCCATGGAGACACTTTGGTATCTATGGTGTGGACCGCGGTGTATGGGAGCCATGGAAAACACTATATATCAAAGTACGATATGACAAGATCTTTGTAGTCAAACCTGAGCTAGGGTAAAGATCCGAAGTTAATAGTCTGAAGTTTAGATAGTACGGAGTTTAGATGGTAGAGTGCAAATTTCGAGGACGAAATTTTATTTAAAGGGGGGAGAAATGTAATACCCTAAAAATCGTATTTATGATAAATATCATAAATTAGTAAATAATACCTACTGAGATAGGTGAATATGGGGTTTCAAATTATATATGGTGTAACACCCCAAAATCTGACTTAGGGAAAATATCATAAATGAATAAATATACCTATTGAAAATAGGTGAATATGAGGTCTCAAACACCTTGTATTGAAATTCCCTTGTTGTTAAGGTAATTTCTCTTGAAATTAGATAATTTGCAATTAGGTCCCTAAAACGTTTGGGAATTTGCAAATAGGTCCCTAAGCACATTATGGGTTATAAATACCTGTGAAAGCTATAAAAGAAGCAAGTAAAAATCTACTTGAAATAAGGAAGGATATTGTCCCTAATTTAGGTAATTTATTAAGTTACAAACTTGGAGAAATTGTAGAGGAATGCTCAAAAAGTGGTAAATGACCAAAATACCCTTACATATTATAAAATAATGTAAGAGGCATGGAAATATTAAGGTTAATACAAGAGTATGAAGGTAATGAGGCATTGTAATTAAGAAAATTATCAACAAGTGATAATAAAGTAATTAAGTAATATTGGGCTAATTACTTAAGCATAAGCAAAGGAAAATTCAGAGATAATTATGTAAAGCTCAAAAATTAGTGGAGAATGGTTGAAAATTAGTAAAAGTATATTTACTAATTAATTGGAAATTTTGAAGAAAAATAGATGAGTTTAGGTATTTTTAAGCCTAAATGCAAGAATGGACCAATAGGAAAATCTTGTAAAAAAGTTATGTAAAAATAATTATTTAATTAATTAAATAATTAATTAAAAAAAACGAAATAAAAAAAAAGGGGCAGAAAAAAAAATAAAAATAAAAGGAAACTTAATAAATAAGTTTTATTATAATAATAATATAATTAATTAAAGTGAAAAAGGGTGAATAGTAAAATGGGAATTAGGAAACGGATCCTATCTAGAGATCTAGAAATGGGATTCCCAAATTCAAGGTAAAATATTAATCAGTGGGATTTTATCTTCCGTTAAACTCTTGCGGAAGTTAATTCTGAAGCCGTTTGTGCTTTTTCCTAATAAGACGAAATAGGGAAATTATGAGAAAAGGCCAGATAGCCAAGAGGACGAAAAGGTTATGTTGTGACATTTGGAAAAGAATTGGGAATTTTCATGAACATAATTGGACTCAGTGAATTTTTCTGAAGAGATGGGTGTTTCCGAAAACAAGTTTCGACACCGGACGCGTTTGGACACGTTTTTCGAGAAAGACTCAACTGGACTTTTGGAGCCCTATAAGGAATCAAAATATAGGTTAACTTGGACATTTCTACTAAGTGAGAATATGTTTTCAAAGTTGTAAATCCATAATTTTGAGATTTCTCCAAAATTACGCGAATCGGGTACCGATCGGGGAAATTCATCCGGGTAGCTTCTGGAAGGTGACACTTGGCCACCTCCCATTGGCCAAACCCTTGACTTTTGGGGCATGTTGAAGTCGGCCAAGGTGAGAAGAAAGAGTGAAAAACTTGTTGAAAAAGTTGTCTTGGACCGGTCCGGATCGATTCTCACAAAATTGATTCAACTACGAAATCCTACCTCCTTTTCTATAAATACCCCTCCCTCCTCTTCATTTTTCACACCATTTCCTTTGTGAAATCCGAAATCTAGAGAGAGGATTAGAGAGAGAAGCTCTGGGGAAAAAGCGAAGCTCTGGGTAAGTTTTAGATCATCGAACTTTAAGCTTTCGTAGTTCTTTCGGTAGTTAGTAAAGCTAGAGTAGTCTTTATTTTTATGATTAGATATCATATGATAGGACTATTTTAGTCAATATTTTCGAAAATCATGATGGCGTCGAAGTTCGGCAAAATTTTGGGAAGAAAATAGCCTATGTAGCGGAAGCGTGGCGAAATTCCGCCAAGTAGGGGTATAGGGGCAAAATGGTAATTTTTACCTAAAATGCCGCTTATAATGCCAAATCACTAATGAAAGTGATATTACTCCTATAGGACGTCGAAATCCTAATCTGCTGCCGTTCTGTTGCCGAAGTGCCGCATTGTTGGACGTTTTCACGTTTTTCGTAGAAAAGTACGATTTCGACGGAAGTGCCGTCTACCGTCAACGAAGGTACGTCCGCGTACTGTAACATTAACTCTTATGTTTATGGTATGCATATATGTGCTATGTGGGTAAGCCATTAAGTCACAGTGAACTCGGTGAGGCCCCCATGATAGACACTTACCTGTCCATTCTGTTCGGTTTACGAAAGTATGTACGTTCGCGTACTGTAACACTAATCTGATGTTTATGGTATGCATGTATGTGCTAGGTGTATTGTATGTGATAGCTTATAGCTCTATGGTATGTCTATGTGCTGTTTATATGTTCATGTTTGCTATGGGCGATATATCTGCATGCTTTTGGGCGATATATGTATACATGCTTAAATATGAGGTTAACCGTTACCTGAGATCCGGTGCGGATCTCAGCTCTTAACATAGCGTCAAGCTCCGGAGGACTAAGGACCGAGGAGAGAGGCAAGCAGCCCGAGTAGAAGACCCGGCTGAAGACTTCCCTTTTGTTATACATTACTTCTGAAAACTCTCGGTTATTGAACCGCCTTTGTAATCAGCCAGATACACTACTGTTGGCTTCTTGAATCTATATATCTGTTACTCTTCCGCTCAAATGCTCTACTCTGATGATTTTGAAATGATGTTTTAAAAAAAAATTTATACTGCTTGTGAAAAGTCGGGTTGTTACATATGGCAATTTCTATTGAAGTTAGAAGGAATAAAGGTGTCAAAATACGCTTGAGGGACATAAAATATCTGGAGAACATTATAAAATATTGCAAGGGGAAATTAAATAAATATTTAAAATTAGAGAGTATTGAAGAGTATTTGGAAAGTACTCAGAAAGTATTAGTGTGTGAAATAAATATTTAAAATTAGAGAGTATTGAAGAGTATTTGGAAAGTATTCAGAAAGTATTAATGTGTGAGGTGTAAAGTTTTGAAAATAATATCATGATATTTTGAGGGGTGCCGACATGGTGGAGTGTGTGAGTGAGTTTGTGTGTGAAAGTATGTGAAAGTATTTGAGAAGTATTTAGAAAGTATAAAGAAAGGTTGTAGATATTTGAGAGAAAAAGGAGATATTTGTTGTAAAGGCCAACAGGATAAATGAGAACCAATGGAAAATAAATCCTAACTCAAAATCCTTGAATTAGGGTTCTAACAACTGGACATATTATGAATCAGTATAATTTTGTCCTGAAGTTGACATTAGCCGAAGTAATTTCTGTAACTGACGGCGTTTGTTCGAAAATCTTCGGCAGGCTACGAAATACCCTGGATGGGATCAAAAATTTGGATAACCCAGATACTTTTAAAGAGGAAGTTTAGATCTTCAGGGCTATGCTAAGGAATTTCTGAGATTCTTCAAGATTACGCGATTAGAACACCGAACAGGGGACTTTATCGGATGAAACCTCATAAAGCAAAGGAGTGACATCATGGGGATGACTTCATTGGTTGGAAAGATGACATAGGGGGACGGTTTTTTTGGAGGAGAATGAGTTTCAAAAAGGTGACTTTAATTCTATGGCCAAGAATGAATCAGGGGAAATTGTTATACCGGTTGTGTCCCTGGGTTTTTGCCTATAAATAGCCATGGACTCTTTGTATAATTCTCACACCAAAAATTGCTTGAGCAATTCGAATTCTTAGAGAGAAGTTAGAGAGAGGAGCTTTGGAGAAAGTTGTAGTAAAGTTCTTCAAGGGTAAGTTCTTCGGTTCTAGTCTTTAGTTTGGTAGTTCTTGAAGTTCTAGGGTAGATGTTGTTTTGATTTTAAATCTTCCTGTATATTTTAGATATCATGTTTTAGGATTAAATATGATATTTATTTTGGAAAATATGTTGGAGTAAGAGATATGTTGAAATTTTGGAAGATTAGAGTCAAAGTAGCGAAGCTCTGGCGAAATTCCGCCAATTAGGGGGTCAGGGGTAAAATGGTCATTTATGACTAAAATGTCCGTCATAATGACTGATTACTAATAAATGCGATATTGTCCTTATAGGATACTTGTGATTACGTTCTGACCAACGGTTGTACCATATATCGTCAACGAAGGTACGTTCGCGTACTGTAACACTAACTCTGATGGTTATATTATGTGTGTGTGTGATGTGTGTATGGTATGTATATATGTGGTGTGTTGTTGGAATGCATATTATGTTAGAAGATAACTGTATGCATGCTGGGAGCGATATATCTGTAATGCTGGGAGCGATATGTCTGTAATGCTGGGAGCGATATATGCAATGCTGGGAGCGATACATTTGCATTGGTTGGGTGTGATTCATATGTTGTGTTAATGGTTATCTATAACCCATATGTTGTATATGTAAACATGAGGTTAACCTTACCTGAGGTCCGGTGCGGATCTCAAATCTTAACATAGCGTCAGGGTCAGGAGGACCGAGGGGAGAGGAAAGCAGCAAGCTTAGAGATCTGGCTGCAGACCATCTTTTGTTGCCACGACATGCGAATTTCCAGGGAGACACTTCTGTTGTTATTTTAAAAACTCTCGGTTATCGTACCGTCTCTGTAATTAGCCAGTGGGCATTTTGAATATATATATCAGTCACTCTTACGCTCCAGTGCTCTACTCTGATGATTTGATGAAAAAAATTTATACTACTTTTGAAAAACGGGGATGTTACAATTTTCATAGCTATATTTCGAGATTTGCTTAAATTTTTAAATTTTCTTATTTTTACTATATATATTCGTATTTCCATATTTATATTATCCTTTTTGCAGTTAAATGATATGAGATGAGAACTCTAGGAGCACTGATACATGATCTATAGACAATCTATAACAAAACTATTGGAGAATATTGTGAAATTTTTTATTAATTTATTTTTCATATAGAATTTAAAAAATTATAAGATAATATTCTATTGTGAGAGTGTTTAAGTGATTAATTTCTTTTAAATCATATGATATTTTTCTATAATATATTGAATTTTTGAATACTATACATACAAGTTTTTTTATTTAATAATATTATTATCTTGTTATTATCAATAATTATATTGTGTCTTATATAATAAATATTAATAGTAAAACCAAATAATAAAAAACAAAGCCAATATATTATGTTTATTAACAAAGAGTCGTTATGTATGCCCTCAATATATTACGATTCAGAACCGTTACGTATATAAGCCGCGCATATATAAGGCCTTCATATATGATAATTCAAAATCGCCATATATTGTTGATAATAACCGTCATATATGTGCAATTTTGTACTATTGAGCTCTAACTCCAACAGGAATAATTATTTGGCAAGGTGGTAGGGGTAGGATTTGATCCCCACCACTTGCTTTGCAAAAACATTGGTTTCCATTAAGCCACCAATGCTTTCACTACTACAGAAATTGCAATATATTATGGTTATTAACTACCATACATCACAGTTTCAAACCGTCATATATACGAGCACTATAAAAACTCAGTGCAGATACATTATGGTTTCAAACTATTATTTATTTCAAACCTATTATAATGGTTAAAATATAACACCCGTTATGTATTGAGGTTTGTTGAGGCCATGGTCTACCCATTGTTGTGATAATAATCAACAGACACATTGTAACATCCCAACTTTTCCAAAGCAGTATATTTTTTTTTGTCAAACATCATTTCAAAATCATCAGAGTAGAGCATCGGAGCGATTGAGTAACTGATATATAGATTCAAAATGCCGTAAGTCTGGCTTTTTACAATAGCGGTATAGTAACCGAGTATTTCAAAAGTGATACACAACAGCAAAAGGAAGGCTTCCGCCGGAACAACAAAATAGAGTCTTCAGCCGGGTCTTCTACTCAGGCTGCTTGCCTCTCTCCTCGGTCCTCGGTCCTCCCGATCCGGATGCTATGTTAAGAGCTGAGGTCCAATGCATACGGACCCCAGGTAACGGTTAACCTCATGTTTATGTATACACATACAAACAACAGACATCCACAATATCAACAGCACAAACAATCACTCTATCACAACCCATGCATATGTATTGCCCCCAGCACGCAGACATATTGCCCCCAGCATACCGACAGATTTCCCCCAGCATACAGACATATCCTCTAACCACTATATGCATTCAAAAAGTATAACATCTATACAACACACATACCACATATATGCATACCATAAACATCAAAGTTAGTGTTACAGTACGCGAACGTACCTTCGTTGACGTTTTATGGTATTTCGGCACGACGGTTGGTCAAAACGTAATCAGGGATATCCTATCAACATAACAACGTACTAAGGATCTATCATTACGACGGACATTTTTAGTCAAAATGACCATTTTACCCCTGACCCCCTAATTGGCGGAATTTCGCCAGCACTTCGTTACTTTGACCCTAATCTTCCAAAATTTCAACATAACTCCTACTCCAACATAATTTTGAAATATAAATCATATTGATTAGTGATTCACTTCATAACAGGAATTTTAGGTACAAATTACCATTTTGCCCCTACTCCCCTAATCGCCGAAATTTTGCCAGAGCTTCGCTATTTTAACTCCAATCTTCCAAAATTTTGCCAGAACTTCGACCCCACAAGGATTTTCGAAATAATGACTAAAATACCCCTATCATATGATATCTAATCATACTTGGAAGATTAAAGACTAATATAACATTTCTACTCTAACTACCGAAAGAACTTCGGAAGCTTAAGACTAAGTACCGAAGAAATTACCCAGAGCTTCGCTGCAAATTTCCCCGGCTCCTCCTTCTCTCTTCCTTCTCTCTAGTTTCGGCTTGCTCTAGTGAGAGGTGGTGTGAAGTTTCAAATGAAGGTCGAGGGGTATTTATAGAGTTTTGAAGTTACTATTCACACTTTACCAGACCGGATTCTGACCGTCGGATCGCACTTGGAGAAAATGGCTTGATCTTGGCCCTTGGATGAGCATGCCGACCTCCCCCCTTAGGTGGCATAAAATGACATCATCAATGATGATGTCATCTGTTCACTTTATGATCTTGTACCGATAAAGTTTCCCGATCGGTGTCCGATACGCGTAATCGCGTAAAATCCCAGAAATTCGGAATTATAACTTTGAAGACATTTTCTCACTCATTAGAAATGTCCGGGCTAAATAAATTTTTGATTCCATACAGGGTTCCAACGGTCCTACGGAAGTTTTACGAAAAAACGTGCCAGGTTCGGAACGAACTTCCGGAATCATCAACTTCTGGACAAAAATTCACTGATTCCAAATATGTCCAGAAAATCATAAACTCATCTCCAAATGTTGAGTTATAATTTATTTTGTTCAAATCCTAATTTTATGACTATCTTCCTATTTCTCAGATTTTCCCTATTTCGTCTTATTACTAACTTCTTCTACCGATCTCAGAAACGACTCCAGGTACAGCTCAATTCAGGATAAAAATCCACTCATTAATATTATACCCTAACTTTAGAAATCATGTTCCTGGTTCTCTAGATAGGATCCGATTCCTAAAGGTATTTATTTACTTTTTACTATTTAACTTTAATTAATTTTAAATGAAGAGTTTTAAGATTACACTCTTCCTATTTTTCATTTCTATTTTCTTCTCCTTTTTCCTTTATTCATGTCGGCCCTCACACCAAAAAAAAATATTTTTATTTTATTTTTTAATTAATTAATTAATTATTATTTTAATTATTTTTACATAATTTTTCACAAAATTTTCTCATTGGTCTATACTTGTTTTTAAGCTCAAAAATACTTAATCTCAAATATTTCTCTCAATATTTTCCAATTAATTAGCAAATATATTCATGCTAATTTTCTAGCCATAAATCATTAATTATGGAGTTCTATATAATTATCTTTTGATTTTCCTTTGTTTATGCTTAAGTAATTTGCCAATAATTACTTAATTAATCCCCCACCAATTGTTGATGATTTTCTTATTTAAAAATAATTACTTCCTCTCAAAATATGAACTAACATTGCTATTTTATCTCCCTTGTAAAATATCAATAATTATGGAGTTAGTTATAATCTCCAAATACTTTATAATTGTTATTTTACAATTATTCCAAGCTTATAATTTATTAAATTACCAAAATTAGAGACAATATATTCTCTCAATTTTAATAATTATTTTACTACCTTTCAAGATTTTCACAATTTTCCTAAGTTATTTATGTCCTTCAAGGGCATTTTCGTCATTTTGGCACTCTAATTTTCAAGATATTTTTCCCCTACAAATTTGATATCACATATTCACCTATTTTTAATAGGTATTATTTCTTAATTTATGATATTTTCCCTAAGTCAAATTTTAGGGTATTACACACATGTAGACAACCGTTATAATATATGGTAATGGTTTCATGTTACATAACGGTCTCATTTTACAACCATTATTTATCTAGTAATATACATAACTTTTGTATATAAGAATCATGAATTTCAATAAACTTTAATAACGGTTTCAAGTAGAGATCCTAATGAAATAAGTACATAAATAATACTCCCTCCGGTCCTAATTATAGAAGCAAATTTTGGAGTTGGTTTTGGTCCTAATTATAAGAGCAAGTTTTAACTTTTATCAATTTTTTCCTATAATACCTATATTTATAGTTATTATTAGGAGCATTTATATATATGTGTGTCTACATATATGTATATCTGTGTTTATGTGGGTCAATATATATATATGTGTAGATATATGTATGTATGTGTGTGTGCGTGTGTGTAGATATATGGGTGTGTGTCTCTCTATGTATGTAGATAGATCTATATGTATACACACACATATATATATATACACACATATATGTTTATATAGCAAGACCATTATTTCAATTAGAAAGCGTGTGGAAAGAAAATTAGATCTATATGTATATACGTGGCTATATAAAAAGCAACTAATATACATATATACTAAACTAATATGTCATGGATGTCTAACATAAGGCAAATTAGAAACACTTATAATTAGGGCAACTTGTGTCATTTTAAATTTATATAAGGACATTTTAGGAAAATGAGTAAAATTAACTAATTTAACACATCTCCTTAATTCTCCCAAAATCGGTTAAATTGCTCCTATAATTAGGACCGGAGGGAGTAGTTTTTATATAAAAACCATGATGTATAGATATAAGACTCTTCAAGTGAGAGTTTTTGAACTAGTTGACCTCCTCTAAATATATATAATAGAACAACAATACCTCCAACACTATGTGACTATGCAATTTTGCATAGATCAAGACATTCTAGGTTTTATGGGGAGAATCAATGGCAACTTTTGACATATATAAGTGATAATGTAACTAGTGACCTATATATAATTGTGTCTCTTCATAGAAATTAACGCCTCAAAAGTAAATGACCATGGGAAAAACATATACTCATATCATAAAGGGCATAGGGGTATGCAAACCCTTGAGTTCAAGGGTTTACATAACCCCTACTCCCTTTCTGGTACAATAATTTATTTTTTCTCATATTCCTTTGCTTTCCAAACTTAATTGTTGAAGAGACATAAGGTGTAGATGAACACTTACATTATTATATATATATATATAGATCAAGAGTGCAATTGATTCTAGTCATAAAACCTAAAAAATATTTATCCATCCAAACTGCATGGCTACTCGATGTTGAATGTACTTCTCTATTTATATATATATATATATATACCAAGTAGCTCAAAAACTCTTACATTGAAGAGTCTTTAACTGATTACAATGTTGAATTTCATACTTTTAACTTGGTGTCACCTGCTCAATAGAGAAATAGGAGAGGAACCTCCAGTAAAAGTAATATGGGATTTCCAAAACAAAAAACATAACTTCACAAAAATAAATTCAATATGTCACCAGAACTACTTTATTCACAGAACTTGTTCGTGCATGACTCTTGGTACATCTTAATTAGTTCATTCACAGATCTAAGTCAGTGTACAACTCTTATTGGTACACATGAATTAGTTTATTCAACACACCTATTGAAACTTTTTGAAGTAACTTTTGGAAATATTGATACTTCCAAAAAAGGAAATGTATTCTCCTTAGGGATCATATCTCATGAAGTTACATCAAAAAATATCAATAAAGTATAAACCTTTAGTCAAAACAATAGGTTGACAACTTCTAGTAACAGGAAATGAATCTTTGATCAGAGCAATAATATGTTTTTCAAAAAGACACAACTTTACAAAAGCAAGTTAATGTAACTTTGAATGCTTCATTAGTTCGTGAGTTTACAAAGGCACCCCAATCAAACAAGGAGAACAAAATACCAAAGGAATGCGACCATCTAGGGATCACGAACGACGAAAAAAAGGAGAACAAAATACCAAAGTAAAATCTGTCACTTAATAGAAGTCCAAACAAATAAAATAACTGTGGTAATTAGTTTATAAGGGATTTTCCCAATTTTAAAACTATGTCGCATTATTTTATCGCTTCGTGACTTTACAAAGGAACCCCAATCACTACAAAAAAAGTGCCACTTTGTGGCGGTTAATTTGTAGCGGTCAAAATAAACCGCTACAAATATGCGAATTTGTAGCGGTTTATACCGAAACCGCTACAAATTTGTAGCGGTATGACTCGCGCCAAGTGGCGCGCTGGTTCGTAACGACATTTGTAGCGGTTATCATAAACTAACCGCTACAAAATATGGCGCGAAGTTGGCGCCATATTTGTAACGGTTATTTTGTAACGGTTTATTTATAAAAACCGTCACAAATATGGCGCCAGTTTTGAAACCGTTACAAAATGTAAAAAAAAAAAAAACCGCTACAAATGTGAACCGCTACAAAAACTGTTACATCAACCGCTACAAAGTGTGTAATATTGAAATTTGAATATTTCGAATCCCGCCAAGTTTATTTTTTTAAAAAAAACTATGTTCATATTTGTAGCGGTTGTTAGTATAACCGTTACAAAATGTGATATTTTGATTTTTTTTTAAAAAAATACCAATGAATTTTTGTAGAGGTTTTGAAACCGTTACAAAACGCAAAAAAAACCGCTACAAATGTGAACCGCTACAAAAACTGTCACATCAACCGCTACAAATGTTACGTATATCCCTATAAATATCCCCACCACACCTCATCTCACACACTCATTCATTTCTTCCCACTCACTTCTCTCTCGTTTTCTCTCATTTCTTCCCACTCCTTCTAAAATCTTTGATTTCAATGTTTTATTTTTACTTCTTATAATACGATACTATTTTTTTCCTTATCCGAACTTTAAGTATATTTCCTCAATATTCCTTCTATCATCATCAACTTTCTTTATATAATCAAATATCATCTAATGCACAACATAATTTTTTTGCTCGAGGTGGACAACACAATAAATCCTTATTATCTACATATTCTCAATATTATACCTACATAATATTTATACTTATCTAACTTAAGTTAATCAGTTTTTAAATATTAACTATTATCATTTAATTTGTCACTTAAATAATAAAAATATTCAATATAATATTGTAACAATGGACACAAATTACGATTTTTTTTTCAATTTTTCAATATTTTGTAGCGGTTGTAAAACCGCTACAACAACCGCTACAAATTTTAATTTAAATTCGGATTAAATATTTGTAGCGGTTTTACAACCGTTACAAAATTTGGCGCCATTTTTTCAATATTTTGTAGCGGTTTATCATAACCGCAATGAGATATAGTAGTGGTTTATGTGTATGTAGTATCGGTTTTTTTAACCGTTACAAATCGGCTTGCCACAGGCGTTTTTGTCGCGGTTCCTCTAACCGCTACAAATGTCGTTTGTCACGTCAAAAACCGTTACAAATAGGTTATTTTAACCGCTACTAATTGTCGTTTTTTTTGTAGTGAATCAAACAAGGAGAGCAAAATACCAAAGGAATGCGACCATCTAGAGATCACGAACGACGAAAACAAGGAGAACAAAATACCAAAGTAAAATCCGTCACTTAATAGAAGTCCAAACAAATAAAATAGCTGTGGTAATTAGTTTATAAGGGATTTTCCCAATTTTAAAACTAAGTTGCATTATTTTATCGCTTCGTGAGTTTACAAAGGGACCCCAATCAAACAAGGAGAACAAAATACCAAAGGAATGCAACCATCTAGGGATCACGAACAGCGAAAACAAGGAGAACAAAATACCAAAGTAAAATCCGTCACTTAATAGAAGTCCAAACAAATAAAATAACTGTGGTAATTAGTTTATAAGGGATTTTCCCAATTTCAAAACTAAGTCGCATTATTTTATCGCTTCGTGACTTTACAAAGGCACCCCAATCAAACAAGGAGAACAAAATACCAAAGGAATGCGACCATCTAGGGATCACGAACGACGAAAACAAGGAGAACAAAATACCAAAGTAAAATCCGTCACTTAATAGAAGTCCAAACAAATAAAATAACTGTGGTAATTAGTTTATAAGGGATTTTCCCAATTTTGAAACTAAGTTGCATTATTTTATCGCTTCGTGACTTTACAAAGGCACCCCAATCAAACAAGGAGAGCAAAATACCAAAGGAATGCGACCATCTAGGGATCACGAATGACGAAAACAAGGAGAACAAAATACCAAATTAAAATCCGTCACTTAATAGAAGTCCAAACAAATAAAATAGCTGTGGTAATTAGTTTATAAGGGATTTTCGCATTTTTAAAACTAAGTCGCATTATTCTTATATATAAAAGTTGTTATACGTCTCATTTTTCTTCGATTTATTGAATATGTGTATGTCCATTCTTGCTCTCAAACGACCACAACCATTAAATAACAAAATGAAGTAGGTGCTTTCATGCCCTTGATTAAAATTTAAAGCATTGCTAAATGTATAAAAAATCATTATCTTGAACTACCTAATGAATTAGCAGTTGATACTAAAATGTCGGCAACAAAAAAATGTTACTGAAATAATTTCGAGTTGGGGGGTGTTCAGCTTTATTTTATACTATCTCCGGTTCCCCATATATAATAGTCTATAATACTACTTCCGATCCAAAATATAAAATATAGTTTATCGTGCAATTTGTACTATAAATTATGTCTTATATTTAAGACCAGAGGAGTAGAAAGTTTTCAGAATGACCTTATTCTATTTATGATATATACTTAAAAGTTGTCTAAGATTTTTAACTTTTTTTTTCCCATTAATGATTTGTTATATCACTGTGTTAATTATCTCACCCACTCTCTTCATAAATAAAGGTTGAAAAATAAAATATATTATTTTTTACACATTTATTGCCCTTAACCAATTTTAACTAATTTCTTAGCCTAGATAATTCAGTTATTTGTATCTTATATATATCATCAAAGGAATATTAAAATAAATTATTTGATCTAACATAAATTTGTACAGCTTACAATTAAATTATGAATACTACAACTTCTCATAAATTTTATATTTTATACAGATAGATATTTTTTTTTAAATAATTATGATGAGAAGCCAGATATGTCTCTCTTGCAACATGGCCTCTATTATTAAATATTTGGATTATTATCATTAATTATTGTGCTTTGTGAAGGTAGTAATTAAATGAGGGGCTTCCAATGTTTAAATAAAAGAGAGGAGGGATTAAACTAATTGTGAGTGGGCCCCACACATACAAGACTCCACCCATGTGATTTCATTAACAAATGAATTAAAATAATAATAATAATGATTAATAAAAATTAAACCGCCACCTTTTTGTTCAGTGAGTGATCGCTTGAAAATGCAAGTCGGCAGGCATGCCTTAATAATATAATGGGATGTTGCATATAGTCTTGAATGGAAAATCCAATGTAATAGAAAAACAAGGGAGGAGGAAGTTGGTCAAACCAATGAATTTTCCATTGCTTGTAAATTGTATTAAGAGTAAATATTCTTTCTGATCCCTGACAAAAAACACGGACCCCATTTTGGTCCTTTACAAAAAAAGTCCTTTTTAATCTATAAAAAAGACGAATAATGGTCGATTGGTTGATATTTTGATCCTTCACAAATTTCCAAAAGGTCTTTTTTAATCCCTAAAAAAGGACAAATATGAGTCGATTTTCTTTGTAAGAGACCAAAATGGGGCCCGTGCTTTTTGTCAGGGACCAGAAAGAGTATTTACTCTTGTATTAATATATTGACATCCTTCATGTATTTAAATATTAAAAATTAATTATAAAATATTTACGGGATGAGTAATAATGACACAAATAAAATAGACATTATTAATTTCAACTAGTTTTTTTTTTTTAAAAATATCAATGGCTTATATAAATTGTATTTTATTTTAATATTTATGTTTGTTAAGCATATATAAGAATTTGTGTTCGCTTATATCAATTAAGCTCAATTCTCATACCAAATATTTCCATGTGAATTTTCTTAAGAATGAAAATTCAGTTTAAAAAAATTTAAAATTGTATTGGACCAATAATAATAATAAAACAAAAATGACAAGATTTAATTAAAGAATTGAACATCCAGCCAAGCAAATGGACCTAAATTTTGTCCTTTAAAAATACCATGGTTTCAAAAAGAACATAATAGTACGTAAATGATACTACCTCTGGTTCTTTGTACTATAAATTTTATCCTATATTTAGGATTGGAGGGAGTTCTAGTATATAAATAATAAATTACTTGAGACACACCGTTCAATATTTACATTTCAACACATCTCACCTCTTTATGCTTCCCATCGAAGTGGTGAATATAGGTTGGTCTAACAGTGTAAGACCCCAGCTAGATTCCTCTGAGTCTTAAGTTCGAGTTCTAAATAAGATACTTATGTTATAAAGGGCAATCATGAACCTCAAACCGGATACCGGTGATAATATATATATATATATATATATATATATATATATATATATATATATATATATATATATATATATATATATATATATATATATATATATATATATATATAATACTCTCTCTAGTTCTAATTATAGAACATATCTACCTAATTTTGGAGAGATTGAGTATAGTAGTTAAATCAGTTAATTATATTTGTTTTCCCAAAATGCCTTTTTCAAAAAACTGTTTCTTTGCTTTTTTTCCTCTCCCCCTTAGCATCCCCCTCCTGTGTAGCGTCCCTGTTCAGTGCTTTGTTTTGCTCAACTCCAACGTCGCTTACAAATTTGTAAAATACCCAACTACTATGAAAACAATAAAGGTATTTTGGAAAGAAATTGATAAAAAATAGATTTTTATCTTATAATTAAGGTTAAGATCAACTTTTGAATGTTGTCCTATAATTAGGACTAGTAGGAGTAATTTTTTTAAAAAATCTAATAATAGTAAAACGGATACAACATAAATTAAATAAAATATATGGTTAATACTCCCTCTGGTCCTTATTATAAGGCACCAACTAACTTTTCTCACAAACCAATAAAAGTAGTTAAAGTCAATAAAGTTGTCATAGAATCTAAGTAATTTCCAATATTACCCCTACTAATTGCACTAAACTTTAATATTATATTAATTATTACTCTCACTCATTACCTTTATCAATTAGGGGCAGACATGGAAAAATATAATCAATGCTCATTGGGAACAAGCAAGTGCCTTATAAAAAGGACCAAATAAACTTGCTAGTTGGTGCCTTATAATAAGGACCAGAGGGAGTATAATCTTTAGTTTCTTAAATTTACTATCATTTTGATTTTGATTCTTCAAGGTTTTTTTTTTTTACCTAACTATCTTTTAAGTTTCAATTCATATGTTTTAATCCTTAAATTTCATTTATCTTAGTCCCATAATTTGATAAAAACTTGGACTATTTTACTTATTAAGGGACCAAAACTTATGACTTGAAATTTGAGCGACAAAAACTAAAATGAGAGCCAATTTAAGGAATTGAAATTCGTATAAAACCCAAAAATATATAAAACCCCCTTTCTCCGGATTAACATATTGACTTTGTTCTCTCTGTTCCTTTCACAAACTTCATTTTCAAGGCTTTCCGTCTCATAAAACACACGATATGTCAGCAGCCATTTTTTCCACCAATTTCTAATGATTGTTGTCTTTCAACCTCACAAGGCAGTCAACGTAATAAGTATTTAATTTAAACAACTAATTATTAATTCACAATTAATTGAAAAAAGACAATTCCATTCAACAAGATAAAAAAAAAAAACATAGAACTTGAAGACACCTAAATTCATTAACATGTCCATTATTGCATCGGCAACTTATTAAATAGAAATAAGTCGCCACCATTTTTTGTAATGTTTCCGGAAATGCTTACATGGTTAGGAATTGAACATTTGCTTACTCAATTCATTGCACAAAAGACATTTTAAACACAGACATGTCCAGATTCATTAAGTTCTCCTTTTTTGTCAGAATTATTACCCCTTTTCTTTATTTACTTCAAATTCTGAATTTATATGCAATCACTGCTCATAGGATTCACCATGGAAGCTTCTTGCTTAAAACTCAAGAGTATGTTTTGTTATATATTAAAACAACAGGCTTCCTCCAAAACCATGAATTTGATAATTTCTAAAATAAAACCAAACATAAATATGAAATGTTATGAAAATTAGTTTACCTCATGAGCCGCAAAATGAGCAAGACTAATAATAATTAAGCAAAAGAAAAGATAAAATCAGTGCCTCCATTGATTTAAAGTTCAACTTTAAGAGCATACAAATTCTTTGCTTCCAAAGCAATTTGCTTTAATGTCAAGACTACATAAAAAAGTCACCATCCAGAAGACGGAGGTGGGAAAAGGCATGAATAATGCCCAGATTCAAAGTAGGGGAAACACTAGGAAAATACATAATAATAGGAACTGTACAATGCCATCTCATCCATTTACCAAAACATTTGGAGGTGTTGAGTTGATGATTGCATGACTAAGAACCCTAAATTACATAAATAATTAGTACGGAGAACAACCATAGACAATAAGATTCATAAAGATAAACTAAATGAGTAAGTTATGAAGCACCTTCAATTGCAGATTGCTGATTTGGCTTTAAGTGCTGCTTAGCATCTCCAAGTTGAAACGGAGATGAGTTCCTTCCTCTGCCAGCATAAGGTGAGAGAAGAGTGCTTCCTATCCACTTGGAATCCCCTCACAGGTGCCCTCTGCACCAAGCATTCGGCTTGAGCTTCAGTTGAGTTACTGAACGAAAATGGAGAGAACCCAGATGAGAGAAGCAGGTTCTTCCATGGCGGTAGCTTTTCTCTGCCATGGTGGCGACCGAATATGATCTTCTCGATAGCTGGCTGAATGAAATGCCTCTCAATTTTTTGGAGAACATCAAGGTTCACATTCACAGCATCCAGTGATTCAAGCAAGGCTGAGTAAGACTGAAGGGCATGGATTAAGTTGTGGGGGAATGGGACATCGATCCGATCGCAATTCTTATCCAAAGTGACCACAATTTTCGGCATGAGCTGCTTCACAAAGCAAAGGGCCACAGGAAAGAATGAAGGGTAATTTGAGAAACAAGAAACTGGCAAATTCACAGCGATTGCTTCCGTATCAGAGAATCGACCCGAAAGGGGCCAAGAAGCAGAGTTCAATGATTCAATGTCCATAACATTGAGCTCAAAGGACATGTTGATTTCTTTAGCATAATGCTTCAAGCTTTCTCGCGTAAAACTGAGCTCAATTTCATTATAGGTGGATGGAGATACAATTGCAGTAACCTTCAATGAAGGTGCCCCACCATTTCTCAAAGCCAGTTCTTGCATAAAAGAAGCCCATTGCACACCAAATCCAATATCAAAATCAATAATGTGAATCCTATCAAACCTCTCCACAGCCTCGATGAGGGCTTGATTACAAGTAAAATTGGCAAATTGAAGAACTGGAGATATCTCAGAGAACGACTTGTAAGCCCCAATTTTAAAAATGAAACTAATGGGTGAGAAACCCAATAAACTTTGCCCATTTGAATGTAGCAGTAACTGCAAGGCTTCCTTCATATAGAAAGCAGCCCTCTGAAAAGGCTTACCAATAGGGGAGAGCTGGTGATTGAGCCGCGCCAATATCCCTTGCGCACTTACCGGGTTACCGGCTTCTATGTGCTCTGCAGCCTTAAAAATCAGGTCAATTACAGTCTGCTGGAGCTGTTGAGTTGTGAAGTCATCCCCTGAAGAGCTCACCTTCTGCTGTTTCACAGGTGGCTCAAGTAAGGATTGCCATTGATGAACATTTTGAGGGTTTGAAGGAAGCTGCAATTGCTGCTGCCTCCTAGCAAATAGCTCTTGGCCAGAATCCAATAGAGGACCCTTTGGCACCTGATAGCCTTGCCCAATTGTGTCACAAAGAAGCCGTTTCGCTTGGGGCTGATGAGAGAAAACTTGCTGCTGCTGCTCCTGCAATTGTGGGTATGTCAATGGCATAAAAAAAGTTGGATTCTCTGAGAATTGAACTTGGTTTCGGTTTAATTTGTCTTCAACTGTTGAAATTACTTGCGGTTGAGAATTGAACACCAATGGAGAAGATGACATCATTAGAGGATTGGTTGCTGAAGCAGAGAAAATGGGTTCTGTAGTGTTATGACTCATCATACTCCCACAAGTAACAGGTTCAAGCTCAAACCCTTGTTGATCTACAACCCCAAAACCTCCACTGAAATCTACCATTTGAGACCCAGCTCCACTGCTCTGCAAGATATTGTTCAATCCTGAAGATGGATCTTCAATATCGCCCATGATTAGTCTGAGAATAGACTGATCTTGACCTGGGGATTCAGACAACACTCCCTCCCAATCCTCCACCGGCAGAGCACATTTCTCTGCGCTGGACGTGTCTAAGACAGCCTGAGATGGGTTTTCCGAGGCTGTTGCGGCTGCGCCGGTGGTAGTGCTATTGGTTGAGCAGCTGCCGTCACCACCACCCTTGCTGGCGGCGCTATTGCTTCCACGAGAGGCCATTGTTGAAGAGGAAGTCGGAGGGCTAGGGCTGCTTCTGGCGTCAAGAACAGAGGTGGGCTCAGTGCCCACATAGCAAATTTTCTTGCCGCCGCTCCACTTTTCCGGTGGTGGTGGTTGATGATGATGAGGATGATGCAGAAGAGGTAGAGGAAACAAATCTGAAGAAGCAAAAGAAGAAAACTCGAACACCCCCTTCCCTTGATAGTCCTCAAAAGGCAAGGGCATGGCCTTCATCTAACAAAACAAAACCAGAGAGATTCGCACACAACAAACCCAACTCCAGAAAAGACTCCAGCTTTTCAAGGTAGCATCTTTCTTCACACCCACAAAGGAATTCGAAAATGGGTTTGTTCTGGGTAACAAATATAGGATCTGGGGTCAGAAATTAAGCGGATTTGAGGAGAGAAAAGGAGAGCAAAGTCTTGATTCGAATGGGTATTGAGATAGTGAAGAACACTGACACATGGAAGCAGATGAGCAGAGTTGAAGAGCAAATCTCAGGATATAGCTTGTGGGTATGTTACTTGTGAATTGGGAAAATATATGGAGGATGAAAAGAAATCCATTAATGGTGAGATGAGCGAAGATGGATATAAGAGAGAACTTGCGATGAGGTTTTCTTTCTTTCTTTCTTTCTTGGGACCTCAAGCCCCCTCTCTCTCCCTCTCTCTCTCTCTGTTGCTTGTGTTCTGTGGGGAAGGATGCGTGCAGAGTATAAAAGTGGTAAAGTGGTCTCTTCTCTCTTACTAGCGTGGTTTTCTCTCTCTAACCCTGCTCCTTCAACTTTTATTTTTTATTAAAAAACAAAACTTACTGAGTAGTATTATGTTTAATCGATTTTAATTTTAATTTTAATTTGAGTGTGGGGCTTTGGTGTGGCTGAAGACGACGTAGCTTTCCCTTTGGTTGGTGGTAGGGTTTCTGTGATGACCTCATTGTGCGCTCACAACAACAGGTCCGGTTACTTGCCGCGCGTAGGCATGTGATCTCTCTCTTTCTTGTCATTTTCATTGTATCAATATATCATCAATATTTAATAGTAATAGTTACATAATAATCGCTTCCCTATAAATGCTCCAATAAAAAATAAAAATTTCAATTAAATCCAGATGGAACACTAAAATCCAAATTTAGACCTTCACTTGAAATAAATTCTTAATCAGACCGATACCAATAGATCTAAGGGAAAATTCTAAATAAATATCATTTGAATTTGTAAAATTTCTAGAAGTCTGTTGAATTTGTAAAAAGACTGAGAAGTACCAAAGACCTATGAGGGATATGCAAATTTGCATGAAATTACCCTTTCACCCTTAGATTTAAAAAAATCAAAAAATCCTCACCGGCCACCGGAGGGCCACCCGGCCGGCGGCCACCAATGGGCTTTGTTTGTTTTTTTTGGGGGGGTGTTTCTCGCCAACGAGTTGAAAAAGCAAAGCCACTAACACCGTCGACGATCCAAGCAAAGCCACCGTCGTCGTCGCCGGCGTTGAAGGTCTGTAAATCCTCTCTCTTCCCCCTCTTGCTAACATTTGTAGGATCTGTCCTCTTGCTTTTGACTATACCTCAGGTGGTTTAGGTTTGGCTGATAGTTGGGGATCGTTTAATTCTTTGCCTAAGAATTCCCCTTCCCCTTTCGCCGTCTCCGACAACTCTCCACCGCTTTCCTATCCTCACACTTGGACATTTTCACACCTTCAAACAACTACGATCCATGCGACAACGTGTTTGTCCATGGCGTTTATTCTGCGGATGAGATGCTCGATATAATGCAAAAGTTAGAGTTATTCATCCAGGTGAACTCAAAATCACGTTTCTGTTAAGCTCATAGTCATCGATTTCATTCTTGCTCTGTTTCGATCCGAATTCGAGAACACTGGTTTCGATCTGAAGCGCAGATCGTCACTATTTTTCAAGATTTCTGAGAATTTGAAGTCAATGGCAAAGAGATTTGGATTGGCGGTGGTATTGACGAACCAGGTGGTTGATTTAATTGGGGGAATCGCAGAGGGTTTGAACTGAATCGAGGTTGGGAATTTGAGTAGTTTGAATTCATCGAGTAGAAGAGTTTGTGCTGCTTTAGGGATTGGGTGGGCTAATTGCGTGAACTCGAGACTGTTCATGTCGAGGAATGAGGATATGATCGGAGGAGGAGGAAACGGCATGGTTGGTGATGAAGAAGGCAGGGTTTATCAGCAAAGCAAAACTAGGAGGAGGCTTAGTGTTGGCCAAAGCTTGGCTGGCATCCTTGCCGGCGAACATGGCGTAGAGCGGCGGCGGCTTGAAGAAGAAGAAGGTCTGGTCAAAATGCAAGTTTTGACCGGGGACTTAAATGAAAAGTTTAAAAGTTTATAGAGTGACTAAATTGAAATTTTTGAAATGTATCCAGCTGAACTGTAATTTAGAAAGCATTAACATCCACGTCATCGTCCACGTCATCATTTTCAGTTCAGAAAAAGTCAACTAACGGTCAATGCTAATTTTGCTCCACTTTTGTAACCACGTAGTCACTTTTGCACCTAAAAAAAGTATTTGCTACTTGGGACGCTCTTTTGACAAAAGTACATGTCTATTTTTGCACCTTAACCCTATATTCTTCTTAACATTTTTTCAACGGTATTTACAAATCTCATAACGCAATTTACAAATCTCATAACGCAAATTACAACTTTTTTTTAGGTTTACACTTTTCAACTATTTGATGCCCCTGATTTGAAATTTAAAAAAAAAAATGCACTTTTACAAATCTTATAACGCAATTTACAAATCTCATAATGCAAATTACAACTTTTTTTTGAGATTTACATTTTTCAACTCTTTGATGCCCCTGATTTGAAATTTTTTTTTTAAAAAATGCACTTTTACAAATCTCATAACGCAAATTACAACTTTTTTTTTAGGTTTACACCTTCTAACTCTTTCATGCCCTGATTTGAAATTAAAACAAAATGCACTTTTACAAATCTCATAACGCAATTTACAAATCTTATAAAGCAAATTACAACTTTTTTTGGAGGTTTACACTTTTTAACTCTTTGATGTCTGATTTGAAATTAAAAAAATGCACTTTTACAAATCTCATAACGCAATTTACAAATTTTATAACACAATTTACAAATCTCATAACGCAAATTACAACTTTTTTTTTTTAGGTTTACAATTTTCAACTCTTTGATGCCCCTGATTTGAAATTTAAAAAAAAATGCACTTCTATAAATCTCATAACGCAATTTACAACTTTTCTTTGAAAAGTGTAAACCTCAAAAAAAAGTTGTAAATTGTGTTATGAGATTTGTAAATTGCGTTATGAGATTTGTAAAAGTTTTTTTTTTTTTAATTTCAAATAAGGAGCATCAAAGAGTTGAAAAGTGTAAACCTAAAAAAAAAGATGTAATTTGCGTTATGAGATTTGTAAATTGCGTTATGAGATTTGTAAAAGTGCATTTTTTTTTAAATTTCAAATCAAGGGCATCAAAGAGTTGAGAAGTGTAAACCTCAAAAAAAAGTTGTAAATTGCGTTATGAGATTTGTAAAAGTGTTTTTTTTTTTTAAATTTTAAATCAGGGGCATCAAAGAGTTGAAAAGTGTAAACCTAAAAAAAAAGTTGTAAATTGCGTTATGAGATTTGTAAATTGTATTATGAAATTTGTAAATACTGTTGAAAAAATGTTAAGAAGAATATATATATTTATTATTGTTTATATATATAAAAGGAGCCAAGTAGCCCAACCAGTTGAGCCACTTGACCCCTATGTGAGAGGTGGGGTTCGAACCCCACCTCCTCACTTTCAAATTAATTTTGTTTAAACCCCCACCCCCCCAAAAAAACCCACCGGTGTCTGCCACCTTCGGCCCTTTGGTGGCCGGCAGCCGGCGAGGGTTTTTTTTTATTTTTATTTTTTTGATTTTTTTAAAACTAAGGGCAAAAGGGTAATTTCACGCGAATTTGCATATCTCTCATAGGTCCTTGGTACCTCTCAGGCTTTTTACAAATTAACAGACTTCTGAGGGTTTTACAAATTCAAATGGTATTTATTTAGAATTTTCCCTAGATCTAATTAGATATTTCTAAATGTTTTTCTACTTAAAAATGAATCAGTTTTGTACATACCTTCAATTTTGTTAAAACCCAGAAATAGCCAAGGAGCCTGTTAGGATAACTTCAAAACCTAGGTTTTGGTAAAAATTTGACAAACATTTTAAAATTGTTTAGAAACTATTTTACATCAAAACCTAAGTTTTAATAAAAATTTGTCAAACACTCAAATCTGCCATCATCATTATTTTTTCAATACCAGGCAGTATCCTTAAGTATTTTTTTTAGTACCCTTCAGTACCCTGAAATATTTTTTAATGTCCTAAAATAATTTTTTAAGATCATGAAGTATTTTTTCAGATCAGGTCAGACCCTTAAGTATTTTAATTTTGTACACAAATTTATGTAATTTTTGGTATTCATTATGAAATATAATGTTAATAATATTTAAAATACAACCTTATTCTTTATATTCAATTATACCAAAAGTTAGTGTCCTTTTTGATAAATTTGACCTTGAAAAAACTATTCTTATAACAATATTCAAACACTATCATTTTTATCCAAAAGTTATTCTCCAAAGTCATTTTTACCTCATAAATCCTAAAAATTATTTTCCAAAAGTTAAATTGAAACGGCCCTTAGTCTTCTTGCAAATTTCACTATAAAAACCAGAACCAATTGAATAGTGGTGGAGGCAGTTTTGTAATTGAGCCTCTTACCTTCTAGAAAAACTGCTGGAAATGGCTCAGCGTTGAAAAATGGAAATTAAATACCGAAGGTCAAATCACAGAGAATAAATTAAAGGGTGCGATTCTATAAAATTTTGCAAATTTAAAATTTAAGAAATTAGCACCAAGTGCTTCAGCGAATCCGCACAAGGTAATTAGACAAGTGTTTCTCCACCAACAGTTTGAGAATTGAGGGTGATTGAAGGCTATCTAACTGAAAGGAACTGTATTAAGATGGTTAAGGACATGTAGTTGTTCGTCCTTTATGAGGGTCTGCTTTAGGTTCTTCACGTTTGTTTTATTTAGTGTAATATGCTGGTGAAGAAAAAAAAGAAGGGAAAATTATGCGCAGGTCCCAAGGACGGAAAAAAATTATAAAAAAGTCTCTTGAAATCAAAAAATTACATAGAAGTCCCAATGGATTTTTTTGATATTATTTGTGTTAATAACAAGAAATGCATGTATTTACAACAGGAAATGCATATATTTACAATAACATTTAAACATCTGATCATTTACAATAGGAAATGAATGTATTTACAACAACATTTAAACACCTGAATTTTGAACATAGAAAAATCATTTACAATAGAAAAATGTTATATCTACAACAAGAAGTGCTGTATTTACAACAAAATTTAAAATCTGACCATTTACAACAGAAAATGCATGTATTTACAACAACATTTAAAAACCTGGATTTTAATTCCATACAAATAATATCAAAAAAGTCTTTTGAGACTTCTATGTAATTTTGTGATTTTAATGGACTTTTTTATAATTTTTTCGGTCCTTGGGACCTACCTGTAATTTTCCAAAAATAGAACTTATTGTGGGGAAACAAGCTCGAGGGACTTGTTTCATATTTTCATTTTTCATCCGAAAGAGGAAGATGAAGAAATACCAGTTTCGTTTCAAGTCATTTTGAAAGAAAGATTCTAATTAAATTCGGTTGAAATAATGAAAATTGAAATAAGGTTTTATTCCTTGATTCAATTTTCCATTTTCATTTACAGAAGGGCATTTGAGTATTTTTAAAACATTTAAAAATTTATAATTAGGCTTCTTGGCCTAATTATTAAATTTTTTTTAAAGTGTTGGTCCGAATTTAGATTTCAGTATTTCAGCTGGATTTATTTGAGATTTTCCTTAATAAAAATCACCCAAATATAATAATTTTATAAGGGTTCCGGAATTCTATTTTTCTTGTCAGATAACCTATAGTCCATTTGGGGGTTATGAGTTGGTTTTAAAAAATTGGAAAAGTGGGATTATAAAATTTTAATTAAAAAAATATGTAAGATAAAATAGTAAAAAAAGTAATTAAAAACTTTCAACTACACTTCTCTAATTTTTTAATCCAAGATTTTTTTTTTTTTTTCCTCTTCTCCTTCCAAATCTCTCTTTTCAAACACGCCCTAATTGTCCTTCAAAAATTTAGTTATCACATTGTTTCAACTGTGGCTGTTATTTGATAAGTTAAAATTGTGGGTTGTTAAACTTTTGTGGTTATTTATACCTATGAAATTTTTTCGTGGGGTTAGTTATTATCACTGTTTCAATTGTTGTTATTTAATACATTAAAATTGTTATTTTTAAAATTATTGTTGTCATTTGAATTAAGGGCATTTAGATAATTATATCAAATTTAAAATTAGTTAATGCTTTTAGATCTGTCTCACAGACAGTATAAGTAGACTTTTTTTTTTATAACTTTCTAGTTAATAGTAATGGGTCTATGTTCAAATTTAATGAAAAATTATCTTAAACTTAGTTTGATAAGCTAATCAAAATCACTTACTAGAATAAGTAGAGAATTTTCAATAATGGCATAGGTTTAACTTAAAATTTTATAGGTTAAGGTGTAAATATACATATAAAATTTCTTTAAAAATACGTCTAGTATTAAATATTTTTTTGAAGGGCAAAAGTAAATATGAATTTCTAAAATATGTGGAAACAAAATACACATTGATGTTACTTCACCATTTGTTTAATTTTTTTAAGGTTTAAAATGTAAAAATGTACATGAGATTTTTTAAAAAATGTGTCCAACATAAATGTTTTTTTAAGGGTAAAAGTAAATATAAACTTCTAAAATATGTGTAAAAATAAGTATTGACTGTTAGTTAACTATTTGAATTTTTTAACTAAAAATAATGATATTGAGGATGACGTGGCTGATTAAGAAATAACTTGGAGAGTAATAAAAATATAACAACTCATATTATTTTAATCATAATTGATTGATGACTCATCAAATTTTTTTTTTTAAGTTTATTTTTTTTAATAAAAATATTGGTTGATCATTTTGTTTTAGTTCTTTTTTTCTTTTTAAAATTACGATGTTTTTTCTTAAAAACAAGATAAAATTTGATTTTTTTTTTTAGATGAGTCATCAATCAACTATGATTAAAATAACATGATTTGTTATGTTTTTACTGGGTAAAGTTCAGATGACATGATCCTCTTGGAGTATGTAAGTACTTCTCCAACTTGAAATGATAATTTACTGACTAGGCAAGGAAAATTAATTTCCACATAATCATTGATCCCACCTCATCACTTCTTTTGAAAGAGAGAGGAAGGGTTAGGTGAAGATAAAGTGATGCACCGATGAGATGAAATTAATTAAATATTTCCCTTACTCAGTCAGTAAATTATTCTAGATTGTTTTTTAATCATCCATGTCCTCCTATATGTCACAATTTTCAGTCAAAAAATTCAAACAAATATTTAACTAATAGTCAATATGTATTTTTGCACTTATTTTAAAAGTTCATAGTTACTTTTATTTTTAAAAAAACATTTGTGTTAGACTGACTTTTAGGAAAATCTCATGTGTCTTTTGCTCATTGACCCTTAAAAAATTCAAACAAAATGTCAACTAAAAGTCAATGTATTTTTTGCACATATTTTAAAAGTTCATATTACTTTTGCCCCTCAAAAAAAGCATTTAGTGTTAGATATACTTTTGAGAAAATCTCATATATATTTTTGCACCTTAACCCAACTTTTATTAAAAACATTTTTGTCAGGCTTGATTAAAATCATTTTTATTTTTCCTTAAACTAATAAAAAATCTTTTTTTTTTTTAAATTTCAAACCGTAAATAACCATGACCGTAATAGGTTAACGGCTAATCTTTTTCGACCTGAATGGCTAAAATATTTGAAAGCACATAATATAGAGTAATTAAGTTTCCTTATACATAGCATTTAGGGCTTAGAATTTAGAGTTTAAAAACTCATAATTATTGGCGCACATATACCCCTTTGAATTTATCACAAATAAACTGTATAGACATTTACTTTTTAACAACATCATAAATAAAACATTTATTTAAGCATGCATATTTTCTTCGTTTAAAGTATATTCCAAATTAAAGTCAAGTTTCTTGGCCAAAAAGATTAATGTCAAGTTTCCGGTCAAATAAATAATGACTCTTCAATTAACTTCACATGCATCAAATACTTTTAATGCGGGTTTGAGTTATCTCATAATCCTTTATCTCATTTGCATATTAGAATCTCATCTATTAAAAAAAAGATGGTTCAGATTTTTTATTTTATTAAATTTTTATTTTAAACATAAATAAAGAAATTTAAACTATTAAAATTTGATCTACAACAAATTATAACTACAATACAAATAAAATTTAAAAAATTAAATTATAAAATACTATAATAATAGTTTTAGAAAATATTAAATTTGAGCTATTCATTTTTTAAATAGAGGGTTGAGATGAGAATCTGAGACGAAAATTAGAAAAATGATTATAAAAGTATCCTCTTCCATTTTTATCGTATTCGACAAGCATAATGAAATTAATTTTTTAATTTGTGATATTATGCATTATTTTGAGAAACAAAATCTTTATAAAACAGAATACAATAAAATAATTTTTTTTTTGCTCAGATACAATAAAATAAATTAAACATAACACAATCCCACTAGGATATTTTGCACATTCTCTTGGAGGCAACACGGTCTTTTCAGTCCTTTTGGATATCTCTTAGGACCCGTTTGTTATAAAGAAAGTTTGGGGAGGGAAATGAACTTTGGAGGAGGGAAAGGAAAGGAAAGGAAGATTTGAAAGATGAGGGAAGATGGCTTGAGTTGTTTGGTAGGAAGAAAATGAAGAGGTAAAAAATTAGGAAATGTCTATTTTACCCTCAAAAGAAATTAATTCAAAATAAAAAAAATATTTTTTTTTTCTAAAATATATTTTAAAAAAATATATTATTGTTAAGTTCGAACTTTTGAAGAAAAAAATTTCGCCAAATTTGAACTTTCCCGCCAAATTTGAACTTTCCCGCCAAGTTTGAACTTTCCCAAGTTCGAACTTCCCGCCAAATTTGAATTTCGGGGTAAATGTCAAAAACCATCTTCTTGGGAAGATGGCGAACTTTCCTTCCATTTTCGGATGGAAAGCACTTTCCTCAAATGAGGAAGATGGACCCTCACTTGGAAGATCTTGACCTGACTTTCGTGTAACAAACAACCAAAATCCATGGAAAGATTGAGATCTTCCCTTTCCCTCCCCAAGCTTTCTTTGTAACAAACGGGTCCTTAGATTGGTGAAAATGGGTTTCCTTCGGACTTTGGAGTTCTTATCCTGATCTAAAGTCGGGAATACGGATAACCCTGCGGGTTGCAGGCTACCCTGACTGACCCACAGGCCACATGATCTCCACACTTTTGTGGGTTGGGAAAATGCAAACTGGTTTTTTAAATTTTTTTCTTGATATTTAAATTCACGGGTTGGAAGTTATTAAGTGAGAGTGTTCGAAATAAGAATTTTATAAAATTATCATTTTTTTTAAGAAAAATGTGAGGCCTAATCCTAATGTGCCAACCCGTAGGCCACATGGGTTAGGCCTGTGCGGCCCATAATTTTGCGGTTGGGAAATCCCCAACCCTAATCTTGTCAAAATTCATTTGAGCAAAAAAAAAAAAAAATCTTGTCAAAATTTGGACCTAACTTTGGTCCTTTGCAAAGCCAGGTCTGCTACATCAGATGGTGTCGTTTTGATGAAGCAGAGCACCCACCTGGTCTTTTTTTTTTTTTTTTTTAAAAAAAAATTCAGGTCCTTTTTTTCTTTAAAAAAAGAAGAAGAAAATTTAGGTATTGTGGGGTAGTAAATAAATAATTCAGGGTACTGAAAAAATTCTTTATGATCTTGAAAAATTATTTTAAGATCTTGCAAAAATATTTTAGGATGCTGATTGGTACTAAAAAGATACTGCAGGATACTGACTGAGACTAGAAAAATAATTCATGATAAAAAGAAAAATTAATTTAGGCTCTTGAAAAAATTGAAAAATATACTTTAAGATATTTTTTCAAGATCCTAAAATAATTTTTTAAGATCATAAATTATTTTTTCAGTATAAGTCAGTATCTTGAAGTATCCTTTTAATACCGGTTAGTACTAGGGATGAAAATAGGCCAGGCCAGGCTAGACTTTGGCTAAATAGGCCTGAGCCTGTAATGGTGGTAGAAGGCCTGAGCCTGGGCCTGAGCCTGAATGCAGGCTTTTTTATAGGCTCAGGCTTGAGCCTTCATAAGGCCTGGTGAGCCTGAAGCCTTTTTAAAGGCCTACTTACAATGTAGGCCTTTAAAAAGGCCTCATATTGTAGGCCTTTAAAAAGGCCTCATATTGTAGGCCTTGAAGGCCATAAATAGGCTTTTGTATACTTCGAGCCTATCAAAACTATATAAATATAAGGTTTTAGTAGAATATAAGAATGAAAAATAATAAATATTATATTATTTATATAATATAAATATAATTATATTTATTTAATGTGTAAATAGGCCAGGCCTGAAGGCTTACAGGTCAGGCCTTAATAACATAGGCCTGACCTATTTACACATTTAGGCCTTGGCCTGACCTTTTTAACAAACAGGCCTGACCAGGCCCTAAACAAGCCAGGCTGTAGGCCGCCTGATAGGGGTCTAACCTATTTCCACCCTTAGTTAGTACCTTAAACTATTTTTCAGTACCCCTTTAATACTAGTCAATACTCTATTATATATATATATATATATAACAGACTTGAATTTTTTATTTTTTTTAAAGGATCAAGTGTGTGCTCTGCTACATCAAAACAACACCATCAGTGGACATAGCAGACCTGGCTTTACAAAGGACCAAAGCTAGGTCTTTCAAAACCCACGGGCTATGGATTGAACCTGTATTACTTACTGGTTCTATTATAATCCCAAACAAGGTGAAAGAAGTAAGTAAGAAATTATTAAATAAAATTAAAAATATAATTAATTTTAAAAAGCAAAATAATAATTTTTTGCAAATTTAGTTATGGTGTATTCCGACAACGCGCTATTTTGGCGCGTGAGTACTGGACGGTATTTCCCTTTCTGAAATGTTTTTGCAGGGCGACCCATTATACAGGCGACTTGAGTTTCTCTCTCCTCTCATTTACCATTCTGCCCTTTTCCTTCTTACTATAGATGATTTTCTGCACCTTATAAGTTGCGGCAGCACAAACGTACGTCCTTTTAAAAGGTTAAATTAAACTTTATTAATTTGAAATGTACATAAATTGTTCTTATGAAATTAATAATTAAAATGTCCAAAAAATTAAAATTCTTTTTTAATTTTTTCTATATTTTTTAAAAAACGTCAAAATGTAAAATAATAAGTTCTTTTTTCTATATTAAACTAGGTAATCTCCCCATGCAAAGCACGAACAAGTGTCCTTTACACGAAGTTTTTTTAGAGACTAAAGATCCCTTTGGTAAGGAGGTGCAAATTGACAAGCCTTTGATGTAAGCATGGGATTGTAATTTTTAGAGGGGTGCTGCATTGTTTTGGTTCTTAGGATTCTGAATAGAGTTGCAGTAATTGGAGTAAGTTGTTGTTGAATCATTGTTTTACCGTCATCAGAGTTTTTCGTTATTGTCATTTGTGTTAAACGCTTTAGGTTAGTTTGATGTTTATTTTCCAACCAAGGGGTTTTGTTTTAAGGTGTGATGCTGTCAATGTTTTCTTGTCTGAAGAACATTTTTTTTCCTACTTCAACAGCCACCTTCTGGCTCTTCGCTGTGTTTTTAAGTTCATGTGTGTGTTTTATGCTAGATGTTTCGGTATCCAAAAGTTGAGATTGTGACAGATGTAAGAGCCTTTATTATCTGCCCATGAAGAGAAGCTTGGCCGGTTAAAATGACTTTTCATGTTGTCAAAATGATTTTTCTTGTTGTCAAAGATTTTTCGAGTTTTTCCTCTGACCTGGAAAATTTTTGACAACAAGAAAAACCATTTTGAAAACATGAAAAGCTATTTTGACAATAATATTTTCATAGGGATATTTTAATAATAGGATAAACCATTTTAACAACATGAAAAACCATTTTGACAACGGACATTTTTGATATTGAAATTTCATAATTAATATAAAAAAAGTCCCTAAAGACTTTTTTCGATAGGGGATTTAGGGTTGAAACTTTTTGATATTTTTTCTTTTCCTTGAGACCTCACTGATATTTTCCTTTTAAAAAAAGAGTAGTCTATCCTATTTGAAATTTTTTAGGTGATAAGTCATATTTATACTTTAATAACTCTATTCTGTTGGATTATTTATAGTTTATATGTAAATGTTCCGTTTACTTGTAAATTAATAGCTTTTATTTAAATAATACTATTTAGGATTATATATAAATATTTTTATAAATTTTAATTAAATTAAATTATTTTAATTATGATTAGGCTGACTTCTATTCAATCTCAATTAGACTACTAGCCACCATTGTCTCCACCGATTATATTTAATGATGGACCATGTTTTCAATATTTTAGTACATACATAAATAGTGTTCATTTTCTTACTAGTAATTAATAATCCAAGTTAGCTTCTTTGTGAGTGTGACCATCTTGTTTGTAGCCAAATCAGAAAAGTAGTTCACATATATGTATTTTTCATTAATTAATTAATTTAATAGTCACATTTTATTCCACCAGATCGATAAAGATTTAAGCAACTATTATGTTGGATTAACTACGAAACAAACAAAATCCATAAATAGAAAAAGGAATCATACAAAGAAAATTGAAAAAGTCGAGACATATTGATTAATTCCATTTCCTAGGGACACACGAAACTATTTTTTGTTGTTGTTGTAGTGTGTGTGAATTGTATTGACGCTTCGGCTGTTAACATGTCATTTGGGTGCGTGGCAAAACAATTTAAAATTCTTTTAGTTCTAACACTTGGATTATTGTGTGTAACATAATTGATATGAAAAATAAAATTGGTTTTGAGTGAAAAAAAATCTACCATCCCCTTGATTTTTCAGTGGTGTTTTGCGAACTGTTTCGAACTTAAAACTGGGCATCAAGCTGTAATTATTTTGGTTTGTTATTAATTGAATGAATTGGTAGTATCCACTATGCAATTTTTATGGCCTGAATTTTGTATAGTTTATAATTATTTTGGTGTATTATTTTCTTATATTGAACAAGTCCCTGTAATGAATAGCCTCAACACAAGTGAATCTGCTCCTCCTCAACCTCAAAGACCTCAAACTCAACAACAAATTAGTAGCCATGTGGCAACTCCTTCAAATGATTCAATGAACATTAAAAATAATGACTCTCAACCTGTAGTAACTATAGGTGAAGAAGATTCTATTATTACAACAACAAAAAAAGGCGAAAAACTTCAATGTGGTATGGAAATATTTTGAAGAAGTTCAACTTGTTGATGGTGTCAAGAAAGCAATGTGTTTTCATTGTAAAGATAAGCTAGCTACTGGTGGAAGGGGAGCTAGCACTAACCATCTTAAGAGGCATTTGGTGGGTTACTTTAAACGTAGGTTGTATGTCTCTCGACAAAACAAGCAAAGCACCAGACAATTTACTCTAAGTGAATCAGGAATTAATTCTTCTTGTTCCTGGCACCAAGTACTCTAATGAAAAGATGAAAGAAATCTTAGCTAGTGCTATTATGGTACATGAGCGTCATTTTAGCATGGTAGAAGATGATGTTTTGATGTGGGCCTTTGAATATGCAAATCCGGATTTTAAAAATGTCACTCGTAAGACTATTAGAAGTGATTGCCTCAAATTGTATGAAGATGAAAAGAATACTTTAAAAAAATTATTGAAAAAATTGTGTAAGGTAAGCATTACTACAGACATGTGGAAGTCAAGTCATCAAGTAGCTAAATATATGGCTGTTACTGGCCATTTTGTTGATGATATATATATTTTTGATATATGTTGATGATATATTGAATCTTCATAAGATATTTTTGAGTTTTGTTAAAGTGTCTGCTCCAAGACGAGGAGAAGATATAGCAAATGCAATTTTCAAGTATTTGAGATCATGGGGTATTGAGAACAAAATATTCTCAGTTTCTGTTGATAATGCTAGCTACAATGACACTTTCTTAAGAACTTTAAAAGAGATTTTGTCATTGAACAATAAGTTGGTACTTGGCAGGAAACTATTTCATGTTAGATGATGCGCACATATCCTAAATTTATTGGTGCAAGATGGCCTTAGCACTATTAAAGATGTTATTCATAAAATTCGTGAAAGTGTCAAGTTTATAAATGCCTCAGATGCAAGGCTAAAATCTTTTTGTGAAGTTATGAAGTCAAAGGGTTTGAAGAAAGGAAGTTTATTCTTGATTGTCCTACAAGATGAAACTCTACATTTTTGATGTTGACGACTGCAATAAAATTCAAGCATGCATTTTCTGCTTATAATGAAAAAGAGCCCCATTATATTTATGCACCCAATCCTGATAATTGGGAAAAGATTGAGAAGCTTTGTCCTCTCTTAAAATCTTTTAATGATGTCACTCATATAATCTCAGGTAGTGATGAATACCCTACTTCTAGTTTATATCTTGCTAAAGTATTGGGTGAAACAAGTGATTGATGATGCAATGGAGTCTCTTGACTTGTTCATGTATGAGATGGAAAAACCTATGAAAGAAAAATTTGATAAATATTGGGGGGAATGCAACTTGTTGCCTATTGCAAGTGTTTTGGATCCAAATTCTTAGCTATTGAGATAAGCTTCCCTTTAATTTAATATACAAATCAGAAAGTGAGGCTATACGAAATATGGAAAAGGTGAAAAATGTAATGGAGGAATTATATCTTGAGTACCGTGGAGTTGCATTCCTCATCTTCTGCATATGATGAAGTCAACATTGATTACGTTGCCTTAGCTATACTAATGCACAACAAAAAGATAAAGGAGTGCAACAAATATTGAACATGATTCATCAAAGGCATTCGATTCCTTCTACAAAATCAAAGTTGAAAACTTATCTTGTTGATGATCCTTATATTCCTTCTTCTGAATCTTCATATTTTTGTGCTTTAGAGTGGTGGAAAAACAATAGTGCAAAGTTTAAAGTTTTATCAAGGATGACAATATTTGATATATTAGTTATCCCTATCTCAAATAATGTGGCATCAGAATCCACATTTACTGCTGGGGGAAGAGTGATTGATGAATATCGTGCTAGATTGAATGATGAATCTATTGAAGTTCTTTTATGTGGTGGAGATTGGCTTCGTCACAAATATGAGTTGAAGAGAAAATTGAAGATATGAATATTATATTGTATACTTATTATTTATTTTTATCTTTGTTGCATGTTGGTTGAACTTGTGTTGGGACTATTTATTTATTTTAAATTATGGTTTCATTGTGTAGGAGCCATCTAAATAAGAGGAGATCATATTGAAGCCTTGATATTGATGTTATTGTATTGTTTAATTATTTTTTTATGCACATTTTTCATTATGGTGAAATTATCTTTTTATGATATTTTTATATATTGCATCATGGATGTTGAATTTTTGTGTTTATCACTATATTTATATGAGTATATTTAGTGCTAAATTATAATGGATACATTTTTCTATTATTAGTAATTAGGATTATTTTAATTTTATGTAAGATTTAAATAGGCTCTAAGCCTACTTAAAGCATAAAATTTGTAATTATGTTGGCTTTGAAACCTACCAAAATCTTACATTTATTTAGGTTTTAGTGGGTTTAAAGCCTACTTATGATCTTCAAAGCCTGCAATATGAGGCTTTTTTAAATACCTACATTCTAAGTAGGCCTATAATAAGGCTTCAGGCTTGCCTAGGCTTCATGTAGGCTCAGACCTGACCCTAAAAAAAAGCCTGCATGTAAGCTCAGGCTTCAGATTCCTATTTAAGGCTCAGACCTATTTAGTCAAAGCTTAACCTAGCCTATTTTCATGCCTAATTAGACTATAAGACCTCGAAAAATTAACTACTCCCTCTGGTCCTTATTATAAGGCATCAACTAACTTTTCTCACAAACCAATAAAAATAGTTAAAGTCAATAAAGTTGTCCTAGAATCTAAGTAATTTCCAATATTATCCCTACTAATTGCACTAAACTCTAATATCATATTAATTATTACTCTCACCCACTACCCTTATTAACTATAGGCAGGCATGGAAAAACATAATTAATTCTTATTGGGAATAAGCAAGTGCCTTATAAAAAGGACCAAATAAACTTGTTAGTTGGTGCCTTATAATAAGGACCAGAGGGAGTAGTTCATAACAAGAAATTTTAGTGTTAGTATAAAGTGGATATTTTTTCAATATCTTTTGAGGCATAATGAGATGTTAAATAAAAAGTGGTATATAAATAAATCAATCCATAAACTTAATGCATATTTAAGGTTTCATATTAAAATGCGTGTGAAATCATAAAGCGCCTTGAAAAACGATCATCCACTTTTTAAGATTTCATTATTAACGTGATGAGAGCCTGAATTTTATATTGAGAGGTCAAAATTTTAAAGCATACCACTCTGGTCCTATTTATAAGTCCTCTTTAGTCAAAAAATTTGGTCCTATTTATAAGTCCTCTTTTAGGTAATAAATGAGATTGTGACAATTTTGCCCATATTAATTATACCAATGAAAATGAGAGAGAAGAAAAAGTTGAAAGATACCCAATGAAAATAGAGAGAGAAGAAAAAGTTGAAAGATACCCATCCATAAATGAGGGCAAAGTTGAAAATTTACCCCCACAATCATTGAGCTAACTAACTCTCCTTGGTATGTGTGTTTTGGTCAAAAGGGACTTATAAATAGGACCAGAGTGGTATACAGTATAAAGTCTACACATAAATTTTGGGGATCGAGAAATGTATAACACATATGTAATACAAAAAAATAAATATTAAAAACTTGGGGTAGTGGCCCTTGCCATTAGGATCACGATCATTTTCTTTTATTATGCTCTCCCACATATAATATAATTAAGAATTTGATTAATACTACTCCTCCGGTCTTTAATACAAGACATATATTTACCTAATTTGATTAGATTAAAAAAATTAGTTGAGTTGGTTAATATGACATGTATTTTCTAAAACACTTTAGTCATCTTCCTTATTTTCCTCATTTATTCTCCTATTGGACTATTGTTGAGGGAGTATTACTATGAGCAAATTAAGAAAATATTCACAAATATGAAAACAATGTTTCATATTTAGAACAAATATCAAACTCCACAAAGTTGTCATATATTAAGGACCAGAGGAGTATTTGTAATCGCTCTTATAAGAGCTAGTGGAAGGTGTTGTTTCAGTTTTAGATGTGATATCTTAATCTACTTTGTCGCAAAACATAATTTGTTCTCAAAATTATGACTATTAATTATGATAATTAAGGGGTCATTTTTCAATGCAAATTATTAAATTGGTATGCCCTTCGATTCTTAATATAAGACATATTTACCTAATTTGATTTGATTAAAAAATGTAGTTAAATTAGTTAATATGACATGTGATCTAAAATATCCTAATAATCTTCCTTAATCCTCTTCATCTCTCTTTTGCTTGATTATGATTGAGGAAATATCAATAGGAGTTAATTGAGAAAAAAAAAATAACAAATATGGAAAATATGTCTTATATTTAATACCAAAAGCAACTCCACTGTAATACCCGGACAAATGAGATGGCTATTTTTGGATAAGTGAATATGTAGTCTCAATATCTGTGATATAGTTATTGTATTTTATAGGGAAAAATCCCTTAGAAATTAGGGAAAAATGATAAGGAGTCAAAATGACTAAAATGCCCTTGGGAGCATATAATGACCTAAGGAAAATTATGAAAAATCCTAGGAGGCAGTAAAATAATTATTAAAATTGAGAGAGTATATTGTCTCTAATTGTGGTAATTTAGTAAAATATAACCTTGGAAAAATAAAGGGGGAAGAATCAAAAAGTATTGAAATGACCAAAATGCCCCCGTAAATGTTAATATAATGCATAAGACATAAAACACTAATGTCAGTGCAAAAGTTATGAGGTAAAGAGTTGTTCTAATTAAGAAAATTATCAACAATTAGTAAAGAATTAATTAAGTAATTATTGGCTAATTACTTAAGTGTAACATCCTGACTTTTCAAAAGCAGTATAAATTTTTTTCATCAGAGTAGAGCACCGGAACAAGAGTGTAACTGATATATTGATATAAAATGCCCACTGGCTAGTTACATAAACGGTTCAACAACCGAGAGTTTTCAAAAAGAAAGAACAACGTCGGGAAGTCTTCATAGGATCCCCGAACTTGCCGCTTCCTCTCTCCTCGGTCCTCGGTCCTCCCGAACCTGACGCTATGTTAAGAGCTGAGATCCGCACCGGATCTCAGGTAACGGTTAACCTCATGTATACATACACACATATGGGTTACCAAACAACATATAAACCACACCCAACCAATGCACATGTATCGCTCCCAAAGATTACGGATGTATCGCTCCCAAGATTATAAATATATCGCTCCCGGCCTTACAGATATATCGCTCCCAAAGATGCATACGTTATCTTCTAACATAATATGCATTCCAACAACACCCCACATACATACACACCATACACACATCACATACATACCATATACAGCATACTATATCCATCCGATTAGTGTTACAGTACGCGAACGTACATACTTCCGTAAACCGAACAGAATGGCCAGGTAAGTGTCTATCATGGGGGCCTCACCGAGTTCACGGCGACTTAATGGCTTACCCACATAGACTAGCCTTTCCTTCGGCACCAAACTTTTCTAACATATTTGCATTCAATAAACATACCATAACAATACACATAGCACATATATGCATACCATAAACATAAGAGTTAATGTTACAGTACGCGGACGTACATACTTCCGTAAACCGAACAGAATGGCCAGGTAAGTGTCTATCATGGGGGCCTCACCGAGTTCACGGCGACTTAATGGCTTACCCACATAGACTAGCCTTTCCTTCGGCACCAAACTGTTCTAACATATTTGCATTCAATAAACATACCATAACAATACACATAGCACATATATGCATACCATAAACATAAGAGTTAATGTTACAGTACGCGGACGTACCTTCGTTGACGGTAGACGGCACTTCCGTCGGAAATCGTACTTTTCTACGGAAAAACGTGAAATGGCTCGTCGGGCAGCGTAACGGCAAGCAGATTAGGTTTTCGACGTCCTATAAGAGTAATATCACTTCCATTAGTGATTTGACACAATAATCGGCATTTTCGGTAAAAATTACCATTTTGCCCCTATACCCCTACTTGGCGGAATTTCGCCGGCGCTCCGCTACATAGGCTATTTTCTTCCCAAAATTTTGCCGAACTTCGACGCCATCATGATTTTCGAAAATATTGACTAAAATAGTCCTATCATATGATATCTAATCATAAAAATAAAGACTACTCTAGCTTTACTAACTACCGAAAGAACTACGAAAGCTTAAAGCTCTGCATCGGAAAACTTACCCAGAGCTTCGCTACAGATTTCCCCAGAGCTCCTCTCTCTTCTTTCTCTCTCTAATTTCGGTTTTTCTCAAAGGAAGTGGTGTGAAATTTCCAAAGGAGCAAGGTCCTATTTATAGAGGATTTTGTGCTACTATTCACACTTTACCAGATGAATTCCCTAGTCGGATCGCACACATGATTAGGTGGCACAATCTTGGCCATCCAACCCTTTCTTTTTCCTCCATATGACATCATCCCCATGATGTCATCCATGTACTTTGATGATGTCACTTACTTCTTCAAGAAGTTTTATACCGATAAAGTCTCCGATCGGTGTCCAAACGCGTAATCTCGGGAAATCTCAAAATTCCGGTTAACTAGCTTTGAAGACCTTCTCTTCCATACTAGAAATGTCTATTCCAACTATTTTTCTGACTCTGCCTAGGCCATTTCCGGATTGACGGAAGTTTTCTCAAAACGTGTCCGAACGTGTCCGGTTTCAAACGAAAATCCTAAGTTCCAAACTTATAGACATAGATGCACTGATTTCAAATATGTCCATAAAAATTCCCAATTCTTTCTCAGTTGTCACAACTCTAATTTTGAAGTCTTTACTTCCAACCTGGCTATCTGCCCTTTTCTCAGAATTTCCCTATTTCGTCTTATAAGGAAATGTACAAACGACTTCAGAATTTTCTCCCGGAAGAGTATAACGGAAGACAAAATTCCACTGATCATTATTTTTCCCTGACTTTGGAAATCCCATTCCTAGATCTCTAGATAAGATCCGTTTCCTAATTATTAAATTACTATTCACCCTTTTTCACTTTAATTAATTATATTATTAAAATATTAAACTTAACTTAACAACTAAGTTTCTTATTTCTTATTCTATTTTTATTATATTTTTTTTTATTTCGTTTTTTTTTCCTTTTATTTTCTGCCCTTTTTTTTAATTAATTATTTAATTAATTATTTAATTAATTAAATAATTATTTTTACATAATTTCTCACAACATTTTCCTATTGGTCAATTCTTGCATTTAGGCTTAAAAATACCTAAACTCATCCTTTTTCCTTCAAATTTTCCAATTAATTAGCCAATATATTTATGCTAATTTTTAGCTATTTATCACTAATTTTGGAGCTTTACATAATTATCTCTGAATTTCCTTTGCTTAAACTTAAGTAATTAGCCAGTAATTACCTAATTACTTAATTATCACTTGTTGATAATTTTCTTAATTATAATATCTTATTACCTCATAACACTTGCATTGACATTTGTATTTCCATGTCTCTTTCATTATACTAGAATTTGTGAGGGCATTATGGTCATTACCATACTTTTTGAGCATTCTTCTTCAATTTCTCCAAGTTTGTAATTTATTAAATTGCCAAAATTAGAGATATACGCTCTCCCAATTTAAATAATTATTTCATTGCCCTTTAGGATTTTTCACCATTTTCCTAAGTTATTTACTCCTCCCAGGGGTATTTTGGTCAGTTTGGCACTTTGGCCCCCTTAAATTCCTTAATTCAAATTTCGGGGTATTACATTAAGCATGAACAAAGGAAAATCCATAGATAATTATGTAAAACCCTATAAATAGTGGTTTATGGCTAAAATTAGCATAAAATATATTTGCTAATTAATTGGAAAATTTGAAGAAAAATTGGTGAGATTAAGTAATTTTAAGCCTAAATGCAAGAATGGACCAATAAGGGAATTTTGTGAAATTTTTAAGAAAATTGAAATAATTAAATAATTAAATAAATAATTAAAAAATAAATATTTATTATAATTAAAAAGGGGCCAGCCGAAAATTGGGAGAAAATTATGGATAAGAATGAAAATAAAATATCATGATATTTTTGTGCAACTTGTATTATTTTATAATATAATTTATGTAAAAAGCAAATAGGATAAATGACCACGGATAAAAATTTAATCCTATCTAGAAAACCATGGACAATATTTCTAAAGTCAGAGAGGAATATAAATGAGTGAATTTTTATCTCGGACTGGACTGTCCCAGAAGTCATTTCTGAGATCGGAAGAATACTTAGGTAATAAGACGAAATAGGGTGATCTTTGAAAAAGGCAGATAGTCACGAATTGGAGTTTGAAGAAAATAAATTGTAACTCAACATCTGAGGATGAGTTGAGAATTTTCTGGACATATTTGGAATCAGTAAATTTTTGTCCCGAAGTTGATGATTCTAGAAGTTACTTCCGTAACCGGCACGTTTTTCCGTAAAACTTCAGCAGGACCGTTGAAACCCTGTATGGAATAAAAAATTATGTTAACTTAGACATTTCTAATGAATAAGAAAAGGGCTTCAAAGTTGTGATTCTGAATCTCTGAGATTTTGCGCGATTACGCGATTCGGGCACCGATCGGGGACTCTACCAGTAAAGGTTTCTAGAAAGTGGCCACTTGGCACCATATAATTGGCTCATCCCTTGACTTTTGGGAGCCAAGAGGTCGGCCAAAGAGATGAAGGGCCAAGATTTTGCCACCTAACAGAAGTGCGATCCGACGGTCAGGAATTCGTCTGGTAAAGTGTGAATAGTGCACTGAAATTTCCCTATAAATACCCCTCCACATTCATTTCATTCTTCACACCATTCTCTCCTCTCTAGTCTGAATTGGAGCAGCAAGGAAGGAAGGAAGAAGTCCAGGGAAATTCGCAGCGAAGCTCTGAGTAAGTTTTTCAGTCCTTTGTCTTAAGTTTCGGTAGTTAGAGTAGAAATGTTAGATTAGTCTTTAATCTTCCAAGTATGATTAGATATCATATGATAGGGGTATTTTAGTCATGAATTTCGAAAATCATGGTGGGATTGAAGTTCTGGAAAAATTTTGGAAGATTAGAGTCAAAGTAACGAAGTGCTGGCGAAATTCCGCCGATTAGAGATACTTGTTGTTCATATATCGTTTATAAGCATGAGGTTAACCGTTACCTGAGATCCAATGTGGTAAATTGGATCTCAGCTATAGCTTTAGGGTCTGGAGGACCGAGGGCCGAGGAGAGAAGCAAGCAGGCCACGTAGAAGATCCGGTTGAAGATTTCTTTCTGTTGTAGTATACTTTTGAACCACACGGTTTTTGTACTGCTGTTGTATCCAGCCAGACTTACGGCATTTTATATATACATATCAGTTACTCAATCGCTCCGATGCTCTACTCTGATTATTTGAAATGATGTTTTGATGAAAAAAAAATATACTGCTTTTGGAAAATGGGATGTTACATCCACCATTAAGTCCTATATATGTTAAGGACTACCGGAGGGAGTATTTTAGGAAAACAACCCATATTTCTTAGAAATAATTAATTTTTTTTTAATCTTTGTAAATTAGTTATGTGGCTCCTACCACTACAACCTCAAATATATGTCACTTCTAATTAATTCAAATATAGAAACAAAAACAGTTCAAAACTTTAAATTTGTCCTAAAATTGAAATGATTTGCAACAATATTATCCTTATAATTAATTTCTACTCTCTCTCACTAGACACTGGCCTTATTAAATATGAACATATATAAAAAAAAATATTTAATGCTCCTTAAAACTATCAAATGCCATATAAAAATAACCAAAAACACATATTCTAGATAGAATCCATTATGTAACAGTGACTGGAGTAAGACAATTATAATCGAAGGAGTATTATTGAAGGAGATTTATTTGGTGTGTTCCCAATAAGATTGGATTAAGACAAGTAACGTTTACTTGAAAGAAGCATGCATACGTAGAAAACATTACAAGAAAGTAAAAAAGAAAAAGACATATGGGAATGGTGTAGGAGAAGAAAACAAAAAGGAATCCTAAAGAGTGAGACATATAGTTTGAGGGACTTTAGCTTTGGTCAGATATGGCTAAGTGCCTTTTTCCCACAAGCATGATTCATTTGTATATTTGTGTTTTTATATATACATATACATACATGTCTGTGTTTAAAAGCTTACGGCCTTATTATATTTTGACGTGTTCTCACTATCAAACTCAAAGTTGCTCTCACTTTGCCATTTTTTATTATCTCTCTCCGTAGGGTTTTTGTCTAATTTTTGCATTCTTCCAAAATCTCAACTACTGTCCATATCCATCAGTTTCTTCACTCTCTTACCTTTCTCTTTTCCAAACAAAAATATATAATACCATTCGGTCCTATACATCGGATACAAATAACTAAACTATGTAGGCAAAAAAAAAAAAACTTAATCAAGATTGATTAGATGTAAAAATGTGTAAATTTTTCTTTCTTTCTAAAAATACCCTTGTTTATGGAAAGAGGATGAATAAAAGAGATGATGAGAAGGGGGATAAGTGTTTGAGATAATTGAAGAATTGATATATAATGTAATTAATGAAGGCAAAAAAATGGTTAAAATAGCAAGCATTCTTTAAGAATACATCATAAATAAAGCAGTATGACTCATCAAATTTTGTCTTACAAACGGAGAAAAAAAACCATTTCTAGTTATATATAAAGACTAGATCTTTTAAAAGTAATTTTGTGAATCAAATGATTTTTGTTTTTAAAAAAACCAATATCTTAAAGAATTACATAATGTTCATATCATGCACTTCAAAATATTACATTAATAAGCTACTTGCGGCGAACTCAGACAAATAATGATAGGGCAAGTAGGGGTAAACAAATTAATTATTCATGCTAATATGCCCTTAGTGGGCAATTTGAACCATGCCTTACTGGGCAAAAAAAATTAATTATTCAAACCCTTATAATATAAAAAATTTAGGGTATGCGTACTGATTCATGGTTTGTTTTTAGGAGAAACTTGCCTCCAATACTTGATATAATAAACATCTATTTTCAAATAATTTATTGTTATATGTATCTTTAAAATATATCATCAGTATATTTTAAAATACATCATCATCTTTTAAAAGATACTATCTAGATAAAGAGGTAAGATAGAAATGGTGGTTATGCCGTTAACGATTATATTTAAAAGATAGCAATAATATATGATTTGACAATAACTCATTGGGAACTAGATATTCATTATTTTTTTTGATACAGGGAATAAAAACCAAAAAATAAACAGAGGATTAAGGACTTCAACCACGCCTTAAGTGCTCCACTGCCATCAAGTTAGCTAGGAGAAACTGGTAGAGTCCAGGAGAAGGATCAGATAGATGAATTCTATCAAGAAGCTCCACATGAGACAAAGTAAAGTTAGCCAACCAATCCGCACATTGATTCTCTTCCCTTAGAACGTGACAGAACCTTATATCCCATTGACGTCGAGTAATTACTTGTATCCGAGTCAAGAGATGAGACTCACGAACTACAATACCTTCTTTAGCAAGTAATGTAATGACTGTCTGATAATACTTTTACGTAATACCCTAAAATCTGACTTAGGGTAAATATCAAAAATTGGGAAATGTATCTATTGAAAATAGGTGAATATGAGGTCTCAAACACTTTGTATTGAGTTTACCTTGTTGTTAGGGTAATTTCTCTTGAAATTAGATAATTTGCAATTAGGTCCCTAAAACGTTTGAAAATTTGCAAATAGGTCCCTAAATACATTATGGGTTATAAATACCCTGTGAAAGCTATAAAAGAGGCAAGTAAATATCTATTTGAAATAGGGAAGGATATTGTCCCTGATTTAGGTAATTTATTAAATTACAAACTTGGAGAAATTGTATAAGAATGTCCAAAAAGTATTGAAAAGACCTAAATACCCCCGTAAGTGCTAAGATAATGCAGAAGACATGAAAACAAAGATGTCAGGGCCAAAGTTATGAGGTAATGAGGCATTCTAAATAAGAAAATTATCAACTATTGATAAGAAAGTAATTAGGTAATTATTGGCTAATTACTTAAGCTTAAGCAAAGGAAATTCAAAGATAATTATGTAAAACCCTAAAATTAGTGGTTTTTGGCCAAGATTTAGTAAAAACATATTTGCTAATTAATTGGAAATTTTTGAGGAAAATGGAAGAGTTTAGGTATTTTTAAGCCTAAATACAAGAGTGGACCAATAGGAAAAAGTTATGAAAAATATGTAAAAATAATTATTTAATTATATAATAATAATTAAATAATTAATTAATATATATATATATATATATATATATATATATATATAAAATATAATATAAAGAGGCTGCCGACATTTTTGAATAAGAGAAGAAAAAAAAGAAAAAAAGAAAAAA